>CM070015.1:31327660-31800160 GCA_036247105.1 Cirrhinus mrigala
GCAATGTCCTTGTAAACATCTAAAACACCCTAGTAAAAAGCATAGCTACATCCTGATAATCATCCAAAACACCCTGGAAATGCATAGCAACGCCCTGGTAACCCCCCAAAACACCCTATTAAAATGCATAGCAACACACTGTTTCTAAAGCACACAGTGCCATCTGCTGTTAAAAACTAAGAATCAGAATCGATTCAAAAGAGAATCGCAGAATTGATCCACAAATCAATTTATTGTGACAGGCTTACTGGTAACTACCCAAAACACTGTAGTAAAAAGCATAGCAATGCCTTGGTAACCACCCAGAACATCCTAGCAACCAATGCCCTGGTAACCACCCAAAACACCCTACAGTAGCAAACACCCTGGCAACCACCCAAAACATTCTAAGGAAATGCATAACAATGCCCTGGTAACCACCCGAAACATCCTATTGAAATGCATAGCAACACCCTGGGAACTATCCAAAACATTCTTATAAAATGCATAGCAACACCCTGGTAACCACCCAAAACATTCTTATAAAATGCATAGCAACACCCTGGTAACCACCTAAAACATTCTAATGAAATGCATAACAATGCCTTGGTAACCACCCAAAACACCCTAGCAAATGCTTAGCAACACCCTGATAACCACCCAAATCAATTTAGTGAAATGCATAGTAGCGCCCTGGTAACCACCCAAAACACCCTACAGTAGCAAACACATAGCAACACCCTGGTAACCACCCAAAACATTCTAGTGAAACGGATACCTACACCCTGGTAATCACCCAAAACACCCTTGCAAATGCATAGCAACACCCTGGTAACCACCCAAAACATTCTAAGGAAATGCATAACAATGCCCTGGTAACCACCCGAAACATCCTATTGTAATGCATAGCAATGCCTTGGTAACCACCCAAAACACCCTAGCAAATGCATAGCAACACCCTGGTAACCACCCAAAACATTCTTATAAAATGCATAGCAACACCCTGGTAACCACCCAAAACATTCTAATGAAATGCATAACAACGCCCTGGTAACCACCCGAAACACCCTTGCAAATGCATAGCAACACCCTGGTAACCACCCAAAACATTCTAAGGAAATGCATAACAATGCCCTGGTAACCACCCGAAACATCCTATTGAAATGCATAGCAATGCCTTGGTAACCACCCAAAACACCCTAGCAAATGCATAGCAACACCCTGGTAACCACCCAAAACATTCTTATAAAATGCATAGCAACACCCTGGTAACCACCCAAAACATTCTTATAAAATGCATAGCAACACCCTGGTAACCACCTAAAACATTCTAATGAAATGCATAACAATGCCTTGGTAACCACCCAAAACACCCTAGCAAATGCTTAGCAACACCCTGATAACCACCCAAATCATTTTAGTGAAATGCATAGTAGCGCCCTGGTAACCACCCAAAACACCCTACAGTAGCAAACACATAGCATCGCCCTGGTAACCACCCAAAACATTCTTATAAAATGCATAGCAACGCCGTGGTAACCACCGAAAATGCTTTAGTAAAATGCATAGCATCGCCCTGGTAACCACCCAAAACATTCTAGTGAAACGCATAGCAAAACCCTGGTAACCACCCAAAACATTCTAGTAAAATGCATAGCAACGTCTTGGTAACCACACAAAGCACCCTAGCAAATGCATAGCAATGCCCTGGTAACTACCCAAAACATTCTTATAAAATGCATAGCAACGCCCTGGTAACCACCGAAAATGCTTTAGTAAAATGCAAAGCATCGCCCTGGTAACCACCCAAAACATTCTAGTTGAAATGCATAGCAACACCCTGGTAACCACCCAAAACATTCTAGTAAAGTGCATAGCAACTCCCTGGTAACCACCCAAAACATTCTAGTAAAGTGCATAGCAACGCCCTGGTAATCATCCAAAACACCCTAGCAAATGCATAGTAATTCCCTAGAAACCACTCAAAAGACCCTAGCAAATGCATAGCAATGTGTCAGTATAACTTTTTTTAAAAAGAGTTCAATATTTTTATTCAGCAAAGATGCATTAAATTGATCCAAAGTGACAGTAAAGGGATTTATAATGCTACAAAAATATTTCAGTGTACCACTTTACTGTATTTTTAGTCTAACATATGGAGCCCTGGTTCAAATAAAAGCAAACTTTTGACCAGAAGAGTATGTGATATTACAGAAGTAAAATGTGTTGTGACTCTGTTTGCTCTACAGCTAAATTCCTAGTAACTTGTATTGTGATCTCACAGACGCAGGGGGTTTGACTGACTGTGTTTGGCTGTGAATAGATTTAATTAACGACTAAAGTATCGTCTGATCATTTAATTGAGAGTATCGAGGGATTGCGCTGTTTGCCTAATAAACTGCGTATTAAATAATTAACAAGTGTGGCCTATTCGACCGTATTGGACAAATAGCAATTAAGCAGCGCAAACACAGATCTTATTTCCCACTGTCTGTGTGCGTGTAGCCCATGTTCCACTCATATTTTCTCCCACTGGATTACCAAATGTCATGACTTTTAGCTCAGCCTTTGAGCTTGTAGAAAACCCATTTCCCCAGCCGCTGAAGAAGCGTCCTTGGAGGGAAAGAAAAGGAACAGTGAGGGGTGGAGAAATGTCTTTTTGTACCTTCCTTTGCTCTTAAGCACTCCATTTTTCCTCTGCAGGCTGAAGTGAATGCTAACAGTCTCCCGCTAGAGGACCTGTCCATTCAGCATCCCCAGGTGAGGTCCGGCCGGCGCTGACAATGTTGCTGTGATTTGTCTTGATTCGGTGGCCCTGATGCTCCATGCTGTGTGGCGGGCGGTCTCTGGGCGGTCTGGACACGACCCTGGGGGGCCGACTGGCCTTGAGGGAGGCCATTAAACTTAATATTTCAGATAAATAGTGAGAGTGAATGCCTGCTGCAGCAGCATCTGGAAAAGAGTCTCTGCTCCAAAACCTAGTAATCTGCCTTCGTAGGGAGCATTTTAATGCATCTTGGCTGCTCTGAAGACACAAAGACTGTTTGAATTGGTGGCTTCTTTTAGTCACATTTATCCTTTGTGAAGAAGGCAATTCCATGATGCAATGCACTGTTATTTTAGTGTTAGTATTTGTATACTATTGCATTTTGTTTTTTATTAAGATTTTAAATCCTCTTTTATTTTTTCAGCTCTCGTTTAATTTTTATTCGTTTTTTTTTTTTTTTTAAATTGCTGTTTAGGTTTCATTTATTTTATTTCAGTTTTAGTTATTATTTATTTACATTTAGTATTGTAGTGCTTTAGCTTTTTTTAAGTTTTAGTTTAATTTTACATTTTAAATTTTGGCAAAAATGTTAAGCAAAATGAGCTAAATGTTCATTAGCATCAGAATTTAAGCATCAATAAATAGTTCAGTTTATTAAAATAGGGATGCACCAGTATTAAACTTTTGTTATGGGTAATAACTAATAAATGTCTGATATTAAAATGTTAAAATTAAAATAAAAAATGTGTGAGTGAATGAAAAATGTAACTAAAATCAGTCATTTTAAATTAAGTAGATTTTGTCATCAGAACATTATAATATATTGTATAAAAAAAAGGAAATTCATTTTAAGATTTGCTTATTTTTATTATTATTATTAATTGCTATTATTTATTGTATTTAATTTTAGTTAATGATAATATAACCATGATGCATTGTGGTAAAAATGTTGAGAAAAAGAGAAATGTTGATTAGCCTCAGAATTTAATCATCAGTAAATAAAATAAATAGCTCAGTTTATTAAAATAGGGATTCACCAGTATTAAACTTTTGTTATGACTAATAACCAATAAATGGCTGATTCAGTTTTAAATAAAATTTAAAATAATAAATGTGTGAGCAAATGAAAAACTAAAAATCAGTCGTTTTAAATTATTAAGTAGATTTTGGCATCAGAACATTATAATATACTGTATGAAAAAATGGATATTCATTTTAAGATTTGCTTAATTTTATTTTTTATTATTATTTGCTATTATGTATTGTATTTAATTTTAGTTAACGATAATATAACCATAATTCATTGTGGTAAAAATGTTGAGAAAAGTGAGAGAAATGTTGATAAGCATCAGAATTTAAGCATCAATAAATAAAATAAATAGCTCAGTTTATTAAAATAGGGATGCACCATTTTTAAACTTTTGTTATGAATAATAACCAATAAATGGCCAATATTAAAATGTTAAAAGTAAAATAAAAAATGTGTGAGTGAATGAAAAATGTAACTAAAAAGCAATCATTTTACATTATTAAGTAGATTTTGGCATCAGAACATTATAATGTACTGTATGAAAAAAATGATATTCATTTTAAGATTTGCTTATTTTTTTATCATTATTAATTGCTATTATTTATTGTATTTATTAACAACTTTTTTGTATTTTCAGTTTTCGTTTTTATTTTAGTTTCAATTTTAGTTGTTTTGATATGGGATTTTAACATTTTTATTTTTTTTTTTCCTATTGTTTAATTTTTTATATATTGTTCTCTATGCTCTATAATTTAATTTCTCTATTATTATTATTATTATATTATAAGTCAATAACAACAGATTTTAGTGAGTATTAGATGGCTTTAAAGGTAATTTAAATCTAAAAATAAAGACATGCAAAATTCAATATCCAATACTGGACAATATAAATATCCACTATCAGCTGTTATGTTAAAATAAATGAAAAGATTTGTAATATTGACTGATAACATATGGTATGGTACCAATAATTTGTGGTTTCCTACTTAAAACTGGACTGTTTTACCTAAAATGTGTGTGTTCTATTTATTTTTATGCTAATTAGAGTTTGACACTATTAGCTTCTGTATTTTTCTGCCTTGGTTCAGTCATAATATGGGTTGACTAAAGTAATTTCGCTTCACATCTTCTGTAAAACCCTGATTTCCTCGAGACCTGTGTGTAAGCAGCAGCGCATGCCGTGTAAAGATCTTTTAACCTCAACATCCAGAACACTTCGGCAAAAGCAAGCAACTTACCATCATGTTGTGTGTTTCTGTTCAGGTTCAACCGTTGGAGAAGCCCTTGAGCGTTCAGGGAGCGGTGAACATGGTCCTGAGGTTGAGGTGAGTGAGCTCATTGCTGTTTCTCTTTTTTCCATCCCTCTTCGTACTACTTTCATCTGAAAAGAGCTGCATGTCGTCTGTATAAAGTGGCCTGATAGTACAGTGTGTGTGTTTATGTGCTGCTGAAAGAAGAGTGGGTCTCTTTTTAAACGATCTCTTTCTCTCCATCTCTCGCCTCATGTTGAAGTGCATCGTGTTAATGCGTTTTCTCGGTCGCCCTGGGTTAGCGTGGGAAGCGGTCCTTTAACCCTGACCTCGTGTTTGCATTCTCCTGTCTGAATTTGCGTTTGAGCCCATGCAGAGGACAGACCGCATTCTGTTCTCAGATCACGTCTAAGGAGAGAAAAGCTGAAGCTAGTGTTTGACAAAACCACTGCGAGAGCACGGCTGTGTCTTACTTGTTTGAAGTTGGCAGAAAATAGAAACTTTGACCAACTTGCACTGTGAAGCAGCTTATTGACCAAGGAAACTCGTAGGCCGGGACTTGTCAGTTGTTGACTGGATCGTGAAAAGTGAGCGTTGAACACCAGAATGGAGGCGGATCTGAATTTGAGTCAGTCATAATACAGGAAAAGCAAGTTATGAGATTTTAAAATGTTAAAATATATACCTAATTTTATATATGTATGTATCTATGTTGATGTTTTGGTGACTAAAATGTAACAATGAAACGGAAGTAGCAACAGATCTTTCATTTCATGATCTAGAGTATTCACATATCTGACCCTGGACCACAAAACCGGTCTTAAGTAGCATGGGTATATTTGTAGCAATAGCCAACAATACATTGTATGGGTCACAATGATAGATTTTTCTTTTATGCCGAAAATCATTAGGATATTAAGTAACGATCATGTTCCATGAAGATATTTTGTACATTTCCTACCATGAATATATCAGGCTTCCTATGCGGTTTGGAAAAGTGTGGAAAAGTATGGAAATTTAAGTAATTTCCAGGTAGGGGTGGGCGATATGGCAAAAATATCATATCACGATTTTAATCACGATTCTTTGTCATGTTGGTTTTACTGTTTTGCAAGTTGTCTGAGCAGTACAGCCAAACTGATTTCCCTATTTTAAAAACAAAGACTTTCAAGGTAACAAAGTATAAAATAAAAAAGAATAGCAGATATTTAGGCCAAAGTGAGCGAAGATAAAAACCTTTGTCATTATTTTATCTTTGTTATTAAAAGATAAAAAACAAAGAATACAAAGAGTGCTTTATTTTTCAGGTACAGTAGGTGTATTTAGCAGTAGCATTCAAGAAATTGAATTAACAAATATAAAAAGTGAAACACTATATACTTATACACTATATATACACATCAATTGTACACGGATTCTTATTAAAGCAACTGTATTAAAGTTTTTCAGTTGAGCAGTGAGTGATTTTTCTCTTTGTGTTAAAAGAATAGTTCACCCAAAAATAAAAATTCTGTCGTCTGTCTGTCAATTCTGTCAGTGTTTTATTTTAATATCATCATTTACTCACTCTCAGGTTGTTTTAACCCTGAATGAGTTTATTTTTTCTGTTGAACGTTGTCTATTTGATCATTTCTATTATTAAAATCAATGGAGACCAGCTACTGTTTGGTTATCCACATTCTTCAAAATATCTTATTTTGTGTTTAGTACAAGAAAGAAAGTAATACAGGTTTGGGACAGCATGTAAGTGAGTAAATAATGACAGAATTATAATTTTTGGATGAACTATCCCTTTGACAAGTGGTAGCATATTTAGTACTGCCCCTTTAAGAGCTGCACATCTAATATACAGGCAGGCATCCGTTTTTTTTCACTCAATTCAATTGTTTACTTTCACTTTAGACATAAGCTTCTATAAACTGTTTTTATATGTAAACCTTGTGTGTTTTGACAAAAGTAGCGAAATCAGACGTGATACATACATACATCAGTAATTAGGCTCTATTTGACAGGATTTTAATACTGCGTGCGTTTCAGCTGTACGCACAGTGGAAAAGCGCACGTCGGAACAGCACGCGAATCAAGACAAAGTACTTTTGTGATTGTGAATAAGTGCAGTGTCCCGTGAGTGTAACTACCACTGAGTTAACACTGAAGTGAATGTATGTCGCATTGTACAGTATATTGAGATGGAGGCGCCAGAACTGCAGCCGAGAAAATAACACGATACTACGATGTTTCTCAAAAAGCAGATCGTGGAAACATTTTTATCGTCCACGATCAAAAATCGTCATATCCCTATTTCCAGGTATGGAAAAAATGTGCTTTTCCAGACTTTTTTATAATGTATTTTTTTAGAATATAATTTATAATTTTTTTTTTTATAATATATTTAGTTTTTTATAATAGAAAATTAAGAATTTAATGAAAGAAAGTTGTTATACAAGAAGTGTGTTTTCATGGCAGTTATTTAATGATTCTTTAGTGATTGTCAGACACAACTGAATAAATTCAAGGTGCACTTTTTTCATCATGCAAAATGTTTTGTGTTTTATGTTTCTTCTCACGGTATTCTTGGCACCATATGACATGCCTCAAGGACCATTGCAAGGACCATTCTCTCTCTCTCTCTCTCTCTCTCTCTCTATATATACATATATATATATATATATATATATATATATATATATATATATATATATATATACATACAGACTTTTATGTGCTCACAAGAAACCATTAAACTTGGCGTATAGGACAAAGCACACTATGCGACCTATTGTGCCATCAGCCCATTTTGTGCTCTGGTGTCTTGGCTGTCACAGAGTATGCATTAAAGAGGCCTTGAAATATTGAAATATGACATACTGTCGTAACAAAAGCCACATTTTTAAAACCACATTGTGCCATCATCCCATTTTGTGTCATGGCTTCATCGCCACCGCAGAGGATGTGTTAAATTGGATATTAGGCCTTGATATTAGAGGTACTACCATAAGGAAAGCCAAAATTTGAGCAAGTAGATCTCTATTAATTCATATGCATGCATGCTCTCGTTTTATTCATAGTAGTGACGCACTAAGGAAAAGGGTTATATAAAACTAGAAATTGTAATGGGAAAATTCCCATGCACATGTGAATAGTTTCTCGAGGGCACAAAAAAGTTTATTGTGTGCATGCAGATGTCTGTATTTTGTTTATTTAATTATTATTATTCATTTTAGGAGCTATTTAAGATCTCACTTTAAGAAAGTTAATGAAAAAAAAAAAAACCTGAAAAATTAAAATGTTTACTGATGACAGTTATATATGCCAATTATAAAGCTGAAAATAGTGCTCTATGAACCATTTATGTTAAATATGGTCCGAAAATCTACTGAGAGGTTTGGAAAATGTGAGTCTGGTAAAGTATGGAATTTTGAAATGGAAAATGTGTAGAAAACCTGATATATCAAAATAAATTTTTGATTCGTAATATGCATTGCTAAGAACTTTTGACAACTTTAAAGGCGATTTTCTCAATATTTTGAATTATTATTTTTTTTATTTATTTATTTATTTATTTTTTTTTTTGCACCCTCAGATTCCAGATTTACATCAGTGGAAAGCTTATTTATTCAATTTTCAGAGAATGTATAGATCTCAATTTTTTTTTTTAAAATTACCCTTATGGCTGGTTTTGTGGTCCTGGGTCACATATTTGTAGTCATATCTCTGCATCATATTTGCTGAAGGAAATCCAGTACTTGTTCCTACTAATTCTGGGGTGTTGATTCCAAAAATGATGGATGTTTTGGTCTACCAAGTCCCACTTTCCACAAAATATGATGTGTGGTGAAGACATCCTGTATTATCCCTTTATCAGCAGAAAAACTGCCACAAAGGCATGGTTCCTCTGAGCCAGTTTACAACTATATGTTCAATTCATACCCCATTTTCACGTATATGAATGACTCTAAAGACATTATTTTATGTCTGATCCTGATTTCCACTTGTTTGCAGATTGTAAGTTACATGATACATTTTGAATGAAACTTTTGAAATTTGACTACTTTTGTTATTTTGCATAAAAACTGATCGATACGAATACTTTGAAATATCTTGGCATCATTAACTTAGGTACTGTTAGGCATTTTTTGCAAATCAGCAGAAATGTTATTTTTAAGAAGCAGGGCTGTATTATCAAAAAAGAAAAAAAGTTGGGCAGGGACTTGTTTTTTTTTTTTGTTTTTTTTTTTTTATTCAGCTGTTGGTTGTATGAAAGTGGATGTAGATGAATGTGAGCTTGCAGGATTGGGTTTTAAAAGATTAGTTCACTTGCAGAATAAAAATTTCCTGATAATTTAATCCAAGATGTTCATGTCTTTCTGTCTTCAGTCGCAAAGAAATAAAGGCTTTTAATGAAAACATTCCAGGATTTTTCTCCATATAGTGGACTTCAATAGGGATCAACGGGTTGCAGGTCCAAATTGCAGTTTCAGTGCAGCTTTAAAGGGCTGTGCACAATCCCAGCCGAGGAATAAAGGTCTTATCTATCAAAACGATCAGCCATTTTTTAAAAAAAATAAAAATGTATATACTTTACAACCATAAATGCTAGCTTTGAACTAGCTCTTTGATGCTCATCCGTGACTTCACGCATTACATAATCACGTTGGAAAGGTCACACGCAGTTTGTTCTTCGTCTGTGTACTTTGGTTCAAAACGTTAGGGAAGGCCTTGTCTTATACATATTATTTTGTTAAGAAATAATGCGAGGGAAATGCTTTAAAAAAATCTCAAAAGTCAAGGTAATTTAAATTCAATATGACTGAAGGTATTATTAAATGTAATTGTTCTGTAAAAGCATTGAAGAGCAGCTTTCAGCCTGTCACCATGATGCAAACATTAAATATCAGACATACAGTAGTAGTTCTTCACTAGTTTTTTTATTTGATTGCGCCACTTTTCCATTGTTTTATCTATGTAAACGTGGACGTATTTGATTGTTACACACCTCATGCATGAAACATCATTCTAAAAACGTGGTGTTCAAGTTAAAAGGAGTTCAGCTCCCATCTTCTTGCACGTTTTTCCTATTCCACTGCCCGTGTTACAGCTTTGTCAACACAAAAGCGCATTCTGTGTGAATGGCACCTAGCAATAGAGGGTTTGCATTGACGTCACTTTCCCGGCAGAACACGCCCCCTCAGCCAGACTGAGTTGCAAAAGAAGCAGCTGCATAAATGGATTTAATAGGGAAGCTGTGAAAACATGAGTAAAACAAAACAATAATCATTTTGCTGGACTCAATATAATGTTCCTTACAACTTACCAAATATCCAGTGGTCCATGGATATTGATATCAAGCCAGGAATTGTGTTTCCTGACATTTATATGTGCCTGACTTCAACGCCGGGGAAATAAACAAAGCAGATTTGCCTGTGAACGCATTTTGTAAATACAAAATAGGCTGGTCTAAACTCTGGTGATCACTTATATCAATGTTATATATATGGTAATATGGTCCAGCCCAAAATTTTATATAGTTTTTGTCAGTGTTTATTTAAAAACATCCAGTTATGCAGAATTTATGGTATGGTAAATATTTAATTGAGTTGTCAATATAATATAATATATGACAGTACAATATATAGGGTGTGATTTTACCGCAATATTCAACATATTAAAGTCCCCCTGTAGTGAAAATCAATATTTCTATGTTGTTTATTTGTCTATGTGGTGTTTTTAATATGCTTTTAGACAAACCATGCTCCAGTCCATTAATCAACACCATTGCTGAGTATTTTCTCAGAATCAGAATTCAGAATCAGAATCAGAATTAGCTTTATTCGCCAAGTGTGCACGAACACACGAGGAATTTGTTGTGGTTTTTTAAGGTGCTCCTGGTACATACATGCATACAGACATACAAACATATTGGACATGAGAACAGAGAAAATATTTAAATAAAATAAAAAACTTAAAATAAATAATAATGTGTATGAATCTGAAAAAAGAAGATTTATATACAGATTTGTGCATTATTTACTCTATATACAGCTGTTTAAATAATGTGCATGTGTATTTACATAATAATACTACAGAAAGAGACAATAATTAGAAATGGAAAAAAAAATACAGAAATGAATTGGAGAACACAGGTAATGCTTCATGTTTTAGCTGTTTAAGCTGGAGATGGCATTTGGGAAAAAAACTGTTTTTATGCCTAGATGTTCTAGTGCTCAGGGATCTGTAGCGTCTGCCTGAGGGGAAAAGTACAAACAGGTTGTGTCCGGGGTGAGAAGGGTCTTGGATGATGTTTCCTGCTTTCCAATTTTTCTCCTTAAAACTGTAGTTCCCCAAAGGCTGTCCCAGAAATGCGGTTTGAAACGGCCCTTTTTTTACTACGTCACGAACTTAAGTAGCCAATCACGTCAAAGGATAGATTCCTATCATTAGCATGCAAAATATACCAATAGGATTATCAGCACGAAACCAAATATTAAACAGAGCATTTAATAGAGCACAACCGCTAGGCGCTAACCGCTAACTTGAAAAATAACCCGCGGTAACAGTGTAAAAGTAGCCCGCAGTCAGACGCACCTCTCCCGCATTGCCATCTGCACTTCACTCGCATATGCTCGCGGGCGCGAACTGGAATTACAAACTAGGCTGCATTCGAGTGTTCAAGGCATTTTGAGGGCACAACATCGTCAAGTAAGTAACTTTAACAAATGTTACAGTATCCACTGTAGTTGTCCGCTAGTAAAAACATAGCTGTATCAGTCATTATCCGTGTTTCGCCATTATATCGCGTTTACTACAGTTGAGTTAGTGGATCGGGGGCTCTGGCTGGTGTGACTGTGTGGGGGCGGGGCTAATTTGCATATGCATAGATCCACGTATAGTAAATGAGGCAAGGGGGGGTAGAGTTACATTCAAGCTGTTTTAAGGCATGAGAAAATTATTTTCACTAGAAAAATCATTTAAATATGTCATTTTGATGATCAAAGTTCAGTTTACTCACCCCCTTGTCATCAAAGATGTTCATGTCTTTCTGTCTTAAGTCGTAAAGAAATTATGGTTTTTGAGGAAAACATTTCAGAATTTTTCTCTATATAATGGACTTCATTGGTGCCCTGAATTTGAACTTCCAAAATGTAGTTTAAATGCAGCTTTAAAGGGCTCTAAATGATCCCAGCCAAGGAAGAAGGGTCTTATCTAGCGAAACGATCGGTCATTTTTTTTTTTTTAAATAAAAATTTGTATACTTTTTAAAGGGGTCATCGGATGCCCATTTTCCACAAGTTGATATGATTCTTTAGGGTCTTAATGAAAAGTCTCCAATATACTTTGATTAAAAATTCTCAATGGTTTTGTAAAACAACACCCTTTTTACCTTGCCGAAATCAGCTCTGCAAAAATCATCTCATTCTAAGGGGTTGTTCCTTTAAATGCAAATGAGCTCTGCTCACCCCGCCCCTCTCTTCTCTCTGTGGAAAGACGATTTTGTTTACTTTAGCCGCATTTAGCAGTGTTTAGCCGCTAAACTTCCTAACTACCACGTTATAAGGAAAGGCGATCGCAAAGATTCATTAAAAAAAAACGCTTATACTCACTTCTGCTGTAAGTGAAGCTGGATCATGAATGATTCGCGCGAACATAGACGGATATATGTAGATCGGGAGGCGCATTCCATTCACAAACAAACGTAATCCACTGCATCTTCAGCGGCTCAGATGTCGGGAGTAAATGACGACCACTGTGTTCATTATTACATCCAGCAACACAACACCTCAATCGCTCAATCGGAGATATTCTTGTCTAACTTACATCCCTGCTCTGGCATCAAAACATGGAAAGTTCCTGGACTGTGACAGCTGGTCTAAGGTAAGAGCTCATGTCAATCAACTATCGTGGGAGTGGCCTCTGTCAGTGTGACGGCACACCGACAGGCATCTGAGAATGGCTCTATTTGAAAAAGGGGATATTATTTTTACAGATTAATTAAAAACCACTGCATGGATTTTTATCATTATAGGGTAGATTTGTACATACACTGCCAAAACACATTAATGTTCAAACAACATGAAAAAGTGAACTTTGCATCCGATGACCCCTTTAAGCACAAAAGCTCGTGTAACAAAGCTCTGGGATGCGCGTCCACGATGCTATGAATTAGTGATTGGTCGTTCTTGAACGATTCTTTCATTTTGAGCCAGTCTTTAATGTGACTCGGGATGAACGAGTCGTCTCGGGGAGTGATTCATTTAGTCGCGCATGCGCAGCATCCTATTAGGTTCTGTACTGGAATTAGTTCACCTGTTTCGAGTCTTCGGGTTTTTTGAGTCGTTCGTTCACCTTATGGTGCTGTCACATGATGAACGAACGACTCAAACCCGAAAGCTTGTCAGATAAGAGGTGAGGTGAGCTAATCATAGACTAAAGACCCAGGTAAACAATGAATTAATCTTTTCTGTTTCTTATAGCATTATAGTTTTGTCTTGTTTGTAGTGTGATCAACGTTTGTGTAAGCAGTAGATGTGTTAGGGAAGTAACACGTAACATTTTAATTATATTTTGCTAAAATGAATCAGATGACTCGAAAAAAAGATTTGTTCATTTTGCTGAACGAGACTCAAAGGTCAGAATCGGTAAAATGATCCGAACTTCCCATCACTACTACGAATCACGTGTAAGTTCATCATCTGTGCATTGAGTATGGCGAAAAACTCCATCTTATTTTCTCCTACAACTTGAGAGGAGGACACCGTTGTACCTTTTTGTTTGTAAACATCGTTTGACTTACTTGCACTTTCTTAGTCTTTGCGCGTTCGATTTGTAAACACTGGGTCTGTAGTTCCGCGTGACCTTTCGACGTGATTCAATAGTACCAGAGCCTGTGCTACACAAGCTTTTGTACTTAAAAAGTATACAAATTTTTATTTTCTGAAAAAAAAATGACTGATCGTTTCGCTAGATAAGACCCTTCTTCGTCGGCTGGGATCGTTTAGAGTCCTTTGAAGCCGCATTTAAACTACATTTTGAAAGTTCAAAATCGGGGCACCAATGAAGTCCATTATATGGAGAAAAATCCTGAAATGCTTTCTTCAAAAACCATAATTTTTTCGCGACTGAAGACAGAAAGACATGAACATTTTGGATGACAGGGGGAGGAGTAAATTATTTGTGAATTGTTGTTCTGGAAGTGGAGTTCTCATTTAAAGTATCTTCTTGCTTTACTGTGGCTCAAAATCATTTTCCGTCAATCCAGAAAGATGTTTCTTGCGTGCAGAATGCTGTAGATATGACATCTACAAGTGTAGGATCGCTAACCAAAGCTCTCCAAACCTTAATCGCCAGCTGGTGACAAACTTTAGTACTCAAGGGATGATAAAGTTATCTTTGAATGTCTGTGCCAATAAACCAGCTGTTATTTATGTTGATCTAATTTGCTCAGCAAGCTTCTCTTCAGACTGTTTACGCAGTGGTGCACAACGTTACAAATTAATCATTATTCATTGATATATTAGTATTGATGTTTTTTGTTTTCATGTAGAAATGCAACAGACATAATTTATGTTCTCAGTCCAGATGTGTTTTGTTGTTGATGAACCTAATGAATTAATCAAGAAGACTGGATTTCCATTGACCAGTCAACGGAATCAAATACTGTAGGTAACCATTTCAAAAGGCTTGATAGTTTTCATCTTATTGGTCAGGTCTTATCCCATATGTTGATTATCCAAAGTCAAAGGTTAATAGTCATATTACACAAATTTTTATTGATTTTACTGATGTATAGTTGAACTTTCAGCATGAGACCAAAATTGACCCTGTTTACTTTCTTAATGAACATTGCTGGTCTTTTTGTGAACAAATCATTCATTCTCTTCGTAATCTTTAATTAAAATACATTAAGCTCAACGGTGAGTTTCTGTTTCTAGTGATGGTCACAGGGGTTATTAAGTTGGCTTGAGACTGATCAGACTTACGGTTTTTGTAAAAATGACATTTAAAACTTGGAAAAATCCCATAGACTTACATTGAAGGAATCTGTCTATCCTAGCTTAGCAACTACAGTCGTGCTAGTCATGTTAATCATGTTAGAAACATGCTAACGACATGTTAATCGTGCTACAATCATGTTAGCAACATACTAGTAACTTGATAATCATGCTGGAAACATGCTAACAACATGTTCATCATGTTAAAAACAGACTAGCAACATGCTAGTAATTTGTTAATCATGCTAGAAAAACGTTAACGACATGCTAATCATGCCACAATCATGCTAGTAACATGCTAATAACTTGCTGATCATGCTAATAACATGCTAACGACATGCTAATCATGTTAGAAACAAACTAGCAACATGCTAGTAACTTGGTAATCATGTTAGAAACATGCTAGCAACATGCTAGTAATTTGTTAATCATGCTAGAAAAACGTTAACAACATGCTAATCATGCCACAATCATGCTAGTAACATGCTAATAACTTGCTGATCATGCTAATAACATGTTAACGACATGCTAATCATGTTAGAAACAAACTAGCAACATGCTAGTAACTTGGTAATCATGCTAGCAACATGCTAGTAACTGGTTAGTCATGCTAGTAACATGCCTGCGACATGCTAATCATGTTAAAATCATGCTAGCAACATGCTAGTAACTTGTTAATCATACTAGTAACATGCTAATGACATGCTAATCATGTTAAAATCATGCTAGCAACATGCTAGTAATTTGTTAATCATGCTAGAAACATGTTAACGACATGCTAATCATGCCACAATCATGCTAGCAACATGCTAACAACAGGTTAATCATGTTAAAAACAGACTAGCAACATGCTTGTAACTTGCTAATCATGCTAGAAACATGCTAATGACACGTTAATCATGCTGCAGTCATGCTAGTAACATGTTAATCATGCTAGAAACATGCTAATCATGCTACAATCATGCTAGTAACATGCTAATAACTTGCTGATCATGTTAATAACATCCTAACGACATGCTAATCATGCTAGTAACATGGGAAAGACATAGTAATCATGTTAAAATCATGCTAGCAACATGTTAATAACTTGTTAATCATGGTAATGAAATGCCAGTGACATGCTAATCATGGTAGAAACATGCTAGCAGCATGCTAGTAACTGGTTAGTCATGCTAGTAACATGCCTGCAACATGCTAATCATGTTAAAATCATGTTAGCAACATGTTAGTAACTTGTTAATCATACTAGTAACATGCTAACAACATGCTAATCATGTTAAAATCATGCTAGCAACATGCTAGTAACTTGTTAATCATACTAGTAACATGTTAACAACATGCTAATCATGTTAAAATCATGCTAGCAACATGCTAGTAACTTGTTAATCATACTAGTAACATGTTAACCACATGCTAATCATGTTAAAATCATGCTAGCAACATGCTAGTAACTTGTTAATCATGCTGTTAACATGAACATCTATCTATCTCTGACAGACTGTATTGCCTTCAAAACATTCAAACTCTAACCTATTAAAACTACTTTAAACTTCTAATAGTTTAAACTATTTCAGACTAAAAACCATGAAACTTAAAACTTTTTAAAGCTTCTTAAACTTTTAAAACTTTCTGGCCCAGCTTTCTCAAGCCAACTTAAAGTCTGTCTTGACAAACTTTTTTATTTAGTTACATCATGTTAACCAATAGCCAAATAGCTATTTAGTCATTGCTTTAGCAAGCTCTTATTCATTCTGGCTCCGTTTTGGCATTTGATCCACAGTTTGACATTTTGTGGTTCATAATATTAGTTGTTTTAACTGTTTTAATGATGCTTTTAGTTCCAAGTAAGAGTGTAGTACTCTGTTCAAAACATTTTACCTTTTAAACCTAGCAGAACTTTTTCCCACAGAGACGCCACCAAAAAAATGTGTACAGGTTGTACGGTTCAACGGCTTGTTCACAACTAATCATTACATTGAAATCTTTCTGTCTTTCAACCAATTATCCTCAACAACCTCCGTTTGGAATGACAGAAAGAATGAAGCGTGTGAAGAGGCTTTTTCAATTTTCAGCATTGAAACTTCTAAACAACATTGATTCGTTGCCAAAAACGGACGTCTAATCAAGCTGCACGGACAGCTGAGTTTGAACTCTCACAGAGAGAAAGAGAGAGAGAGGAAGTCGATGTAAACAGATGCAGGAGAACAGAGACGAATGGCTCGCATCCATTTGCACAGTGAGGTCAGCAGCGAGAGCAGGTGTTCGGCTCATCAGAACGGATCAGGATAATGGGCAGGAAAACGAGGGATAGACTTGTTTGTGTATGCTTGCTAAATGATTTAAAATGACTTTAATTAACTCTGCAAATAGTTCTTGACGTAAATACACGCAAGTGAATCAATGAATGCGCTGTTATAGGCTTTTCGTTAAAGCCGTATGCAAACGTTCTCTTATGATTACCTGTCCAAAGCTGAGATTGACCCAGTGTGATCTGAATATTTGGCTCGATTATGAAATGGATTTTGGTTAGATCTTTGTTTGGCTGTGTGAAAAGGTTGGACCCGAATAACGCTTGAATAAATCTACAGACCCGGTGCAGTAGAAATGTTTGTACTTGATGTAATCGAAATGCACAGATTAAAGAAAAAGTTCACCTGAAATTTAAAATATGCTGGACGTTTACTCACTCTCAGACCATCCAAGATGTAGATGAGTTTGTTTGTTCATGATAACAGATTTGGAGAAATTTAGCATTGCGTGACTTGCTCACCAATGGATCCTCTGCAGTGAATGGGTGCCAAACAGCTGATAAAAACATCACAATAAACCAGAAGTAATCCACACCACTCCAGTATGTCAGTTAATGTCTTGTGAAGGGAAAAGCTGCATGTTTGTAAGGAACAAATCCATCATTTAAGACGTTTTAGGTTTAAACTGTCCTTTCTGGACAAAATATGAGTTCCCATTGCTTTCAGCTATAATATGAGTTCACTGTCCATAATATTGTTTCCTCCAGTGAAAAAGTTGCCGCATCTTAATCAGGAGAGAAATACACTACCAGTCAAAAGTTTTTAATGTTTTTTTTTTTTTTTTTTTTTTTTTTTTTTTATATGAAAAAAAAAAGTATTCTGCTTACCTGCATCTATTTTTTTATTTATTTATTTTTTTAAAAGATTTATTTATGGGGATTTTATGCCTTTATTTGTACAGGACAGCGTAGAGTAGACAGTAAAGCAGCGGGTGAAGAGAGAGGAGTGGGTTCGGCAAAAGACCACGAGCCGGGATTCGAACTCGGGTCACTGTGAACGCAATTGCACTGTATGTCGGCACACTAACCACGAGGCTATTGGCACCGACAAGCCTAATAAAGCAGTAATAATGTGAAATATTTTTACTACTTAAAATAACTGCTTTCAATTTGATCATGTTTTAAAATGTTTTTTATTCCTTTGATCAAAGCTGAATTTTCAGCATATTTACTCCGGTCTTCAGTGTCACATGATCACTCTAATATGCTCATCTGCTGTTCAAGAAACATTTTTTTTCTATTATTTTTATTATTATTATTATTATTATTATTATTATTATTATTATTATTATTATTATTATTATTATTATTATTATTATAAATTTGAGTACATTTTTCAGGATGAATAGAATTTTCTTTGATGAATAGAAATATCCAAAGATTTAAACAAACATTTATCTGAAATAAAAAGCTTTTATAACATTGCACTAGACCATTCAAAAGCTTGGAGTCAGTATAACTTTTTTTTTTTTTTTATAATAAAAAAAATACTATTTTTTTATAATAAAATAGTACTTTTTATTTAGCAAAAATGCTTCAACTGATCAAAAGTGATGATAAAGACATTTCTAATGTTGCAAAAGATTTCTATTTTAGATAAATGCTGTTCTTTTGAACTTTCTGTTCATCCAAGAAACCTGACAAAAATTATATTATTAATATATAATATGTAATAATATAAAATATATTATTATATAATATAAAAAATATGAATAATAATAATAATAGTTTTTTAGAAGCAAATCAGAATATTAGAATGATTTCTGAAGGATCATGTGACTGGAGTAATGATGCTAAAAATTCAGCTTTGAAATCACAGGAATAAATTACATTTTAAAATACATTCAAATAGAAAATGGTTATTTTAAATAGCAAAAATATTTTAACATTTTAGTGTTTTTGCTGTACTTTGAACTAAATAAATGCAGGCTTGGTGAACAAAAGAGACTTAAAAAACATTAAATCTTTTGACTGGTATTGTATGCACAAATCAAGCAACATTTACAAGCAAAAACAGCCAAAAATAGTTCTAAACAAATATGTTGGTGGATTTTGATGTGAGAGTGCAACAGAAAATGGACTTGCTTTTTTACTGGAGGAAACATTATTAGGGATTGTGGACTCGTTTTGGCCAGAAGCAATGGTTTAAAGTTAAAATGCCTTAATGACACATCTTTTCACTTCGCAAGATGTTAATTGATGGACTGGAGTGGTGTGGATTACTTGTGGATTATTGTGATGTTTTTATCAGCTGTTTGGACTCTAATTCTGGTGGCACCCATTCACTGCAGAGGATCCACTGGTGGAGCAAGTGATGCTTAATTTCTCCAAATCTGTCCTGATAATAAAACTCCTTTATCCCTGAGATGGCTTGAGAGTGAGTACATTTTCAGCAAATTTTCATTTTCGAGTGAACTGTTACTTTAAGGTGAAGTATTAATCTAGTATTCCTGGCCAATCACGATGGTGGCTTGTTTAGCAAGGAAAGTTATCACGTTAGTTTCCTGATATTCTGAAAGCTTTTTCTTTGAAATTGAAACGCAGCGTGAAATCTCCGGATCCCATCATGAAGCGTACAGAGGCACAAGTCTATAAATCTGGGGTTTATTGGGATTCAGCTGGCAGACAGAAAAATGTCGGTGTTTGATAAGATAATAAGTGATGTGTGGAGTGGTTTGGAGAGAAGGGCGAGAGCGAGTGAGGAATTCTCAAGAGAGAGTGCGGATTTCTAAATATTGCTCTGAATTTAGATCCTCTTCATTTCTCCTCAGTGTTGTATGAGTAAATGCCTGTGTGAGAGACGAAATCTGTGCAAGGAAATATTCACATTGTTATGGCTTCTGACATAGTTCTGATTTGACTCAGTAAAGATGTTTTAAATTGATCAAAAGGGACAGCAGAGACTTTAAATGGTTACAAAATGTTTCATTTTTAAATAATTGCTGTTTTCGAATATTTTGTATTTATCAAAGAGTCTCAAACAAAAATGCATCACCCTTTCCACAAAGCAGCGCAACTGTTTTCAACATTGATTGTTTTCAACTGTTTTCAAGTAATGATGCTGAAAATTCAGATTTGCATCACAGGAATAAATTACATTTTACAATATATTCAAATAGGAAACAGGTATTTGAAATTGTAATATTTCATAATATTACAGATTTATTGTATTTTTAATCAAATAAAAGATTTTTTTTTCTCTGTGAAACTAAATATATTTAAAGTTTATTATTATTATTATTATTTTCTATACAGTGAAAGTCAATGTACTCCAATGTTGTTTGGACCCCATTTACTTTCGGAATATCACCTTTGTGTTTCGCTTTTGAAACATGACACAAAATCCCTCACGTTTCACAAAACACAGTCTTAATACAGATTTTGAATGACATGAGGATGAGTAAATGCTGACAGAATTTTTATTTTTGTGTGCACTGTCCTTTAAAGACAATTCCTGCCTTTACCCTTGGTAAACTCACTGCAGTGGACTGCCTCTCATTGCTTTTTGCTTTATTATAGTAGCACGCTTTTTAAAATAGAGATTAGAACAGACAGTATTGTGTTTTTGATTTGCTTTTGCATTCACATTCATATATTATTCAAATAAACGAGCCCCAAAGACTCTTTTCTCTCGCATTCTCATTTGAGATAATGTGGTAGAATTTGTCAGAGAAAGTTTCTCAGCACAGAAACTGTTCTCGCTTCTGTGTGTGTAATAGAGTCTGGGTTGATGTGATAACAGCGTCTGCTGGCTCCTCCCAACACTTCATTATAGAGCACAAAACACACACACACACTCTTCCATATGCTCCCTAGACCCCCTATCCAGTGCACAAAGCCCTTGCTCTCTAGAAAGAGGCCAAGTGGAGCGAGAGCTCAAGGGAGGTGTAATTATTCTAACCTTGACATGTAAATGAATGCTTAAGTCCAGCATTACTCTCTGTTCCTGCGGCTTGCGTCTCAGTCCAGACTCGTAGTTTTATTCTGAGAGAACACAGGACTGCATTTAATGATCCTGAGTGCCTTGATGTTGAGGAAAACTTTGGATGTTTCATCAATATTAGAGATCGTTTGGAGATCAAATACTGGGTTTTATAAGAAATGGTTGATAATAGAGTTAAACTAGTGTTAGAGAAAGGCAGGGCTGGGCTAGTTTTATCTATCCTTTTTTTCAAACTGTCTGTCTGTCTATCAATCTATCGATGGTCCGACCGGCCGTTCGTTCATCTATCTATCATTTGTTTGTTTGGTAGTTTTTTCTGTCATCTATCTGTTGTTCATTTGTTTGTTCGTTCTATCACCTGTTTTTCCATTGTTCATTTGTTTGTTGCTTCTATCTAACTTTCGTTCATTTGTTTCTTCGTTTGTTCGTTCGTTCTTTTGTTTGTTCGGTTATCTGTCATTCATTTGTATTTGTTCTGTCATCTCTTTTTTCATATCTATCTATCTATCATTTGTTCGTTTGTTTGTTTGTTTATCTGTCGTTCTTTTGTTTGTTCAGTTCTATCATCTATCTTTTGCTCGTTCATTCTGTATTTATCTTTCTGTCGTCAGTTCGTATCTATCTATCTATCTATCGTTCGTTTGTTTATCTGTCATACATTTTTGTTTGTTCTATCATCTGTCTTTCGGTCGTTCACTCTATATTTATCTTTCTATCGTTCATTCGTTCGTTTATTTATCTGTCATTCATTTGTTTGTTCATTCTATCATCTATCTTTCGCTCATTCATTCTATATTTATCTTTCTATCATTAGTTCGTATCTGTTCATCTATCGTTCGTTGGTTTATCTGTCATTCATTTGTTTGTTCATTCTATCATTTCGCTCGTTCCTTCTATATTTATCTTTCTATTGTTTATTCGTTCATTTATCTGTCATTCATTTGTTTGTTTGTTTGTTTGTTCTATCATCTATCTTTTGCTTGTTCATTCTATATTTATATTTTTATCATCAGTTTGTATCATCTATCTATCTATCTATTTATCTATCTGTCTATCTAGCTATCGTTCACGTGTTCGTTCACACGTTTGTTCTATCATCTATCGTTTGTTCATTTATTCATTTGTTCTAACATATATCTATATCCATTGTTCATTCGTTTGTTCTGTCTGTCTGTCTGTATCTATCTATCTATCATCTATCTATCGTTCGTTTGTTCGTTTATCTGTCATTCATTTGTTTGTTCGTTCGATCATCTGTCTTTCACCCGTTCATCCTATATCTATCTTTCTATTGTTAGTTCGTATTTCTGTCTATCTATCTGTCTATCTATCTATCTATCTATCTATCTATCTATCTATCTATCTATCTGTATACCTGTATATCTGTTTACCTGTATACCACAAGTATAACTCATTTATTATTGAACACCCTGAAGTCTTATGTAAAGTTAAATGTTATTATAAATATTATCAAATTAAATTAATGTCACATACAGTAGCCTTCAAGTGTTTCTCAATGAAGTACACACTGCTTCAGGTTTTTCAACTAATTATTAAAGTCAGTGATGAAGAACAAAGAAATAAATGAGCAGTTAATGTTTTTTCTTTTATTGTTGTTGAATTAATGGTTATAACTAAACAGAAGCAGATCATGTTTACATTTACTTAAATGACCATTTACATTAATGTTGCCCACTAAGGCACATTCAAACAAGCTCAAAAGGACATTTGATTATTTGAAAGGAGTTGATACTTCATGCTTCTGGTACTGTAGAAAGATTATTACATTTCTTTTTGGTGTTTATTTTCATACCCTTTACAACTTCTGTATTGATTTCTCTCTTGCATTTTTCCATAAGCATTCTGTCTTCTGCTTTATTGCCTCAGTCTCAGACTTAACTTGCTGCAGCTAATGTCCACTCATTCCCAGTGGATGCGTTTTAGTTTTATTTCCCAGTTAGAATAATTGTGAGCGATCGACTCTTTTGTAAGCCGTAGTGGATGTGAGATAATGGCACCAGAGGAACGCTGAACGTCATATATGTAGTCTTCAAACACATTTAATCAACTAGTGGTGTTGTTATCCGGCCTGCTGGCTGTGAAGGCATTTCTACTGTCGCTCTGGCTCAGATCACGCTCAATGGTTTTAGCTCAGTCCTGTCAGCTCCCATTACCCAACAATGAGGCGTTTGGCCGATCATCTCTGACAGCCTTTGTGCCCGAATATGATACGGATTTGTCCCTGCCTCACGACTTCGCAGGAGTCTTACTCAAAGCTCTTTACGCGCCACTAGTGTGTAAAGAAGCTCCGGAAGCGGGAGGCTGCGTTCGATTTGATGCACTGCGCTCAGGCCTCTTTATGGAGGCTGAATTACATTTAGCTGCGTTTCACAGTTGCGAATTCAGCGGGTTAGATTGTGTTTTTCAGACAGGCGGTCTGGTCCAGCGCTTTCATGACTCGCATCAGGGCTTCATCGTAAATAGTGCATAGTATATGTGTAGGGCTGTCGATTTAACACGTTATTTAAATTATTTACTTTATTTGCATTAATTTGTTAATGCAATACATTAACATTTTCCGATGTAGCCTATAGAATGCAATTATATGCCCCTAAAAAGTCCACTATATGCCCCTGTATGAGTTTTTGTCTCATTTATATCACGACATAGTATCACACAAGCACAAGCGCAATATCACGTTGTTTTTATCCCGAATAGCAGAAGTGCAAATATGATATGTCTTTTGACTGTGTTATATTTTTAGAGACAATGTTGTCTGTTTTTCCAGTTTTGCCAAAGAATAATACTACCTATAAAGCCACAGCAGAACAGCTTTGCATCTCTGAGTAACACAAAGGGGTGAATCGTTCCTGAATGAATCCTTGTTTTGAACGAATCAGTTAAAGCAATGATTCAGTGAACCGTTTATAAAAAGAGCCAATTACTTCTTTTCTGAATCAATCAGCCATTTGAATGAATCAAATGAGTCAATGACTTTTTAATCAAGACATTTACCACCACCTACTGGCAGTTTTAGTGTTTCATTTCTTTAAAAAAAATCATATTTCCATATTAATTAAAAACCTTTATGCAATTGTAATTGCGTTTGGATATTATTTATGCAATTGTAATTGCAGTGTAAATGCATTCATGCCAAGTTTGAGCTGTAATAAACCATCGTTAAATATATATATATGCAGCTATGCATCTATGCAAAAATAAATAAATAAATAAATAAAAATAAATAAATAAATCTATTATAACAAATATTTTTTTCTAAAGCAACCAAAAAATTAATGAATTAAGTGTTTCATTTCTTTAAAAGTCATGTTTACATATTAATTAAAAGCCTTTATGCAATTGTAACTGCGTTTGGATATTAATTATGCAATTATAATTGCAGTGTAAATGCATTCATGTCAAGTTTGAGCTGCAATAAACCATCGTTAAATATATATATGCAGCTATGGTTCTATGCAAAAAACTAAACTAAAATAAAAATAATTAAATATTTTTTCTAAAGCAACCAAAAAATATAATATAATATATATATATATATATATATATATATGTATATGTATGTATGTATGTATGTGTGTGTGTGTGTGTATAATATTAATATTATTATTATTATTATTATTATTATTATTATTATTATTATTATTATTATTATTTATTTATTTTTTTTTTCTAGATATTTTTGGGATTCTTTGATGAATATAAAGTTAAGAAGTGCAGCATTGAAGTATAAATCTTATGCAACATTATGAAAGACTTTATTGTTACCTTTGATCAATGCACCATGTCTTTGCTGATTAAAAGTATTTTTTTAATTTAATTTTTTTTTTTTTATTTAAATTTTTTTATTTAATTTAAATTTAATTTTTAATTTTAATTTTGATTAAAAGTATTATTTTTTTTAATGAATACAATTATTGTTTTTAGTATGAAAAATCTGTAATATCTATATGTAATATAATATATTGTCATCTGCTAGGTGAAAATTGTGAGTATTATCAAAGTACAAGGACACTTTTCATCCTTCCATGATTTTTTAGCAAATAGTCTTAAATAAAGGTTAAAAACCACAGAAATAAAAATGCAGACTGGGGTGCATGAATTTTGATCCAAAGCACACTTTGTGCACAATTTATCAAGAAAAGTTTTACAATTTGGCGTGATTTGCATATTGCACACTCAGTTTTTCCCACACACTTGGACGTGTCTGTTTTAAAATGATCCATCTTTGTAATTTATGGTCATCTTTAGCAAACTCAGCTTGAACCCTTTTGATTTGTGAGGCTACCATCCTATTTTTCAGCCTAGACAAAACTGAACAGAGTGAAACCTCATTAGAGCTGGACTCTGAATTAAATGAACTCCCTCAATTAAAGTCCTACTCTCATTAGTTAGCAGCTCTTTAGAGGAAAATAAAGTGCACAAAGGGGAAAAAAAACGTAGTAAATGGTTAAGTTAATTGTAAACTAACTGTTCTTTAAGGTGCACTCATTATTTTTTTCCTCATTAAAAAGTTGCAAATGAAAAATGAAGAGTACTTTTGAATAAAATGTTTAAAATTTGAGTCATGACCAGCCAAATACTATTTGCTTTTACCATGATAATGCACACTCTCGCTTATATAGGTTAATCGTGACTGACTGCTGGTTGTTTTTTTGTTGGGTGATTTGAGGCTGTTTTTGGCACCTTAAAGATAGCATGCATTATACATCAAGAAGCCTTTATGTATAATGCATTATAAAGAGATAAATAAATGTACATTTTAATGCATTATATATTTTAATGAATAACTGTAACCAGAGTTAAATTGCATTTTAAAGTTTGCAACTGAAATTGGTTCATTGTCATTTTAATGCATTATACTTTCTAAATGTGTAATAATAAATTGATAAATATTACAATGTATTATAACGGTTGTTAGAATTACATTATAAAATGCATTAGAAGGCACAATTAATGCATTAAAATTACTTTTATATGCATTATACTTTTTATGCATTATATAAAAAGCCATATTAAAGTGTTACCAAGATATTTTACATTTTTACATAACTTTCTAACATTATATTATTATTTTCGTGACAATTATACACACAAACACACACACACACACACACATTAAATTTTCTAAGTAATTTTAATTTAAATACAATTTAATTAAACAGAAATAAATTGCAAAATGTGCTGTTAGGTGTAAATACTTTTACGTTTTTATTGCATTATTTATTTTATTTTGCACTGATGATGCTCATTGAGAAGATTAATATTGAGAAAGCTTTATGCATAATGCATTCATAATGTACATTTTAATGCATTATATCTTTTCATAAAGTTAAAATGCATTATAATATTTTCAGATTGCTTACAAAAATTTGTTTTAATGCATCATACTTTCTAAATATTTAACAATGAATAAATAAGTATTATAAACTACTATAACTGTAGTTATAATTATTTATGAACTCATACAAACGCATTGTAAGGTGCATTACAAATCATAATTAATGCATTAAAAATACATTACAAACGTTTCCAGTAAGGTGTTACTAAGATATTTTACCACATTATTATTACTTATTTATTTTTACATTATTTTATTACTTTTTTTGAGACAATTCCACACAAAAAATCACATTATCATATTTTTTGTAAGTAATTTTAATAAAATTGTAATAATTTAAGCATAAATGGAGGCAGAACATGATATTAAGTATAAACACATTTTTTTTTTTCATTTTGCATTGATGATGATAATTGTGGTGAAAATGTGCTTAGTTGTCATGAAAATATTATTACAATGCATGTTGATCCAAATATAATTTCTTATTTTTTAACTTTGATTTTGGGGCTGAAATGAAACCCAGCCGTGTTCTTGCCGGTTTTCTTGAAACTCCCCCTATTTGGTTGTTAAGGTCTTTTGCACTCAAGTGGTTGTGGAGCTGACGTCTCCTGAGGGAAATGAGGGATATCAGATCAGTTAGATGAGAACCAGAGGGCCCCATGAGCAGAAAAGTGAGAAAACATCGGCAGGGTGCTGATTTCCTGGCCACAGGGTTGAAAATATCACCTCGAGCCAGCAGGAGACAAGTGTCAAGTATGAGGGCTTTCCATGCCTTGCAGCTCTCTCAGGATTGATTGGCTGGATAACAACGGCAGGCCATACAGGATGGCTGAAACACAGCAGCACGAAGGCTGGCCGGCCACGGTTCACGCAGGGTGCCGCTGCGTTTTTGGGAGTGTTTGTGTGCGAGAGCTTGACCTCCGAAAACTGTCAAAATTTAACGACAGTGAGAAAATTGGCTCTAAGATGTTTGTGCTGTGTCAGGTTACAGCCGCTGGCAATGACTGCATCAAAATACACAACCGCTGAGGCAGAAGGACAACAACCTGCAATTGACACTTGAAGATGCTGCAGACAGCACTGTCAAAATGTATGGTTTTTATTTTATTTATTTTTTATTGTCATCATTAAGAGGCAATGTTTGTCCCCTGGAATTAATTTCCTAAACTTTATTTTTAATCTTTTATGAAAGCATAAAGCAAATCGCATTGTATCTTGCTTTCTTTTTTGATTTGGACGAAAACCAAAAAACATTCTTGATTATTTTATTATGTTATATTATATTATATTATATTATGTTATATTAGTTAACATGAATTAACAATAAAAAATATTTCAAAATATTTTACATTTTCACCAATTGCTTATACATTATATTAATACAGAATTTGTATCTGTTATTTGTATCTGTATTTTATTTTTTATAATTTTGAATGCATATTTTTATACAAATATTTATGAATATATAATATATATTTTATTTATATATCTAAATATTTTTAGAAATTAATATATACTGTAACAGATGAACTGCTCATTGTCAGTAAATTTAATGCATTAAGTAAAATAAATGAATATATCATATATCATTTTATATTATATTATATTATATATTAGTTGTATATTACATTATACTATGTGACATTAGTTATAGTTATAGGTATAGATTTACTAATACATTATTAAACAAAGTTGTATCTGTTAATATTATTTATTATTATTTTTATAAATATTTGTTTTTTATTATTTTTATAAATATTTATTTATACAAATATTTATAAATAATCATATATATTTTTTAAGATTAATAAATGCTGTAACAGATGAACTGCTCATTGTTAGTACATTTTTGTTAATTTAGAATAATAAATAAATTAAATAAATAAATAATAAATTAATTTAATATCATATAAGTTTATATTATGTTATATTTTCTATTTTTATCTTATCTTGTAAATTTTTTTGATTTGGACGAAAACCAAAAGATAAGATGATTCATAACAAAAGAATAATTATATTATTATATATTATATTATATTATATTATATTAGTTAAATATATTACTTAACATGAACTAACAATAAAAACATATTTCAAAGCATATTAATCTGTTAATGTGATTGTATTAATAATGGTATTACATTAAACACAAAAGTTGTATAATATTATTAATTGTTTTATAAATATTTTTATTTATAAAATATTTATAAATAATAATTCATATTTTATTACAGATTAATAAATGATTAAAAAAAACAAACAAATACTATAACAGATGAATTGCTCATTGTTAGTTAATTTTATTGAATGCATTAATTAACTTAAATGTAATCACATAAATCATATTTTCTATTTTCTATTTTTTTTTATCTTTTTTTTATTCTGATTTTAGCTCAAAATTCTGGTTGAATGACTGATTGGAGAAGTTGCAAATTTACTCATATAATTTAGAATAATATAATAATTACACAATAATTTACTAATATTGCATTATATAATAATATATTACTATAATAAGTACTAATAAAATTATTTGCTAATAATTATCAATATAAATATGATATTATAACATAATATGATTTCAAATAATATAATAATTACTCATAATAATTTACTAATATATTACATTACATTATATAATAATATATTACTATAATAAGTACTAATAAAATAATTTGCTGATATAATTACTAATATAAATATGACATATTTTATTCTTTCAAAAATTAAAAGTAATAGTAAACAGAATTTTTCTTTCTTTATTTTTTATTATTTTTTTCTTTCTTTCTTTCTTTCTTTCTTTCTTTCTTTCTTTCTTTCTTTCTTTCTTTCTTTCTTTATTTCTTTATTTATTTATTTTTACAGTCATGGGCATAAATACTATCTATTTTTATAAATAAATACTGTCTATTTTTTATAATATTTTACTGTTTAAATTGATTTATCTATTTATTTGTTTGATCTATTTATTATGCAAAGTGAGGCATTTCTCTTTATAGCCGAGTGTCGTCATTTGTTATGAATTTTGCTCTGAAATGATGTATAATTTGATATAAAGGTGTTTATATCACATATACTCAATTATATTGATTTAATTATTTAATTATACTGATTTAAGTTTTACGAACCTTGAAATACAAGGTATATCTTGCTTGATTTTGAGCTGTATGTCACTGAATTGTAGTTGTTATATTTATATATAGTTATAAATATATAGTAAAATATAGTTACATTATTATATGTAGTTATATGCACACACAATTTATTTTCTGATGCTAGAGAGCAGAAAGAAATAGAACGATATCAGTATGATAATATCAGCCCTAAAATGAAATGAAATGACAAAAGCATAACAAGTCATAAGAGGAAGATATACAAAACAACAGAAAACATTAAAATCAGTAAAAAAAAAAAAAAATCTGATTTTATTCCATCTGCCCGCCAAGATTACTTCACACCCCTACAGACTACTTTTTATTAGCTCCATAACGGATTTATCGCTGCCAGCATGATGGTTTAGCTTTTTAAAATCCTTTTTAGTCTTCAAGGTCCACCGTGCCATTGACAACCCACCATGCATCATAATGTGGGATTGGCTATATAAACCTCTTAAATGTGCTGTTCGAATATTGGCCTAGAGTAAGATGGCATTCCTCTGACGATCAGTTAAGTGACCTACTTGAGAGCGGGAGAGAGACAGAGGGGTGGAGAGCAACACCAGTGATGATTGCTGTCATTATAATCTAGTACTAGAGAAAATGAGGCTAATGCAAGTGTCAATCTGCTAAATAAGTCCACTGGGCTCAATAGCGCAGCTGGAGAAACCCAGCACACACCGCTCGCTCGCTAATATACAGTCTTGACCCTTTGGGAAATGAAACTGCTCGTGTGCGTACAGTAAACGCACTATCAGGTCTTTTGTTGAGCGTCAGTATCAAAATGGTTATGTCGAGGTTTACACTGTGTTGCAGCACATTATGGTGTAGTAGATGCTACCTCTCTATCTAAAATAACATATATAATACATAATAAAGAGAAACTAATAGAAATGACAGAAAATAACAAAATTACAGATAAATGTTATATGTTGCCCTTGCTAATTTTCTACACAGGTGTCATTGTTACACAGATTGCGTCAATTATGTACACAAAATGACACAAATGTGTTAAAATAGTCAGCACAAAAAATGTTTTAAATGAACATCCTTTTTGAGTGTATATATACACTTGACCTCATAAAGGTTATTGTATGCAAATATTTAATAAATGTTTAATCATTTATATATAAAATTATAATATATATAATATATAAATGTAATTTTACAGCTACAATTATAATTAAATATAATCATTTTATATATTATATTAATAAATAAAATATATTTTATAATAAATATTTTTTTATAATAGTATTACACTATTATATTTATTTATTATTTTATGTATAATTATATAATATATTAATAAATACATAAATTAGATATTTTTCTTAAAATATATATATATATAATTATTTATTTATATAATTTATTTATTATTTATATAACAAAATGTAAATAATAAAAATATAAAATAATATATAAAATATAAAATATTTTATATATTAATAAATTCTAATATATATATATATATATATATATATATATATATATATATATATATATATATATATATATATATATATATATACATATAATTTTACATATAAAACTATTATGATCTATTATCGTTTTATATATTATATTAATAAATAAAATATCTAAAAACTTTTATTATAAGATAATATTTCTTTATTTATAAAAATAATTTACACATTTATTTTACTGTTTAGCTATTTATTTACTATTTTATGTATATTTATATTTTATATAATAAATTAATAAATTATGTATTTTTATCACACACACACTTAACCTCATAAAAATTACTAATTATATAAAATAGAATAAATAATATTTCATAGTTTATTTTTATTTGAATAATAAATATAATAAAATATAATAGAATAATAAATATAATAAAATATGATATATAATACAAATATTTTGTACAAATACACATTTTTATTTAGTATTTTTTTATTTATTTTATGTGTATGTATGTATGTATGTATATTTATATAAACATAAATAAATTATAATATATAACAATTAAATAATAAGTTTAATATGTTATTTTAATAATAAATATAATACAGTATATACAAAAATTATAAATTTTTTTCACACTGAATTTTTTTTTGTCAGTTTCTCTCTGTAATATGTCTGTACATTTACTTTATAATTTTATTGTAGTTTTCGGAAGTGATTCTCATTACTGTAATACAGTATTTTTTTGGAATGTCCTAAATTGTCATGAAATTTTTTTTTTTAGCAACTGTGTGTGTCACACTTGACTCATCAGTAGAGTTTGATGTTAGGATTCTGCTAAACTGTGAATTTCTGGGAAGATATAAAAAAAAAAAAGATTATTGGAATAAGCTTTACAAGCAAATACTGTTACCATTTAATTGTAATTACTGTGAAATTTACTAGTGACCAGTTTGTAAGTTGAAATTGTTTCCAAGTAAATCCTACACACTAATTTCTTTGCGAGTGGATTTTTCACTAAGCTCGTCACAGTTCTTTATAGGATTGTCCTCAAAAAAGAAGGTTTCTTAGAAGGCAGCATGATTAAGCTGCGTACTTTTAGAGCAGCCTAAAAACGGTGCTGAAATTGGCTTTAAAATGTGACCTGCAGGTGTTCTTGACATGACGCTTTTCACCCAGAGTGTCCACCTACTTCCCGTCTCTTTGACACAGTCCCCCGGCGAAGCATGACGAGCTTCATCTCCCGTAGCTCTGGTGTCTTCAGTCGTCTCTCCTGCTTAAATGACTGCAGCCTGTGCATATTATTTGTGTCCTTTGCCTTTCCTCTGCAAATGTAACTTTTATGAGGTTGTCAGGCCTTGTTGCTGAAGCAGAACAGACTGTTTGATGTTGGAGAGAACAAAGTGAAGGTCTGGCTCAGATCTCGCCAAATACACAGGGGCGCTTTATCATAAACATCAGTGAGAAGAAGCGGAGCGTAGACGCGCTTCAGGTGTGTTTACTGAGAACGCCAGAGCCTGAGGATGATGGCGATTCGCTCCATGAAGCTTCAGAAACCATCATGCCGTCATAGCCCACTGTTAGAAAGTCCCTCAGCCTGTTTTGGGAGATAATCATTGTGTTTTCAGATTCTCATTTGGCATCGCAAAAAAAAAAAGTACCAAGTATTATTTTTTGAAAATCAAAAAGCAAAACATTTCATATAATTGCTGCACAATGTTGATATGTTTTGTATATAGCTAAGTGGACTTTGACGCTATTTATTGAGTCGTATGTTAGTTTGTCTTTTTAAATCACGTTGAAAGGCTATTTGTTGAGTAAACTGTTCAGTGGCATTTTTACAAGAAGTATTTATTAATTTACTATTTTGTTGTTTTATTTAAGTACGTTTAATAGTTAAATAGACAGTTTTAACTGTTGCTTTTCTATATTATGTTTTTAACTCTATTTTAAAAATACTAATTAGTAATTAAAAATAATTAACAATAAATAAGACTGTTTTAAAATGTTAGTTTATTTTTAAATGTATATTTTTCATTAATTTATTACTTTAAAACAGAATTAAATAGACCATGTTAAATGTTAATATTTTTTAAATGTAAACAAAATTGAATCATTTATCTACATTTTAAAACAAATTAAATAGACAGTTTTGTTTATATATATATATATATATATATATATATATATATATATATATATATATATATATATATATATATATATATATATATATATATATATAAAATATGTAATAATTTATTATTTTATTTAACTGTACTTTAAAACGAGTTAAATAGGCCATTTAAAATTTTAATGTTTTATCTTTGTATTAAAAAACATATTTATGTTTTAACTACATTTAAAACAAAAATTAGACATACATTTTTAAATGTATTTTTTATTAATTTATTTCATGTACTTTGTGTCAATATATTTTTAAATATAAGCAAAATTAATGATTAATTTGTTATTTTAAAGCGAATTAAAACAGCAATACAAAACTGTCTATTTATGATGAATTAAAAAAATCTAAATTTAATTTTAAAATAGGAGTTAAATAAGCCATTTTAAATTACAATTTATTATTTCTATATTTACAAACATATTTTTTATTTTAACTAGATTTTAACCCTTTAACTGTCACTCATATTTTTGAACACAGACATAAAAATGCACTATCCAGACTTTGGATAGTTTATTGGATTATTTTGGATTTTTTATAATTCATGAATGAAAACATTTTGTAATATGATTTTGATGTACATTTTCCTTGGTAATGCAATGTCTGATTTTAAAATGCCTTTCAGAGGATGAATTTTGAGATTTTAAGTTTTGAACTGATATATAATTTCTTATGATATCTAAAGTGTGAAAGGGAAAAAGGAAATGAAGAAAGTCTTTTGTGACAAAGGTCAGAACTCATGTTATGATGTAGATTCTTTAAGTTGCACTCTTGACGTATATTATTCTCTTACTTTTACTACATAATTTGTAGCACAAAAATATGTTAAAATATCTATTTAGGAGTCTTAGACCTTTCCAGTGATGCATAGTTTGTCATGATTAGATGAGGATTTATTTGTAATATGGTGAAGTAAATTTAGGCATCCCACAGAGTGGACAGTGACAGTTAAAGGGTTAACACATAAATTAAATGTTAATGCCTTTTTACATGTATAAATTTAATGTTTAAATTAATTTGTTTCATTTAACTACTTTAAAACAAGAATTAAATAGACAGTTTTAAATGCAATTTATTTTTAAATGTAAACAGTTTTTTTTTTATTTGTATTATTTATCTACATTTTAAAACAAATAAAATGGACAGCTTTGTGTTGTCAGTTTATTAAAAAAATTACAATTTTTAAGGTTTAAATGTCTTTAATATTCAAAAACATTTGTTTTAACTAGATTTTAAAACACAAATACAGTTTTAAATGTATTTTTAAATGTAAACATTTTCATAATGTTCATTGTTTTATATGTATTTTTTATTTAATTAATTTAATTAAATAAGAATTAAATCGACAGTAAACATTTTTATTTTTTTCTTTCTTTTTTTAATCTACATTTTAAAACAAAACGGACAGTTTTGTGTTGTCAATTTATTTAAAAAATTTTAGTTTTCAGTTTTTTTAAATGTACAAATGTTTTTATTATTTTATTAAACTATATTTTATAATCTGAATTAAATAGTTACAAATGTTAATATAATTTTAAATGTAACTTTAAATGTAATATATATATATATATATATATATATATATATATATTTATTATTATTATTTTATTTTTTTATTTTTATTTACATTTTAAATAAACCGTTTTAAATGTATTGATTTGTTTTGTCCATTTAACAAGTGATTTATTTCCTTTTTTGGTTTGAATAATTCAGTAGATAATTATTCCTTAATTTCCTGCCAAGTCCTCCATAGCAAATATTAAACATTAATCTCCAAAAGGGAAAAGAAACATCACAAATGATGAGAGATCTAGCAGTGATATGAAATGCTGTTTAACCACAGATCGTCTTACTTGTACAGTTCCTTTATTAAACCAACCCAAATGAACACAGCCCTCCTCCTGAAATCCCACCCGAACGCTTGTTTAAAACAATCCTCCAAACCCCTGTAATTACAGAAGAAGCTCGCTGGTTTACAAAACATGGTGATATTGGCTCTGATTGCTTGCTTGCTTACTAGCTGGGTGAAATTTTCTTCCGAAATGATTATCTGGAGAGCTGTGAGGACAGGACTCAGCTGAGGCTCGTGTGTGTGTGTGTGTGTGTGTGTGTGAGATTCAGGCTCGGCAAACACGCTGTGTGAAACAGCACAGATGGGCCGTGATCTCACTTGGCTTTCTTACAGACAGACGGACAGGTGGACGCCCATTTCTCACCACATATCTCCTCTCTCTTTCTTTCTCTCTCCATCTTTCCCTCAGGAACTCAAGGAAGGAGTTGAATGACATACGGTTTGAATTCACTCCAGGGCAAGGTCAGTGCACCTCATCATACATCAGCCGCAGTCGTAGAGTTATGCTGCCTTCAGATCCTCCAGAGAAATTCCCACTTACGAGGCTGGGAAACATCATTACAATATGAATTTGGTCAGAATAAAATGGACACAATTTCTTTTTCACTTCCCGACAGACTTTTGAAGCTTTATTAGTGCTACTGTAACAAAATGAAAAGTGCAGGATGAGCATTAGGTTTGCATGCTTTATGCATATATTTATTGTTTATGGAACCACGTGGAATGATGGGAAAGGTAGTTTTCCAAGCATGGTTGGTGGTAAACCAACTAGATTAGTAATATTTTCTTGTATATATTTTCTTGTGTACATATTTAAAAATAATGTTTGCAAAGATTGTTTGTTTATTTATTGTATTTGTTAGAGGTGTTTAAAAAGATTAATTATTTTACATATGTATATTAATGTATATTTTTAAATGTGTATTTATTTAATCAAATATAATGTTTCAAAATATTAATTAATATTTTATGTATAGTAATGCGTATTTGTAAATGCATTTATTTATTTATGTAGTTATTTAGATTCAGTCATTCTGTTTTAAAGGACGTATTACAATAGCTTAAGTACAAAGTACAATTTAATGCAAATTTAATCTTTTAACATTCTTAAAAATTATGGAAAAGTAATTAAAATTATTGCAATTAATTTATTATTCACACTACCAGTCAAAACGTTTTAAAAAAGTAGGATTTTTAATGTTTTTAAGAATTTTCTTCTGCTCACCAAGCCTGCATTTATTTGATCCAAAATTCAGCAAAAGCAGTAAAATTGTGAAATATTTTTGCTATGTAAAATAACTGTTTTCTATTTGAATACATTTTAAAATGTAATTTATTTCTGTGATCAAAGCTGAATTTTCAGCATCGTTACTCCAGTCTTCAGTGTCACATGATCCTTCAGAAATCATTCTAATATGCTGATTTGCTGTTTAAGAAACATTTATTATTGTTATTATTATTATTATTATTATTATCAATATTTAAAGCTGTTTACTACATTTTTTTAGGACTCTTTGATGAATAAAATTATCCAAAGATAAGCATTTTTTGAGGAAATTTTTTTTTTTATGGAAATCAATACTTTTATTTAGCAAAAATGCTTTAAATCAAGAAATAATAATAAAGACATTTATAATGTTACAAAATATTTTGATTTCAGATAAATGCTGTCCCTCTGAACTTTCCATTTATCAAAGAACTCTGAAAAAATTCTATTCAGCTGTTTTTAACATAATAATAATAAATGTTTTTTGAGCAGCAAATCAGAATATTAGAATAATTTCTGAAGGAACATGTGACTAGAGTAATGGTGCTAAAAATTGAGCCTTGAAATCACAGGAATAAATTACATTTTAAAATATATTTAAATAGAAAACGGTTATTTTAAATTTTCAGCATTTTACTGTTTTGCTGTATTTCAGATCAAATAAATGCAGGCTTGGTGAGAAGAAACTTTAAAAAACATTAAAAGTCTTTCTGTTCAAAAACTTTTGACTTGTAGTGTCAAAAAAAAAAAAAAAAAATCATTAAATGTATTTGAAATAAAAAAATAAATAAAAACACTGCCCCTAATACTGTGGTCATAATAATTACATCAAGTATTTTAGGGAACAAAGAAAAGGGAAGCATCTTTGCCAGTGCTACCAGATTGAAAATGAATTGGGAAACAGTCCATTTTATTTTGTTTTTAGAAAATTAATTCACTTATAGTCAACTTGTTTGCATTCTCCAAAAATAAAAATGTCATTTTCATCACATATCTTACCAAACTCCAGTTGAAGTTTGACGAGGACTGTTATCAGATCTCTATTCTAGGTTTTAACACAGATGAAACCTAGAAGAATCTCCCATGAGCTAAATGTGCAGTCACTGTGCACGCTGAAAGCTGACTATGATTAATACCAATTTAATTCCGCCGTGCCGAAACGCCTCCAGCCCAGTAAGCCGGAGCTCAAGGAAAATCCAGTTTTCTACTGGTAATTATGACATTGTGCTGGTGTTCATTGCGTCTTATAAAAATGATCTTTCCGGAGTGACTTGAAGGCAGCATTAGCAACAGAGAAACCTAAAGAGACTCTCAGCGTGAGAAATCTCCCAACATTTCTTCACTTGCCGCTCTGACTCATGATGAGCTGTGCTTGTGTGCACATCTCACCAAAATCTCTGTTTATTCACTATTTGTGTACTCATGTGCTCATTTTTTTTTGATGAAATTTAAACAAAAAGATTGTTTATGTTCTCATGAAATTTGTCTGTCTATCTATCAGACAGATGGATAAAAGGATAGATGACGGACAGACAGACAGATGGATAGATGACAGACAGGCAGATGGACAGACAGACAGTCTATCTATCTGATCTCTGTCTGTGACCATCTGTCTGTCTGTCCATCTGACTGTCTTTCTGTCATCTCTCCGTCTGTCTGTCTGTCTGTCTATCTGTATCTATCTATAAGACAGAAGGATAGACAACAGACGGACAGACAGATAGACAATCAGTCTATCTGTCTCTGTCCATCTGACTGTCTGTCTGTCATCTATCCTTCTATCTATCTATCTATCTGTCTGTCTGTCCATCCATTTGTCTGCCTGTCTGTCTATCTATCTGTCTGTATGTCCGTCTGTCTATCTGTCTCTCTCTCTGTCTAAACGTCTATCCTTTTACCTGTCTGTCTATCAGTCTGTCTGCCTGTCTCTGTTTATCTGCCTGTCCAGCCGTCCATCTATCTGTCTGTCTCTCTGTCCATCTGACTGTCTGTCTGGCGTCTATCCTTCTATCTATCTATCTATCTATCTATCTATTTATCTATCTATCTATCTATCTATCTATCTATCTATCTATCTATCTGTCTGTCTGTCTGTCTGTCTATCTGTCTATCTGTCTATCTGTCTGTCTGTCTGTCTGTCTGTCTGTCTATCTATATATCATTTAATTTATCCATCCATCCATGTCTGTCTGTCTGTCTGTCTGTCTATCCATCCATCTTTCTGACTGTCTATCTGTCTGTCTAGCTGTCTATCGGTCTATCCTTCTGTCTGTCTGTCCATTTATCTGCCTGTCTGCCTGCTTGTCTGCCTGTCTGCCTGCCTGTCTGTCTGTCTGTCCGTCTGTTGTCTATCCATCTATCCATCTATCCATCTATCCATCTATCCATCTATCCGTCTATCCGTCTATCTATCTATCTATCTATCTATCTATCTATCTATCTATCTATCTATCTATCTATCTATCTATCATTTAATTTATCCATCTATCCATCCATGTCTGTCTGTCCATCTGTCTGTCTGTCTGTCGTCTATCCTTCTATGTGTCTGTCTGTTCATTTTACCATCTGTCTGTCTATCTATTTGTCTATGTATCATCTATCATTTAATTTATCCATCCATCCATCCATCGATGTCTGTCTATCCATCCATCTTTCTATCTGACTGTCTATCCGTCTGTCTGTCGTCTATCCTTCTATCTGACTGTCTATCCGTTTGTCTGCCTGTCTGTCTGTCTATCTGTCCATCCTTCTATCTATCTATCTATCTATCTATCCTTTAATTTATCCATCCATCCATGTCTGTCTGTCTGTCTATCCATCCATCTTTCTGACTGTCTATCCGTCTGTCTGTCTTTGACTGTCTGTCTGTCATCTGTCCTTCTATCTGTCTGTCTATCCGTTTATCTGCCTGCTTGTCAGCTTGGCTGCTTGTCTGTCTGTCTGTCTGTCTGTCTATCTATCTATCTATCCATCTATCCATCTATCTATCTAGATTACATTTTCTTGTTATTTGGAAATGAATTTAAATTATTCATACCAAATAAATAAGTCAGATGTTATGTAACATTTACTTTAAAACTTAAAATGCTAATCATAAAGCTCTTTTTTCCGACTCTAAATTCTGATTGGACGAGGCTCATTTGAAGTGTGACTGCTCATCAGTTGATTATGTGTTAAAGTGGCAAAAGTTATAAACCATAAACAACTAGACTCCACGTCACGCCGCCCAGCTCGAGATCTGATGTGTTCAGTGCAGTCGAGGCCATTGCGACTTGTTTGTTGATGTTTGTGTGCGTGGGTTTGCAGAACATGCTTTTAACTTTGTGTTCTGACGGGTTTCTTGCTGTGATATCATGCTGTGTGTGTCTGTGCTTTTCTTCTCAGACACTGCTGATGGAGTTTCTCAGGAGCTCTTCTCTGCTGGTCTGGTCAATGGTCATGATGTGGTTGTGGGTAAGTTGCATGTTCATTATAATAAACTTAAATGCAATGTTCATCTATAATATAGGGATTCTTAAAAAGGTCTTAAGAAGTCTTAATTCGCTGTTCCACATATGAAGGCCTTAAAAAGGTTTTGAATCAGAGCAGAAAGTCTCAAATTCATAGTTATTGCATTGAATGTTGCATACACTGCACAAAATAAATATCTTCCTCAGCATTTTTGAAATGCTCTTAAATAATAATAATTCGAAGATATGAAGTCTTGTTTTTTGAGAAACTGAACAAAATTAAGTGGGTTTATGCTTGAAACAGGAACAAATATCTGTCAGTGGGAAATGAAAAATTTCCCTTGAGTTAAGTTCTCAGTCAACTGGCAGATATTTGTTGTTGTTTTAATCATAAACTCACTTAGTTTTGATCAAATTCCCAGAAACCAAGACAAAAATACTAAGGAAGAACATCATTTTTTTTGCAGAAGGCACAGTAACAGTTATTTCCATTTTCTAATGGCTGGGATCAGATATTCAAACCTTAAGCTAAAAAGTAATGGAGATCGATTAGAAGCTGTGTTTTCAACATATTGATGTATTTCATTGCCTTAGGTTTTCTTTCTTGTGTTTTCTTTACTTGGTCTTAAAAAGACTTAAATTTACTTAGAACAAACCTGAAGAAACCATGTAATATCAGTTATAGTCTGACTTTTTTTTGTCCAGATGTCTGGAATGCAATGTTTTTATTTACAACCATATGTGAGAATTGAATATAAAAACAGTATATAATAGTAGAAAAAGAGAAAATAAATAAAAAATAGAAAAAAGAAAATAAATATTAATTATATTAAATATAAATATTTAATAATACTACATATTATTAAAAATTTTAACAACAATCTATTAGTTACTAAAATGACTAAAACCAAATTTAAATAAAAACAGAAAATTCAAAAATAAATAAATAAATAAATAATAATAAAATGTCATAAAATCCAGTTATTCGCAGCTGTTTTAAAAAGCCTCAACTGTATCGAACAAGTCAGATCGATTTGTCTGAAGAAATATTTCCTTGAAATAAATATTAAAAAAAGTACATTTTAATTTACATTTTTAATTTTGTTGCCAACTTGACTTGATGTACTAAAATATATAAAAACTATATGTATAAAAAAATAAAAAAATAAAAAAATAAATATATATATATAAATAAAATACACACATTATATAAACCTTTTATTATTTACATATTTCAATAAAAATGTTCTAAAAATATAAATTAGAAATAATAATAAATATCTGAATGACTTCTGACCATTACATAAGAGCAGCTCATGTTTCTGGTCGTGTAATGGAGCTCGGATCGGCTTCATATGCAAGGAGAAAATTGCAAAAGGAAACAATTCCAGGGGTCATTAGTTCACTAAACATGCAGAGCAATATGCTAGGTATACAGATGAGATGAGTCGCTCAGTGCTAAAAAGGTCTGTCCATGCATCAGTAGCTATATAAATGCACCAATTAATGCACGTAGTTAAAATTCACGGCTACACGCAATTGAGCTAGTGGCCTTCAGGGTCATTTGAGTTTGAGACCCCTGCTTCAAACCATTTTAGAGCTAATACAGGAATGCTGAGATACTGCATATCCAGATATTGTTTGTTTAGCTCTATCAACCAATCCTAATGTCAGTATCTTTTTCTACATGTGTTTTCCCAGTGGCTGCTAACCTTCAGAAGATTGTAGAAGACCCAATTACCTATAAAGTATTGACCTTTAAGTTGGTGAGTATTCAGACGCTAAATGTCACAGAGAATCTTCCAGGATTCCCACGATTCAGGAAGACCAGGGAATATCATGGTCTAGAAAATGGATATTAATTGTAAAATATGCATATACATTTTCTAGTTATGCACATTGTGCTTGATTGGGTAGCAATTGCTCTTTGTGGGTGCAATCTTTTAAAGTATTTTAGTTTTAATGAGATACTCCTGAAGTTTGTAAATAAATATATATATTTATGTTTTATTTAATGCAATTTATTTTGTTTATTTCAGTTTTAGTATATCAGGTCAAATATATAAAAATAAAGTTTTTTTATATTTCATTTAACATTTATTTTCTTTCAAGGAAATGCTACTTGAAATTAAATAGATCTGACTTGTTCAAGACAGTTGAAGCTTATTTAATACAGTTATGAATAACTTTGTTTTATGATATTTACTATTTTTTTTATTATTTTTGAATTTTCTGTTTGTTTTTTTTTTTGTTTTGTTTTTTTTTGTAATTTTGTGTTTTTGTTTTAGTCATTTTATTAAAAAAGTTTCTAGATTTTTTTTTTTTTTTTTTTTTTATAAATGTTTAATTTCAGTTTTAGTTAATTTATTTTTATTTTTAAGTTAAACTAAATGAAAATGTGATGTTTTGCTTTGGCAAATTGCCAAAATAAATAAGTTTAAGTTTTTTATGTATTTTATTTATTTCAGTAACATTTATTTTAATATTTTTAATTCATTAATTAATTAATTTTAGTAATTTAATTCATTTATAAAAACTAAGATGCCATCATATGATATACACATTTTTATGGTTAAAAAAAAAAAAAAAAACAGTGGAATAAATATATTTTTTTAACCATAGAAATATTGTATAAAAATGTTTTTGTTAGTATTTTAAATTAGATTTTATTTTTATTTTTATATTTTTGTACAGTTACAAATAACTGGCTTTTATGATATTTACTGTTATTTTTTTAATTATTTTTTTGTAATTTTGCTGTTTATTTAAAAAAAATTTTAGATAGTTTTATTAATTTTTATTTCAGTTTTAGTTATTTTAATACGTCAAGTTAAACTATTTCAGTAACATTTATTTTAATTAGCATAAAGGTTTTTACATGTATATATTTTTTAAAGTTAGTTTAAAAAAAAAGATGCCATCATATGATACACACAAATATTGAATAAAAACACCTGTTGCAATGTTATTTTAGTTTCACTGATGTAGTTTATCTATTATAGTTTTTGTTAATATTTTGAATTAGATTTTATTTTTATATTTTTAATACAGTTATAAATAACTGGATTTCATGATATTTACTGTTAATATTATTCTTTTTATTCATTTTGTTTTTGAATTTTATGTTTTTTATGTATGTTTCAATTGTGTTGTGCTTTTGTTTTTTGAAGGTTTTTTTTATAGATGGTATTTATTCATTTTTATTTAATTTTAGTTATTTTAATATATAATAATATAAATATTTAATATAAAATATTTAATATTTTATATATATATTTATTTATTTATTTTTAATTTTAGCAACATATTTTACCTTTACCTTTTTCAAGAACAAAAAGCAGCTTATTTTTGTCCGAACCTGTTTATTTTGCTCACTGTTCATTGAATATGCACGCCGTGCATCTCTCGGGTCCCACACAGCCATTCATTTATTATTTGCTGAAATCACGTCTTTGACAGCGTAATGAATTTTCATTACATAATTCCTCATTGATTACTCTGAACACACGACGAATCTGAGAGAATATTAGGAGGGTGTTTAATGATGCCTTTTAATGCATTTAAAAAAATGACAGAACTGGGATATTCTGGCAGATACATGAATACCCGAATTAAAATGTCATCGAGCGCTCTCGTTAAACGCATATAGATGAAGAAGGGAACGCATTAGACCGCAGGATCCTGTAGGAGTATCTGTGCGTATTTCCTCCGGCCTTTTATATTTCAGTCTCAGTGGAAGATTACAGACAGATATTGCTGATAGGCGCCACTTTAATCCACTTTTAAGTGGACGGCGTTATATTGGATAGGATGGCATTTTGCACGGTTCTCATGAATCTTGTGGTGAGATCAAGAGTGAATAGATATGTTTCATGTAATGTGAAGTCCTTCATAGTGGTATTAAAAATATAGTTCATCCAAAGATAGAAATTCTGCATTTACTTGCCCTTATGTCATTCCATACCTGTGTAACACAGAAGATGTTAGTTTGTTGTGGCTGGCTAGAAGCAAATGTTTATATCACAATATTTGAGCAAAAAAAATTAGATAACGGTTTATATCACAATATTATTATGACGTGCCACATCAAAATGAAACAGATTTCAAAATAAAGTTGTAACATTATGAAAGTACAGTTGTACTGTCTGAGAATAATCAGAAAGTAGGCCTTTATGAGAATTAAGTCATGAAATTTTAAGAATGAAGTCATAATATTGCAAGATTAAAGCTGTATTTTGAGAACATTTTCAAAATTATGTAAAACTTTTCATTTTTTTGATATTGTCTGTATTCAAGACTATTCTTTTTTAAAAGTACTTTATTATTTAGTTTAAAACTACTTTATTGCCTATTGAAACTCTTGAATTTCTTTATATAGTCTGTATTTGAGACTATTTTATGAGTATTTTTTTCTACTATTTTTTTTATTTACTTATTTTTTTTACATTTGATTATTACTATTATTAAGATCCCATCATATAATATACACATTTTTATGGAAAAATGTAAAAAAAAAAAAATAAATAAATATAAATATAAATAATAATATATATATATATATATATATATATATATATATATATATATATATATATATATATATATATATAATTGTATATATGTATAATTGTATAAAAATACAAAAAATACAATGTTGTAATGTTATTTTACTATCACTGATATAGTTTATCTATTGTAGTTTTTGTAAATATTTTAAAGTTGATTTTTTTTGTTTTTTTATTAGATTTTATTTTATTTTATTATTTCATTTATAAAATTATTTTTATAGAGTTATTTTAGCACTTGAAATGAAAATGAGAAATGTAACTTAAACAGCTAGCTGAATAAAAATGTTAATGTTATATTACAAGTATTTGTATAATTTTATTTTATTTCAGTTATTTTTATGGGTTTAGCTTTAGTTAACTGTTTTGTTGCAGCGTTCACTACTGTAATTTATTATCTATCTAAAAAAAATGTTTCTTTATATAAATCTCTCTTTTTCAATTAATTATTATTATTATTATTATTATTATTATTTCAACAAAAACTAAGATGTCATCATGAAATACACATTTTTACAGAAAAAAAAATTTATAGAATAAATATTTTAAATATTTTTTTAACCATAGAAATATTGTATAAGTGATATAGTTGCTTTTTCTATTATCTATTATCTATTTTTATTTTTTATTCATTTAGTTTAAGTTACTTTAGTACTTGAAATGAATATGAGAAATGTCACTTTAGCAACTAGCTGAATAAAAATGTTAATGTTATATTACAAGTATTTGTATAATTTTATTTTTTTTTCATTAAATTTTTTTTAGGGTTTTAGCATTAGTTCACTGTTTTGTTGCAGTGTGCATGACTTTTCAAATTAAAAATGTTTTATGTAATTTTATACTTATATAAATATCATTGGATCTACATTATATATAAGAGTTTAAAAGTAATCTAAACAATTTTATTATGAAATAAAATATTTAGTATCTGTTAAAACGCTTGATTTTTTTTTTCTCTTTAAAGAAAATTTTTTTCTTTATATTCTATTTTTTCTCCCATTTTTTTCAATTTATTATTATTATTTCAACAAACTAACTTATCAAACTAAGATGCCATCATATGAAATGCACATTTTTATGGAAAAAATCAATAGAATAAATATTTTAAGTATTTTCTATTGTATAAAAATACCTGCTGCAATATAGTTTTATTTATTTTATTTTTTATTTTATTCATTTATTTATTCATTTTTGTTTATTTAGTTTTAGTTATTTTAGTACCTGAAATGAAAATGAGCAATGTCACTTTAGCAGCTTGCCTAATAAAAATGTTAATGTTATATTAAAACTATTTGTGTAGTTTTATTTTATTTCAGTTAATACTTTTTTATGGCTTTAGTTTTAGTTTACTGTTTTGTTGTAGTGTTCATTACTTAAAAAATATGTAATTATATGTGTATATAATAATAATAATAATAATAATAATAATAATAATAATAATAATAATAATAATAATTATTATTATTATTATTATTATTATTATTATTATATTTGTTATTATAAAAGAGAGAGAGAGAGAAAAGTGTATAAAATGCTAAAAAAAAAAAATACAATTTTTACATTATTTAAAAAATATACATACATTTTATTTTATTTCGGTTAACTTTTTTAATGGTTTTTAGTTAAACAATTCTTTAAACAAATGTCTTTTTTAAAATGTATTATTATTATTATTATTATTATTATTATTATTATTATTATTATTATTATTATTATTATTATTGTTTAATTTATTATTAGTACAAAACTATAAGATGCCATCATATGATATATAATTTTGTTATGGGGGGGGGTAGATACAATAAATATTTTAATAAATATTTTAAGTTTAAACTGACAAAATGTTTTTAAGTTCAAATAAAAAAAATGTTTTATGTAGTTTTATGTTTATATAAAAATCATTGGATCTACACTATATATATATATATATATAACAGTTTAAAATAACTTTATTATCTGTTAAAACTTCCTGTAATTTTTTAACAATGAAAAGTTTTGTTTTGTTTTTGTTTTTATTTACCGTTTTGTTTATTTATTTGCCTCTAGTGGTTGTTAGATTCTGTGATGCATCTTAAGGTGTCATGTTTGAATTGAAGTCCGGTGTAAACAAGATCTAACTGCCGTCGTGTAAACAGGTTTGGAACAACATGATGGTGAGTAAATAATGCTGATATTTTCATTCTTAGATGAACTATTCCTAGGAAACGCTAAGCGTTAAGGGCAGGTCCCAGTGGACTGGCCAATACGGCGGCGACGACTGTGTTTAATCACTCCGTTAGATGGAGCCGCGAGTTGGCGGTAAACAACATCTGCGCGCTAGCAATCGGCTCATTCTGCCGCGGCCTTTCGCAGAGAGCTATTCCTGCAGCATCTGCCGGCTCTTACCCTTAACTTCACCCTCCGACCCTCCACAAAGCTCCCAGAATGCATTTCTCACTCACACCTGGAGTGTTTTGAAATCGCATTAGGAAGTGTGGAGTTTTATTGTTTAATTTCAGCTCGAGCGTCCCTGGAGAGAACTTCACATCATGATTAGAAAACAGCTCTGAGAAATGCGCGCGTGTAACGGGAACGTCGGCGGCGGTGCTGCGTGTGTGGGGAATACTCAGACGGCCTGCTCCTCCGATCTCATTTACTAATGTCACTGCCTGACTACATTGTGTGCAACTCAGACAATTAGGCTGCTTGAATATTGAACCGTGAAGAAGAGTTATGTTTGCGGTTGCTGCGCACACATACAGGCTCTGTGGCTTGAGTGTAACATTTTACACGCATTAGAGCTGATGCTGAATGCTGCAAATGCATTTTAGTGGGGATGGTGCATTGGAAGGGCTTGTGAAAGTGATGTTGTGTAATGTAAACAAAAGCTGGTCTTGTTTCCTTTAAACAAACCAATATAGTTTGTAAATAAACCACACAAAAGGCATACAAAAGGCTGTATTTTCATTATAATCACAGCTGAAGGACATTGATAGGCACAGAGTACAGTGGATGATTTATTGCTTTTATAAGAATTAGAAGTGACTGCACACACACAAAAAAATAAAACTAAATATTAAAAAAAAAAAAAAAATTGATCACGGTTTTACATTTTTTACTATATTTTAGTTTTATATATATATATATATATATATATATATATATATATATATATATATATATATATATATATATATATATATATATATAAACAGTCAAATTTGCCTTTAATCTTTAATAATTTTATTATTATTATTAATTACTATAATTATTGTTTTTTTTTTTGTTTTACTAAGTCAAATTATCACGTGTTAATCTCCGTTATACCACATTATTTAGTTTTATTTTATTTTATTGTAATAATAGTCTTTATTTATTTATTTAATAGTTTTATTGTATTTTTTTTTTTTATTTTTATTAATAGTAAAATTATTGCGTTAAGTATGCCGCACTGTATTTACCTTATTATAGTATATATTTTTAATTTGATTTAGTTTTATTATTATTGTTGTTGTTTTTTTTTGTTTTTTTTTTTTAACTAAATCAGATAATCACATGGTAATCTCCATTATGCCACATTTTATTTAATTTTATTTTATTTTAATAACAGTCTTTGTTTATTTAATTTATTTTTAATTTTTTACATTTATTTAATAGTTTAATTATATTATTTTTATTGTTCTATTTTTTTTATTAATAGTAAATTTATTGCGTTAGGTAATCTATGCCACACTGTATTTACTTGATTATAATATATATTTTTAATGTGATTTAATTTTATTATTATTGTTTGTTTGGTTTTTTTTTTTAAAACTAAATCATGTTATCACATGTGGTATTCTCCTTAATGTCACTTTTTATTATTTTATTTTATTTTATTTTAATAATAGTCATATTTATTTATTAGTTAATAGTTAATAGTTTTATTATATTATTTTTTTATTTTTATTAATAGTAAAATTATTGCCTATTGTAATCTAGATTATGCCACTCTGTATTTACAATATTATAATATCTTTTTAAATAACCTTTTTTTTACCAAGTCAAATTATTATTTTTATTTTATTTTATTTTAATAATCTTATTTGCTTGTTTATTTGTTTAATTGTTAATAGTTTATTATTTATCTTCTTTCTTCTATCTTCTTTATCTATTATTCCATCTTCATTTAATTATATTTTTAATGTTAGTTTTATTTTTATTTTAGTTTTGTTTTACATAACTGTCTGTATATACTGTATAAATAGAGACAAATTTAAATAGAATTAATTTATAATTTAATACAATTTAATACAAATAATATTTTTCAAAAAATTCTAAAAATACATTTAAATTATTATTTTTTTTTTTACTTGTGTGTGTGTGTGCGTGAGCAACAGAAATTTGAAAACAATTAATTTTAATTTAAATCCATTAAAAATTATCTACATTTAAATGTAATTCAATGTATTAAATGTATATATACATTTTTTCCCATTCAAAAAAATCGTATTTGACATTACATTTATTAAGTGTTATTCTTCCTCTAGAAGATAAAAATACATTTCTTCTAAACAGTCTTACAGTTGACTCTGCATATGAGTCACTTATCACTTATATTTTGCCAACATATACAGTACGTGTCCGTCAGAGTGTTTTCTGCACGTGTAAGCGCTCAAACACACACACGCAGTGATAGAAGAAGTACTTCCTTCCTCTCTGAGTAATTCATAATGCTTCACCCAGGAGAAATGTGAGTTACGTCAGTGAGAAGTTTTACGGTCAGACCTTTCTACGGGTCACAGTCCCTCTTATTTAGCAGGAGCGTGAACTCAAGCCCGTAATTCACTGCAGTGTTTTTCAGAGAGAGCAGACGCTCACTAACACATGAATGCACATACAACACCCTGTAACATCTCTCACACACACACACACACACACCTCTAAGATCAGTCGTCTGACCCTGAGCGGCTGATAGTTTCTGTGTCTCCTCCAGAGAAAACGGACAAGCGATCGATTTGCTCCAGACGCTCGGGCTGGTGTTACCTGCGATAAGATGATCTGCTTTCTCCCCAGCGCCGCTCCGTCATTAGACACTTGTCAAAGACCAAAGACCACAATTTCATTACTTTTTCATGTTTTCCTTTGCCTTTCATCCCTTAACCCTCCCCTTTTGATGTCTCTTAGATGTTAGTTTTTGGAAATAAAGTCAAAATGTGAAGTATAGTGAATAGTAACCATGATTAGGGGAAAGATCAGGTTCAGTGCAAGTTTGTGGCATAATGTTGATTGCCAAGTACCTTTGGGGTATTTATTTATTTAATTTTATATTTTATTTATATATTTTTTCTAGCATGCACTTCAAATGTAAGTAAATGTGCATTCTGGAGTGTTTAAAAACACACATGCGAAGCTCTTGCATGAATCATTCAGTAAAAAGCCATTTGTTATATGAGCTGTAAAGTTGCCTTAATAGTGCTTACTGAGGAGGAACTACTTTTTTAAATTTTTTTATTAATAGTCAGATTATTGTCTTTGGTAATCTAGATTTATGCAACACTGTATTTATTATATTCTAATTTATACATTTCATTTCATTTCATTTTATTATTATTGTTATTATTATCATTTTTTTTTACCAAGTCAAATTATTGCATGTGGTAATCTCCATTATGCTTTATTTTGTTTTATTTTATTAATAGTCTTATTTATGTGTATTTATTTATTTAGTAGTTAAATTGTTGCATGTGGGCCATTGTGCCACATTATGCTTATTATATTATAATATATATTTTGAATTTAATTTAATTAATTTATTTTTTACAAAGTCAAATTATTTAGTGTGGTAATCTCTATTATGGCTCATTTTATTATTTTATTTTATTTATAGTCTGTTTATGTGTATTTATTTATTTATTTATTTATTTGGTAGTTAAATTGTTGCATGTGGTCCATTGTGCCACATTATGCTTATTATATACAGTGTGTATATATATATATATATATATATATATATATATATATTTTTTTTTTTTTTTTTTTTTTTTTTTTTTTTTTTTTTTTTTTTATTTAATTTAATTATTTTTAATTATTATTATTTTATTTTGTGTAATCTCCATGATGCCACATTTAATTTAATTTAATTTAATTTAATTTTAGTAATAGCCTTATTTATGTGTATTTACAGTATTTATTTAGTAGTTAAATTGTTGCATGCGGTAGTTTCCATTATGCCACATTATGACTATCTATCTATCTATCTATCTATTTTATTTATTTATTTATTTATTTTTATTAATACCACATTTTATTTATTTACTCATAGTGCAAAGAGTCAAATTATTGCCTGTGGTAAATTAAATTATGCCACATGTTCTTTGAAATAATTATTTTAATGTAACGGCATAAACAACATTTATTTCATAACAGATGTAGCTGTTTTTTTACATAATACAAAAATAAAGCAAATGAACTGAATTTAAAATAGACAAATAAACAAAAAAATATATATATAACATTATTAATAACAATATTTTTACAGTTTCGGGGGTGGTCAGAAGTATACTAAATAATCAAACTCCATACTAAATTATGCTATTTGTTCATTCTTGGTCTGTGGTGGAGACTCTAGGAGAAAGTCTACTAGTATCCAATGTGTGGTAGGAAAAGGTCTGCAAGGGAGATTACAATGACATTTTTCATTCAGGTGGGAAGGGTCATTTGTTTTATACCTCCACAAAGTCTGGCCATAATGGCCTTACATAGTCGTCCCCATGCCACATATTCTTATTCTTTTGTTTTATTTAATTTTATCTTGCTTTATTTTTTGCTAAGCATCAAATCTGTAGTAACCTACATTATGCCACCAAGGCTCGAAACAGCTTAACGCATTTAACCCGGAACATTCCTTTAAATAATGCTTCAGCAATCACCCCGGCTGTGATTTGTTTCGGCTGCGTTAACGTGCTTTTGTTTCTTTGTGTTTGTGTCCCCAGGCGTCTGGTTGTGACAGCACAGAGATCCCAGATGAGGTGAAGTTGATTGGCTTCGCGCAGTTGAGCGTCACCTGATAGCATCTCATTACCACAGCAGAGGGAGAGCAGGAGGACGGAGAGACCGAACGCCGCAGGAGCCGCCGCTACAGCATTCAAGACCTCTGCTGCAAAAACTCCCACCTCCTGCTCCCATTCAGGTTTTCCTTTTCCTCCCGAATCACCTGGCCTCTTCCGTGAATGTTTGCACCTGTTCAATCAAACGCAGCGCACTTATTCAAACACACACACTCGCCCTCGTTCCCAGACGCTGTATGCCTTTCACCAAAACATTCCAGCAACCATTTCCCAGAATTCAAAGCAGGAGCCCATCATCTCAGGAGGCAATAGCTAGTGAAACAAATTTTTTTTTTTATTAATAATATTATTATATTATAATTACGATTGTTATTGTGTTACCTCTAAGCTCTTGCCGTATTATTATTGTTATTATTAAGAAAAAATGCCTTTTGTTTCATGTGATGAGTAGCGCAGAACGTAGACCACAAAACTGAAGTGGAGACGTCTCCCTCTGAATGTAAAAAGCACATTTTCATTCTGAATGTTAACACATTCGAACTGTATTGTACATAGACCTTCTGATGTCGAAAAATAAGGGAATATTTTGTTGTTTTAGTTCCAGCTCAAAGACTACAAGAGCAGAGAACCGAATGCTGCCATGTGCAAACGTACTGCTTTCTTTTTTCGGGACAGTGTTGATGCTTCGACGCTAGAGGTGCCTTCTTTTTTTTAATCCGTGCCTAAGAAACGTAGGTTACAAGCTTGAAGCCGTTCGGCTGAACGGGAAGAACGCTGCTCGTCAGCGGATTCGCCCGTAGTATTCTCACCGGTCAGTGGCTCGCATTGAAGTTAACAGCTGATGCACTTTGATTTCATGCGGTGCGATGTACGTGCACCTGCGGCGCTTAGACCCTACATAACTATCCAGATTTAACCCGTTAAAGGGGTAGTTCACCCAAAAGTGAAAATAACCTCATCCTTAAGCCATCCTAGGTGTGTATGACTTTCTTTTTTCAAACAAATACAATCTAAGTTATATTAAAAAAAAATGTCCTGGCTCTTCCGAGCTTTATAATGGCAGTGAATGGGTGTTGAGATTTTGAAACCCAAAAAGGTGCATCTGTCCATCATAAAAAGTGCTCCACAAGGCTGCTGAGGGTTAATAAAGGCCTCCTGAAGCAAATCAATGCATTTGTGTAAGAACAATATCCATATTTAAAACTTTCTAAAACATAATCCCTAGATTCTGCTAGCTTCGTACAATATGTGCGTTCATGAGAGAGTGGCGTTCCAGCGGAAGATGTAGGCAAATGTGGAAGTGACAAACCCGGATGTAGAGAGGAAACAGAGCAAAACAAAACACACTTAAAAGAAAAAAAAAAAAATTGTCCTTTTAAAAAATGTCCATGCTTTATAATGGCAGTGAATGGGTGTTGAGATTTTGAAGCCCAAAAAAGTGCATCCGTCCATCATAAAAAGTGCTCCACAAGGCTCCTGAGAGTTAATAAAGGCCTCCCGAAGTGAACTAATGCAAACCAATGCATTTGTGTAAGAAAAATATCTATATTTAAAACGTAATAAACCATAATCTCTAGATTCTGCTAGCTTTGTACAATATGTGCGTTCACGAGAGAGTGGCGTTCCAGTGGATGATGTAGGCGAACCTGGAAGCAGAGAGGACAGAGCAAAACAGAACACAAGTCAACAATTAGAAGTAAAAAAAAAAAAAAAAAAGATTTGTAAAGAAAAGTGTGGCTCTTCCAAGCTTTATAATGGTGGTGAATGGGTGTTGAGATTTTGAAACCCAAAAAAGTGCATCCATCCATCATAAAAAGTGCTCCACAAGGCACCTGAGGGTTAATAAAGGCCTCCTGAAGCAAATCAATGCATTTGTGTAAGAACAATATCCATATTTAAAACTTTCTAAACTATAATCTCTAGATTCTGCTAGCTTCGTACAATATGTGCGTACACAAGAGAGTGACGTTCCAGCGGAAGATGTAGGCAATGTGGAAGTGGCAAACCCAGATGTGGAGAGGAAACAGAGCAAAACAAAACACACTTAAAAGAAAAAAAAAAAATTGTCCTTTTAAAAAATGTCCATGCTTTATAATGGCAGTGAATGGGTGTTGAGATTTTGAAGCCCAAAAAAGTGCATCCGTCCATCATAAAAAGTGCTCCACAGGGCTCCTGAGAGTTAATAAAGGCCTCCTGAAGCAAATCAATGCATTTGTGTAAAAACAATATCCATATTTAAAACTTTCTAAACCATAATCTCTAGATTCTGCTAGCTTCGTACAATATGTGCGTTCACGAGAGAGTGGCGTTCCAGCGGATGATGTAGGCGAACCTGGAAGCAGAGAGGACAGAGCAAAACAGAACACAAGTCAACAATTAGAAGTAAAAAAAAAAAAAAAAAGAGGATTTGTAAAGAAAAGTATGGCTCTTCCAAGCTTTATAATGGTGGTGAATGGGTGTTGAGATTTTGAAGTCCAAAAAAAAGTGTATCCATCCATCATAAAAAGTATTCAATAACCCAATAAAATGACCCAACGGGCTGAACCCAGCATTTGGGTTAAAAAAATAACCCAGTACCTGGGTAAAAATATTAAAAATAACCCAATCCACCTTATTTTTCCCATAAAAGTGGGTGCAACCATTTGTAATTCTTTTTGTGTCTGGCTTCCGGTCTCATCCACTTCCAGCTATTTTTAGGTAAGGTCCCTTCCATAAGCCAACTCTGCTCTGATTGGTCAGCTGACCAAGCCTGTTGTGAAGGTTTAAGTCCGCAGTTGTTTTTTGACGTTTTTTGACGCGGGTGGTAACAACCCCAATAATGTCATATTTAGCCCCTGGAATGTAAATTTACCAGGGGAACCCATGTGACCTGCTCTTTAATATAACTCTGAATGTGTTCAACTGAAAGTAGAAAGTCATACAGGATGGCTTGAGCGTGAGTAAATTATGGGGTAATTTTCATTTTTCAGGTGAACTGTCCCTTTAAAGCTGACAAACAAGGTCATCGCTACCACAATGCACACCTTAATCCTGTTGTATCGTATTCACAAGACGAGCGATGGTTACGTGTAATTTTTACAGCACGCGAATGTGTTTGTTTTTGACCCCAGGATGCATCTGTCTATCAGCAAACGTGAAGTATTTTGTAAAGGAAACCAAATGTACTACTGAATGACAGAAAAGCCATCTGTGTGTCCAAAACGAGTATAGTAGCTTGAATTAAATTATTCTGTTCTCAGCCCAAATGTAAATAATGTTAACTAAGACTAAATACTTTATTATTATTATTATTATTATTATTATTATTATTATTATTAAGTTGAATTGTGTTTTCTATATACCATGCGTGTTCCCTCCCTTACTATTCAGCCCTTCTGTAATCAGCAAAGAATATAAACTTTCTGCGAAGGTACAACAAATAAAAGAGAATTGCTACTATTAAACCCGAGCATGGCTGTGTTTTGGAAGAAAAGGGATCCTAACCGTATAATGTGATTATGATATTATCTTTTGCCTGCCTCTGTTTTTTTTTTATACAGTAATTGCTGTAATTTACCACCGGCAAACCCTCAGAAAGAGATTTCATTACAGTGTTTTAGTATCTAATCGTCTCCTCATGAAATGGGGAGAAAAAGCATCAGATTTATGTGAGAGGTGGAGCTTTTATGTGAGTGCTTGAACTAGTGGGATGGGGAATTTATCAAATGTCTGAAATGATTTTGCTGGAGATATAAAATTAAGCAAAACTGCAACTTTAATGTGATTTTAGTGATTTTTTTTTTTTTTTTGGTTAGCCAAAATATAGTTTTTTTTTCCTCTTCTTTTTCCAAATAAAATTTCCCCCCAGTTTTCCCCAGTTTTTTCCTATTACTTCAATGCAGTCAAAACTATAAGTTGTCACAAAAAATAAAAATAATTAAATAAATAAAGTAAATTATTTACTTGCTGTTCATCATGCTGTGGAACTATTATTATTTATTCTATTTATTTATTTATTGTAATAGGGAAGATCATGTAGACAGAGAAGATCAGCATTTTAGTGGTTTTGTTTGGCCAAAATATTTAGTTTTTTTTTTCTCTTCTTTTTCACAATTTTTTCCAATTACTTAAATGCAGTCAAAACTTGAAGGTGAGTCACAAAAAATAAAAAAATAATTAAATAAATAAGTGCATTATTTACTTGCTTTTCATCATGCTGTTGAAGTCTATTTTATTATTTGTTTAATTTATTATTATTATTTAATTTAATTTTATCTAATTTTATTTTATTTTAATTTATTTATTTTGTTGTAACATTTTGTTGTTTTGGTTGGCCAAAATATTTAGTTTTTTCTCTTCTTTTCCCCCATTTATTTCCCAATTACTTCAATGCAGTCAAAACTAGAAGTCACAAAAAATTAAAATAAAGTTTTTTTTTAAGAAAAAAAGAAGAAAAGAATTTTATTATTTTTTTATTATTTTATTTATTTTAATTATTATTATTATTTTTTTTTTGTAATAGGCAAAATCATGTAGACAGACAAGATCAGGATTTTGGATTAAAAATGTGTGGGGCATCTTTTTTTTTTTTTGGTTTTTTGGTTAAAAATGTTACATTTTTATAATATAGGCTGTGTAATGAAAGAAATGTCAGATATGTCAGATGTTTTGCAATTTTAATTGTTGGATCAGACTTCAGAGATGGGACTGGCCAAATCACTTTTTAAGATAATGGGACACCAAAGTGTGCCACTATTCAAGTTGTGTCATTTTTTTTGACAGTTCATTCACCCAGAAATGCGGATTGCTTTTAATCCCGCCCTGACAACAGCCTCCTGGAATCCATCCCATAATAGACACCCATTCCTGATTGAAAATCTGTTGCTGTAAAGCACTGGCTCCATTCTGACACATACAACAACGCCAAAGACTGTCTTTATTTGTCACGGGTGCTGACAGAGTTTGGCAAGGCCGGTGTTTGGCACGTCTCGAACTGCCTGACCAGTCTGCCAAGTGCCACTACTGTGGGCATTTGGCAGGACAAGCGACTGGCGAAATCCTCCAAGGATGGCGAGGGTGGGTCGGACATTTTGCTGGATCGTCACAGCACATTTATGCTGTCAAACGTGCTGAAGGTAAGACGTCAGATTCATTAACGTCTTTAACAGAATGGGTTTTTGAACAGGCTTAATGAAATTTTAAAAACCTAGTTTCCAAACAAGCAAATGTTTTAGAAATACTCTAAATGCATACCAATGAATTTCCAAAGTCATTGGAAAATGGCCATATGATAACAGCCCAATTTTCTTTAAAACTTAATATAAAAACATATTGAACATCATTGTCTATCATATTACTGCTGCCATTTAAAAAAAAATGGTTAAAGGGGTTTATGCACTTACTTTAAATACATGAATGTACACTTTAAGGTTGGTACGTTTTTGAAAAAGTATTTTATGCTCACCAAGACTGCATTTATTTGATCAAAAATGCAATAAATATATTAAATATATATAATATTGTGAAATAATATTTCAGGTTAAATTGACTATTTTCTATTGTCATATATTTCAAAATGTAATTTATTCCAGTGATGCAAAACTGAATGTTCAGCATCATTACTTCAGTCTTCAGTGTCGCATGATCCTTCAGAAATCATTCTAATATGCCGATTTGCTGCTCAAAAAACATTTCTTATTACTAATGTAGAAAACATTTGTGCTGCCTAACAGCTATGTAGGAAATTGATACATTTTTCAGGATTCTTTGATGAATGGACTGTTCAAAAGTTTATTTGACATGTTTTGTAACATTATAAATGTCTTAACTGTCACTTTTGATTAATTTGTGCACTGGCTGAATGCAGTTAATTTCTTGAAATCTTTAACTTGAGATGACCTTGAGTAAATTATTCTTTTATTATCCCCTTAGAATTTTGAATATAAATGAGCAAAACATACAAATAATAAGCTCAACATTGAAATAGATTACTGTACACTAAGTTTGGGGTTTGTACGTTTTTGAAAGAAGCCTTTTATGCTCACCAAGGCTGCATTTATTTGATGAAAAATACAGTATAAATGTTAATATTGTGTAATATTTTTACAATTTAAAAAAAATATTTTCTATTGTAATATAGTTTAAAATGTAATTTATTCTAGCGATGCATGCTGAATTTTCAGCATCATTACTCCAGTCTTCAGTGTCACATGACCCTTCAGAAATTATTCTAATATGCTGATTTGCTGCTCAAAAAACATTTCTTATTATTAATGTAATGTAGAAAACAGTTACCTAACAGTTATGTAGGAAACTGATACATTTTTTCAGCATTCTTTGATGAATGGACTGTTCAAAAGTTTATTTGAAATGTTTCGTTACATTATAAATGTCTTAACTGTCACTTTTTATTAATTTGTGCGCCAGCTGAATGCAATTATTAATTCCTTGAAATCTTTCACTTGAGATGACCTTGAGTAAATTATTCTTTTATTATCCCTTTAAAATCTTGAATAGAAATGAGCAAAGCATATAAAAAGATCAATGTTGAAATAAATTACTGTACACTCAATTTGGGGTTGGTACGTTTTTTGAAATGACTTTTATGCTCACCAAGGCTGCATTTATTTGATGAAAAATACAGTAAAAATGGTAATATTGTGTAATATTATTGCAATTTAAAATAATTAATTTCTATTGTAATATATTTTAAAATGTAATTTATTCCAGTGATGCAAAGGTGAATTTTCAGCACCATTACTCCAGGCTTTAGTGTCACAGAATCCTTCAGAAATCATTCTAATAAGCTGATTTGTTGCTAAACATTTATCAATGTTGCAAACAGTTGATCCGCTTTCTATTTTTGTGGAATCTGATAGATTTTTTCAGGATTCTTTGATGAATGGAATGTTCAAAAGGTTCATTTGAAATGTTTTGTAACATTATAAATGTCTTAACTGTCACATTTGATTAATAATTGCATTCAGCCGGTGCACAAATTCATTTCTTGAAATCGTTGACTCGAGATGACTTTGAGTAAATTATTCTTTTATTATCCCCTTAGAATCTTGAATATAAATGAGCAAAACATACAACTAAAATGATGAAAACGTTGAAATAGATTACTGTACACCAAGTTTGGGGTTGGTACCTTTTTCAAAGAAGTCGTTTATGATTTATTTTTTTAATGAAAAATACAGTAAAACATGGTAATAGTATTACAATTTAAAATAACTACTTTCTATTGTAATATAGTTTAAAATTAAATTTATTCCTGTGATACAAAGCTGAATTTTCAGCATCATTACTCCAGTGTCACATGGTCCTTCAGAACTCATTCTAATATGCTGATACTTTTTTTTTTTTTTTTTTTTTTTTTTAGAATTCTTTGATGAATGGCATCAAAAGTTTATTTGAAATGTTTAGTAACATTATAAATGTCTTAACTGTCATTTTTGATTAATTCGTTGTGTTGGATGAATGCAATTATTAATTTCTTGAAATCTCTGACTTGAGCTGACCTTGAGTAAATTATTCTTTTATTATCCCCTTAGAATCTTGAATATAAATGAGCAAAACATACAAATCAACGCTTCAAAAAAAAAGAACATTTGTTATATATTTTTATGTAAAAAATACACAGTATAATACAATAGTACCCATGGGGGATAATATGTTCATTTTGTTTTCACAGTTAAATGTCACATCCCCTCAATTACTCCAGACAATTTGAAAAGGAAAAAACACATGACTCACATTTTGGCCTCAATGAAATCTAAAAAAAGAAATCAAGTTTTCTGCTTTTTTTCATATTTCTCACTTTCATTATGTTCCACATTTACACTGCGTTCCTACAAGGTTGACCATGTACAGTAGATACTCACTAGATGACACTTGATACCAAGCGTTAATGACTTTAGATATACAGATTTACAGTATAACTACAAACATGAGCTGTTCCGAAGCGATGACGTTAAACTTCTAGAAGTAAGAAAATAATTTGTATACTTTTATAAATAAGGCGCTATACATCGCCGTGAGCTTTTTCAAAAAAAGACGTCTCTTAAAGGAGAAGTCCACTTCCAGAACAAAAATGGACAGATAATGTACTCACCCCCTTGTCATCCAAGATGTTCATGTCTTTCTTTCTTCAGCCATAATGAAATTGTTTTTTGAGGGAAACATTTCAGGATTTTTCTCCATATAATGGACTTGTGTGGTGCCCTGATTTTGAACTTTCAAAATGCAGTTTAAATGCAGCTTCAGACGATCCCAAATGCGGTTATAAACGATCCCAGCCGAGGAAGAAGGTTTCTTGTCTACCGAAACAATCAGTTATTTTCATAAAATAATACAATTTATATACTTTTTAATGTCAAACGCTCACCTTGTCTTGCTCTGCATGAACTGTTTTTTTTCCAGTTCATGACAGTTAGGGTATGTCGAAAAACTCCCATCTCATGTTCTCCCTCAACTTCAAAATCGTCCTATATCGCAGTTTTACCTTTTTTGTTAAGGGTGTTTGATCTTCTTTGCATGTTCACTTTGCAAAGACTGGGTCGGAACTTCTGCAGCGATGTAGGATGATTTTGAAATAATTTTTGAAGTTGAGGAAGAAAATACGATTGGAGGTTTTCGACATACCTTAACTGTCTGGAGAGTTCTGGGAGAGCAAGACAAGACGAGCATTTAAGGTTAAAAACTATTTAAATTGTATTTTTTAAATGAAAATAACCGATCGTTTCGCTAGATAAGACCCTTCTTCCTCGGCTGGAATCGTTTACAACTGCATTTGGGATCGTTTGAAGCCACATTTAAACTGCATTTTGAAAGTTCAAAATCGGGGCACCGTATCAGTCCATTATATGGAGAAAAATCCTGAAATGTTTCCCCTCAAAAAACAATTTCTTTATGGCTAAAGAAAGACATGAACATCTTAGATGACAAGGGGGTGAGTACGTTATCTGTAAATATGTGTTCTGGAAGTGGACTTCTCCTTTAACGTGTAAACAATCAATGCAGGCGCTTTCACGTACAGTAAACAAAGCAATGAAACGTCCGTTTTTGTACAACCAGAGCAATGTGCAAAGAAAAGTGAACGATTCTGCTGTGCATCCGAACCAAAAGAAACGCCTTCACTAGTTTTAGACAAACTGGCACAGTTATAATATGAACACCAATAGCACAATCCCCAACCGATTCTCAAACAATGGGCTCAGCGTGTTTGGAAATCCTTGGAATGCCCCAGAAGGATGTTTGTTAGCGTCTTCTAAGAAAGACTTACAGTCGTCCCAAGGCTCCATGTCGCATCTGTGCATCTGGGGATTTAAAAAAAGGGCACGAATACACATCCTCAGGCGTCTCCCACTAACACTTGAGATGCTTCTTGCTGGTCATGTCGTTCCAGATGCGATGCATCTCCTCGGGGGAGATCTGGTGCACGGTAATGACTCGCCGGTACCTGCAAAGACTGTAGGCCATTTTCCAGTGATTGAAGCCACTGTTCTGATACGGGTGGATGCCCAGCTTCCTCAAACACACTCCGACGTAAACGTCCTCCAAATGCAAGAGTCTAGTGTGCAAGGAAGTCTTGTAGATGAGCTCCGCGACATCCGCCGAGAACACGTACCCGGTGCCGGAGCAAAACGGCGGGTATTTGCTCTCGGGGTAAAGGTCTCTGGGCATGTACCACTTGCTGCGCATGTCCCGAATGGGTCCGCCGTTGATGACGTATCCCGTGAAGTACCTCCGTCGAGGCTTGGTGGCCGGCTTCAAGAGTTTATACACCAAGTTGTCCATGTTGACGAAGATATCGCTGTCCGTTTTCATCACGTACTTGGCTTGGTTGCAGAACGTGGCCACCCAGCGCATTCCCATCAGCGTTTTGAGAGTGAGATTGTGGTACGAGTCGATAAAGTCCTCGACTACGATGTCGTGAAAGATCTCGCTCTCTTGCTCCACCATCTGGTTGAGCACGACATCTGTGCTGCGTCCGAGAAGAAACAGCGTGATGATGCGAAGGTCGCTGAAGGTGCTTTCGTCGCCCCACGTTTCCCTGATGGCCTGGCGGGCGTCGAACTCTTTGTGCGTGGTCGTGATGAGGATGACGAGGAAGGGCACGTTAGTTTCACATTTCTTAGGCTCGTTGATGATGAAGTCGAAGGCGTGGGGGTTCAGTGGACGCGTACGGATGTTGCCGAAGGTCGTGGTGGCGTTGCTCTTGTGCGCTTTCGGCGTTTTACGCGCCGGGGCGGAGAGTTGGCTCACGTAGGACGACGTGGGACGGGATATACTTAGGTACCACAGAGCGCTGGCCCAGCAAACGACCGTCAACACGTAGAGGCATGACACTTTTGAAGGCATTGTGATGCATTTACGTGCACTTAGAGCTGTAGATGTCGAACGGCCTCGCAGCCATTAGCGATGGTACCTCAGGCAGAAATGCAGAACGCCGTGGCATTTGCGTGCAGCCCGACGGCAACTGTCAGAGCGGTCTTCTCTTTGTATGAAATCGGTGGGTTTTTGTTGCAGGGTTTTGAATGCTCCCTGACACTCTTCCGCATGTTCCACTGAAATCTGAAAAACAGGCAAAACATATAATATGCATGTCATCCAAGATGTTCATGTCTTTCTTTCTTCAGTTGAAAGGAAATGAAGGATTTTGAGGAAAACATTCCAGGATTTTTCTCCAAATTGCAGTTTCAATGCAGATTCAAAGCGCATGGTCCTAGCTGAGGAAGGGTCTCATCTAGCGTAACGATTGGTCATTTTCTAAAAGAACTTAAAATTTATATACTTTTTAACCACAAATGCTCATCTTGCAGTACCTCTGTGATGTGGTTAAAAAAAACTGGTGAAAAACTCCAATGCCATCTTATTTTCTCCTCCAACCTTTTTTGTAAAGGGCGTTTGACCATCTTTGCATGTTCATTTTGTAAAGTGGGCTGGTACTTCCACCTACGTCATGCGTGCATGATTACGTAATGAGTGAGGTCGCGCTAGTACGAGACGAGCATTTGTGGTTAAAAAAAAAAAAAATGTTTATAAAAAGTTTTCTTTTTTTTTTTTTTTTAAGAAAATGAGATTGTTTCGCTAGAATAAGACCTAGAGGTGTACAATATTGCCAAAAAATAATATCTCAGAGTTCCCACTCCCACTTCAAATTCAAGGACCTTTCAAGGACTTTCCAGGCCCAATACCATCAATTTAAAGGACTTAATGTGGGGACACATTTCAAGTGAGAGCAAGGTTACATCGTGTTACCTTGTAAGATACATTGTTACAGTTTTCATGTATCAAACACAACCACGCAAAAAAGCTTTTTTTTTTTTTTTTATTTTTGCATTTATTTTTGGCCATATGTGACCCTGGACCACAAAACCAGTCTTAAGTATATTAGGTATATTAGTAGCAAAAGCCAAAAATGTGTGTCAAAATTATTGATTTTTCTTTTATGCCAAAAATCTTTAGGATATTAAGAAAAAATCATGTTCCATGAAGATATTCCTACTGTAAATATATAAAAACTTTTTTTGATTAGCAGTATGCACTGCTAAGAACTTCATTTGGATAACTTTAAAAAATTTTTTTTTTTTTTTTTTGCACCATCAGATTCCAGATTTTCAAACAGTTGCATCTCAGCCAACTATTGTCCTATCCTAACAAACCATACATCAATGGAAAGCTTTTTCAACTTTCAGATGCATGATGCATAATTTCAAAAATTAACCCTTATGACTGGTTTTGTGATCCAGGGTCACATATGACAGAAGTCTTGCACGTAAATGCGTGTAACTAATGTAAATCAAGCAAGCTAGTGTGCATAGGCCATGAAGTGTTGGCGAAATAACACAATAGTGGACCAGAGGGAATAAAATGGTATTTTTTCCAGAAAATTTCTTGCATAAATAAATTCAAGCATTTTCAAGGACCTGTATCTATGTATGTCTATTTTCAAAAACTTTCCAGGGCCTTGAAATTTTTTTTTTTAGATTCACAAACTTTCAAGGATTTCAAGGACCCGTGGGAACCCTGTCTAAATATTTTCTGGATTGATAACGATCATTAAACGATATTTTGCCAAATGTGTTTTTGTGCTGGTAAGGACTACTATGGACAGCTGACTCCTAAATTTTTTGATGTTCTTCATATTCTGTGTGGTCACTTCACAGAAGTAATAGAAAAATAATTGTTTTTATAAGTTTAAATGTATTTTTTTCCTTTTATGAGCATTTTTACCTTTATAAAGACAGTTTTTCTAAAAGTGTGCATCATCTTTGAGTCAATACTCCAGAAGAAAACACGATGCATTAGGAGCCAGGGGGTGAAAACTGTAAACTGTACTTAATTTGTCTTCCGGGAAACATGCAAGTATCTTCTGTTGCTTCCGAAGGGCAGTACTAACTGGAAAAAAACAAAAGAAATATATCATCTTCATCCTGTTCAAAAGTTTTCACCCCCATCTCTTAATGCATCGTGTTTCTGGAGCATCAGTAAATGTTTGAACCTTTTTTTTTTAATAGTTGAGTCCCTCAATTGTCCTCCAGTGTGAAAAGATGGATCTCAAAATCACACACTGCTGCTGGAAAAGGTTTAAATATACAAAAGATGCTGGAAAACTGAAGAATCTGCAGGACCTGGAAGATTTTTCTGAAGAACAGTACTCATTTTAACTGTTTAAAACAAACAAGGGACCAAGGGTTCCCAAACTTTCGAAGGGGGTTATTTGAATAATTTCAGTTATTTTTTTGGTCTTGTGGATTATACGTAAACATCTTTTATGTAAATGATCTTACTCAGGTCAGTACTAAATAAAAAAATAACATGCATTTTGTATGATCTCTCTTATTTTGTTAAAATTATTTACATTTTTACAGATTCTGCAAGGGGTTTCCAAACTTTTAAACATCTTGGATGACATGGGGGTAAAAATTATCAGAATTTTTTTTTTTTTTTTTTTCTGGAAGTGAACTAATCCTTTAACTTTAGACTGCTACTTGAAAACCATCCTTTTCTGCCAGCAGATAAAAAAAAGTCACTGTTTCCAAACACTGAAATTTGTCTATGAAGAACTACACTATGTTTGCACAACTTCAAATTTTCTAACAACTCTTTCAGTCTTTACTACAGACAAATAGGAAAAAACATTTCAACTTACAGATAACTGACTCTGGCCATCTGATTATTCACAGTACAGGTTTATGAAATTTTATGTTTAACTATGAAAGTGATTTATTATCAAATATACATTGTCTAATGAAATATTCAGTAATTTGCATAAATTTCCAGAACAGAAATATGAACGTTGGATAAAGTCAGGTTCAAATTTCGCTTCATTTTGTGGACATATTAGAGCTAAAGGTGTTTACAGAGGGGCTTTAGCGTTCCACTTTTAATCACTCCATAAATTAGAGAACTCTGTCAACAGTAATAAAATTATATAAAATGCTATATAAGTTGGCGAATTATATAAAAACAAAATCTCGGGTGCATAAGTGCTACTGAAGTGGAGATTTCTAGCTATTTTTTTTTTTTTTTTTTTTTAGAAAACTAGTCTAAATATATGAATTGTAATTAAAATTTACAGACAAAAACACATAAACACTTAAATGTGTATTTTGGATGTTTACTTTTATCTAGTCTGATTATTAAAGCACAACAGCACAAAATCTCAAAATAAACTAGTGCATGAAACAACAATGGCTCTGCCTGTAGTGCCTTTTAAAATCAGCAAGTTGGAAAATTTGAAATAGAATAGTTTGCAAGAGTGTGAATAAAATATAACTTCAGGCGACCTGGAATATAATTCAAAAGACATGAACTATTTATACATTACTTTTTAAAAAACTTGACAGCAGTGAAGATTCTGTCATTATTTACTCACCCTGAGGTCACTGTAAACCCACATCAAAGTGCAAGTAAATAAAAGAATTTTCACTTTTTGGTGAACTATGCCTTTAAGAGAAGAAAAAAGGATTCAACCAAACGTGAAGAACATTGGTTACTTTAGTAAACACAGAGCATCCCTCCTGCTGGAACGCAGCAGCAAACCCCCCTCCTAACTAAATATTTGAATAGACGGCGAGCCAAATATTATGATTTTTATCTACTGACATGGCAGGAGATTGTTAATGTTAGAATGAATTAAAGAACATGAGGTGGAGAATGTGCATGTGTTTGAAAGCAGCAGTCATCTGTTGTGTTGCCTGTATGGAAATGAGAGCGCTGTGTGATTCCTGCTCTGAAGTTTTCAGCCGTTTAGACTTTTGATAAGAGAGCTGTGTCGGCATATAACGGCTTTCAGGATGAATCTTCTTCTCAGTGGGGAAGATCACCAATCAGCACATTTATGGAAGTGAGAAAATATAACAGGGGCGCTTTTCAAAGAAATAACTTTTTGTAATATAATCCAAACAAAATTGAACTGGCTGAATTGTTAGTTTTTTATGCGTAGCTAATTTGCTGTTTGCCATCTAATGAAACAGTGACCTAGTAAAAAGAAATATGCCTTGTACATTCAACTTAACAAAAAAATAAATATATTTGTATGTGTGTATATATAATATATACACACTTTTTTATATATATACACATTTTATATATACATATGTAGATTTTTTATATACATTTTTTCAAAATATATTTTTTTATAATAGTAAATATACAAAATTATACATGTATACATATACATATACATATATATGTATATATATACACATATATACATATACATATACATATATATATATATATATATATATATATATATATTTATATATGTGTGTGTGTGTGTATATATGTGTTTGTGTGTGTGTGTGTTTTTACTTACCATTTATCATTATACTATTTAGCTGGTAGATGCCTCATCTAGAAAGAGAAAACATAAATAATATTCTAAATAAATATTAAACTAAATATTATTTATTATACATGGCATTTTAGGAATGGACATATATTTTCAATTAACATTTGATAAAAAAAAAAATCCAATAACAACAATAATAATACAAAATTCATTAAAATGCAAAAACACTTCTTGAAATGTATATTATATAAAATTATATATATACATACATAATTGTATTTATTATTACATTTTGTTTTATATATAATAATTAAACTAATATAAAATAATTATTATTTATATTAATTATATTATATTAATTATTATGATTATCATATAAATTATAAATAAACGTGCTTTTACTCACCACAATAGTATATAGAGGATGCATGGCCTGAAGAGAAAAAAAATGAAAATTTTATTAACCATGGCATTTTAAAAACAATTATGAAGCACAAAATATCATGAAAAAAAACAAGCACAAAAAACATCAAAAGGTAATTTTAGGTCAAAAGATATATAAAGTAACACTAAAAATATAAAAAAGAATATATAAATATAAAATATAACATAATATAAAACATTTAAATGTAAAGCTTATCATAATTTTATATATATATATATCGATAGCTTGCTCAAACTTAAAAAATAAAATATAGAATATAGACAACGACTGTGTGACAACTAGCCCCGATCCCCGTAAAAATACATTAGATCAACTGCCAAAAGTCCTGGTTTCTGTGATTCTACCAGCCAAGTCGATTCTGATCTTCCGTCTCCGGTTTTGTTACATTGGACACGTCTGAAAACAATCTGTCTTTCTCAATCAGTGCAGTGAATCTTTGTTTTAGTTAACACGCCTAAACTCAGCTCTGACGCTCTGTGATGAGAAAGCATCATGACAGCTCATGAAGGAGACTGAATAGAGAAGTTACATATGGCAGCCGCTCCGCTTTAAACTGAGCTGGCAGTGATGAAGCACGTACAGCAGGAGCTGAAAACTCAGCGTCTGATCTTTGAACACACAAAATGTTGATTTTTAGGAATGCTACAGGTCTGAAGGGACATTTCAAGTAGTGATTTTTGCAAGAATTCATCATAAACTTTATTTTAGCATTTGCTAAGCAATCACTATACTTGGAGATGGAGATTTGAACAAACTTCTGGCATACAGTGTAAGTCTTCACAGTGTAACTCAGACCAATTTTGTGCCCCAGACATGAATGATTGTTCAAATCACATCCCTGTTGAGGAGAGCTGAGCTAGTGCTTTCTAAGCTGCCGGATTTTCACCTGTCAGACGATAAAACAGCTGAGAAAATCCCACAGACTGATCTTGAAAGAGGTACGCAGCTAACAGGGAACATTCTCACAACTTTGTGGCCTTCATTCAAGAACTGTTCAAATAATTTTTAGAAATTATGACATCCATTCTTTCAAAGAGGTTAATTTCTCACTCAGCCCTGACCAAAACAACTTGGTAAGGAGTAAAATTTTGATTGTTATATTTAAACTGTCATAAAATCTTATACTGACTGTGGATTGTTTTGGGGTTGGATTTTGTTTATTTTTATTTTAGTTTAGTTTTAGTTCTTGGTGCTATTGGTATATACTGTATTTATTTATGATTTAATATTAATTTATATTTATATATATATATATATATATATATATATATATATATATATATTATTTCTTGCTTAAAAACAATAAACAAACTTGGGGAAAAAATGTTGAGAAGAACTGTTATTAAAAATAAAATGAGTTACGATAAACGTTATATTTCGGGTGAAAATAAGGTTAGTAGAATGTTGTAAGAAACATTTTATAAACATTTAAATAATGTTCTAATTATGATAATAAAACTGGACATTTTAACATTGTTAAAATATTGCATGTAAACTTAGTAGAATGTTGTACACTGTAAAAAATGACTGAATTTAGCGGTAAAAGACTGTAAAAATGCAGTAAAATCCTTTTAAATGGTTAACGGTAAGTTCCCCTACTATATACGGTGAAAACTGTATTGGATTTAAATGTAAGTTAAAACTGTAAAACCTAAAATGTTTCTGCCACATTTTTTACGGTAAAATTCTGGCAACCACAACTGCTGTTTTACCATAAATTTTATAGATTTTTTTTTACAGTGTAGGAAATATTATAGTAACCTCAAAAAAAAAAAAAAAAAAAACTTAATTACGATAAGAATATTGGACATTTTAATTTTACAACATTATAAATACGTAATATATTTTGGGTAACAATAAAGTTAGTATAACGTTATAAGAAAACTTAAGAAGAACTAAAAATAAGCATTATATTTAGGGTGAAAAAGTTCATTTTAATATTTAAAAAATGCAATTACGATAAGAATATAGACCATTTTAATGTTACAATATTAAAAATAAATGTTCAGGTGAAAATGAAGTTAGGACAATGTTTTAAGAAACGTTTTTGTAACCTTTAAATAATATTCTAATTATATTCGAAAACTGGACATTTTAACTGTAGAAAAATAAGTGTTATATTTTAGGTGAAAATAAAGTCAGAATATTGTAAGAAATGGTTTAGTAACTACGAAAAAAAGGGGACCATTTTAACGTTAGAATATTAAAAATAAATGTTATATTTTGGTTGATAAAGTTAGTAGAATACTGTAAGAAATGTTTTAGTAACCTTTAAATAACATTCTAATTACGATAAAAATAATGGACATTTTAATGTTGTTAGAATATTAAAAATAACATTTTGGGTGAAAATAATGTTAGTAGAATGTTGTAAGAAACATTTTAGTTACTTTTAAATAACGGTCTAGTTATGAGTAGAAAACTGGACATTTTAATGTTATTTGAATATTACAAAATAAACGTTATATTTTGGGTAAAAGAATAAAGTCAGCAGAACACTGAAAAAAATATTATAAAAAACGTAATGACGATCAGAATATAGACCATTTTAATGTTACAATATTAAAAATAAACGTTACAATTCAGGTGAAAATAAAGTTAGGACAATGTTGTAAGAAAAGTTTTTGTAACCTTTAAATAACATTCTAATTATATTAGAAAACTGGACATTTTAACTTTAGAAAAATAGGTGTTATATTTTGGGTGAAAATTACGTTAGAAGAATGTTGTAAGAAATGGTAAAAAATAAATAAATAAATAAATAAATGTTATGTTTTGTTTGATAAAGTTAGTAGAATGTAGTAAGAAATGTTTTAGCAACCTTTAAATAATGTTTAAAAGAAAACTGGACATTTTAAAATCAATGTTTAAATAATGTTATATTTTGAGTGAAAATAATGTTGGTAGAATATTGTAAGAAACGATTTTGTAACTTTTAAACAGTGTTGGGGAAAGTTACTTTTAAAAGTAATGCATTACAATTTTGCGTTACTCCCTGAAAAAGTAACTAATTACGTTACTTAGTTACAATTTATGGAAAGTAATGCGTTACACTACTTTTGCGTTACTTTTTAAAACTGGGCGGGGCTTGCTTCTTTGTTTTTAATTTAAAACAATTCTAATGTAAAAGCCCTTTTACACCAAAAGTAAAATGAATTCACTTCAGGTTGAAAGAAAAGTACATTTATGCAGGAGATCACTCTTCAGCTATAAAAAATAAAAAAAAAAAGTAGCACAAATATTAGTTTATCTAAAGTAATTTTTGCTTATTAGTATGGTTGAACTGCATCACCTAATGTCAGCAGCAAAGACACCGGTTAATAAAATGGAATTAAAAACATAAAGGATGTTTGTTTTATTTAACATATTTAATTATTGCAGGGTTGTGTCATATTCTGAGTTTGCATTTCGCTGTTTTTATTCATTTTGAGGAATACTAAATCTGTTTTTTGTGAGTGAGATGAATTAATGCATGTTCCGTTACTTATTTGAAAAAATAACTTAGAAATTCAAAAGTAATGCGTTACTTTACTAGTTACCTGAAAAAAGTAATATTATTACGTAACTTGCATTATTTGTAATGCGTTACCCCCAACACTGCTTTTAAATAATGTTATAATACATAATGTTAAAATACATTTTAATAGCATTAAACAGTATCATAGAGACTAAGTGGCAAAACACTAAAACAGTCAGTACACCTTGCAAACCACATAGCAACACCCTGGCAACCACCCAATGTAGTGTTTTCACGCGCAAAAACTACTCACATTTATTTTCTAAAATGTAAAAATGTAGTCAATAAACATTATTACATATATAGTTCTTAACGGATCATTAGCTAAGGTACATTCAGAGCTGCCATGAAACTTTGATTGATATATTTCTATTCATAATTATACTTGGATGTTATTGAGCTAATGATCTGTTAAGTATTATTCTAATGTTTGTTAATGACTTCCTAATGAAAGCCGGATCTTTAAGAAGATAATTTGCTTATGCAAACCCATTCTATGGAAAATTACAGGGAAATCATCTTGAAAATCCATCTATGAATCCATTAATACACCTATATATATGCACTAAAAATAAATAGAAATAAATTAGAAATACATCTGTATTATAAATGCATGTTGATTTTATTAACAACTCATCTGTGCATGCATAAATGCACATATGTATGTGTGTACATATATTTGCACAGATGCATTCACAAAAAATAGGATCAATTTTCACACAGACTTCAAATAACCATCAAAAAAACTGCAAAGCTGCAGTGCTCTCTTTATGGCTTTACGCTGAAATGAACGCTGCTATTAAGCTCCACAGTAGTTCGGCAGAATTGGTGACCATCTGCCGTGCAGAATTGAAGGAAACGTTCCCTCACCGCTAAACTCACATCGAGTCCAGACCAGGTGGAAGTAAATGTCAATCTATGAAATGACTTTAAAATCACTCTGAAATCGCTCCCTTCTCAAAGGTACGACATGAAAACCATTTTATATGAAGAACAGGCGAGCGGATGGCATTACGTTAGTGCGTGTCCAAACACACACACACAGATTCGCTATCTATATTGGAAGTGCAGTGATAAAACTAGTGTTATCCTGTGTTCATATCCACATTCTCATGCAGCAAACTCCAACATATTAACCTGAATGAAAGTTTCAGGTTTGTCCCAAGATAACATCGTTCTCCAGGCAGCCTACAAGATGAGCTACCGGCACCAAACACACACACACACTGAATTTCACAATCCCGGCATGTTTATCAGAAAAGCAGGGAGAAAATTCTGTCTGTAAAAGCAGATAAAGACCTCAAAAGGCCAAATGCCCCTGTTAAAACAAGAAACGGCCACAGATCTCCGCTCTATTCAGATAAGCAGCGTGCGGATTCAATTTATTATTTGGTTTTAGCCTGAGACACATTGAAAGCTCACTCTTGGATCAAATGCATTTTATGCTATTGATTTGCTGCGAGGGCTTTAAAGTGTCTTTGATTGACTTAATAAGAAATTGTGGCAGGTTTAAAATTGCTGTAAATAAATCCAGTACATACAGGCTCCGAGATTAAAGTCAACACTGATTCACAATTCACTTGATTTGCTTTCTTTGTACACATTTCTGCTCTTATTGTGCAATTCATCAGTGAATGTCATTGTAAAGGGAAAAAAATAAATTGCTCTGCATGTGCAATGACTTGAAAATTACATTTTCTGAACACCTTATAAATCTAATAATTTAAAATAAGATTTTAACAACAACAACAAAAAAAAATGCCCTACATTTCGTCTCACTGAACCACTTGTTTAATGCAGCTTTTATCAAAATTGTCAAATGTTAATCTAGTGTTTTTTTTTCCTAGCAAAATTTCAAATGGAGTATGTGAAGAGTTCAGATGTAAAAGCAGCTAAAAGCCATCTCGGTCAGAAATGAGATAATGATACTGAGTGAATGCTCTCGACACATATTATACGTCCATCAAATACTTTTTCTTCAAACTCGCTAAAATACCAGCCTCAGCCCAATCAGAAGTACCGGTCTGAAAAAAATCAGAATATTGAGAAAATTGCCTTTAATGTTGTCCAAATGAAGTTCTTAATAATGGATTTTACTAATCAGAAATTAAGTTTTGATATATTTACAGTAGGAATTTTACAAAATATCTTCATGGAACATGATCTTTACTTAATTTCCTAATGATTTTTGGCATAAAAGAAAAATCTATATTTTTGACCCATACAATGTATTTTTGGCTATTGCTACAAATATACCCCAGTGACTTAAGACTGGTTTTGTGGTCCAGGGTCACATATATAACTATAACTATATATAATTGATGTTCACACAGTCAGTTATGTTTTCAGAGCAGGACATAACATCTGATATATCATAATAGATCTGTGCATTAGTGTGTATGCAGTCTGTTAAAGCTGCCACTGTTTATGATCTCATCAGTAATAATCAAACGGCAATAATGCTGTGGAAAAAAGAAAAACCCGTAACTGTAAATTTTGTTTTAAAAAGTATCCTGCTTATATAATAAAAAAAATTAAGTAAATTTTGCACAAAATAAATTTGCTATCAAATTTATATGAAAATGTAGCCATGTGCAGTAATATTGAAAACCGAGAATGTGACGCATTGTGATGTTGAGTTGATAATGAAAATCGTAATTGAATTGAATCCTGAAACCAGTGAAGATTCGCACTCCTACATTTTAAGAAGGCAGTACTGACATACAGAGATTCCAACTATACACAAAAAGCATAGAAACTGCAATTGCGTTTAAAATGTATGCTTGTACATTTGTTGTACACTCTTAAAAATAAATGTGCTTTAAAAGGTTCTTCCAACCATTTTTGGTTCCACAAAGAACCATTCAGTCAAAGGTTCTTTAAAGAACCATCTCTTTCTTACCTTTTTATAATCTGAAGAACCTTCTTTCACCACAAAGAACCTTTTGTAAAACAGAAAGGTTTTTCAAATGTTAAAGGTTCTTTATGGAACCATTTAGACAAAAAAGGTTCTTCTATGGCATCGTGAAGAACCTTTATTATTAAGAGTGTATTTGCACAGCAGAAGCATTCATTGGGGAAAAAATGTAGATCAAGAATCATTTTGGAATCGGATCGTGACTCCCAGAATCGGATCGGATCAGATTGTGAAGTGCTTGAAGATTCCCGCCCCTATTAAAAAATTCAAAAAAATCTAAGATTACGAGAAAAAAGTATCACAGGTTCCAAAAAATATTTGGCAGCACAACTGTTGCCAACATTGATAATCCTAATAATAAATCAGCATATTAGAATGATTTCTGAAGAATCATGGGACACTTAAGACTGGAGTAATGACTGATGAAAATGCAGCTTTGCATTAGAGAAATAAAAGATATTTTAAAGTATATATAACAGAAACCATTATTTTATATTGTAATAACATTTCACAATATAACTGTTATTTTTCTGTATTTTTGATCAAATAAATGCAGCCTTGATGAGCATAAAAGAATTCTTTAAAAAACATCACAAATCCCAAACTTTTGAACGGCAGTGTATAGCGGGAGAGACTGTCTTGTAAACATGCCTGATGACAAATAAAAACCCCAATCCATCTTCATGTTTTATTTTGTGACAGGTGCGGATTCACCCAGACACACGGACTGACTCATCCCGAACGACACCTGTGCTGTTCACAACAACTACAAAATCCTATTCTTAGGGACGAAATGCACAAAAAAGCAGTTTCATGGCCAGTCATTTTTCTCAATTCACCCACCATTGGCAGGAATACACAGCAGATTGGCTTTTAATCGTAATAGCATTTTCAATCTCTCTTGCATTGATTTAAGCCGGTTTCATATCTCTGTGACTAACCTCGCTCTGATATTTTTCATCAATAGTTTTGCATAATTACTACTAGCCTACTGCAAATATAATATCAAGCGCCAATATGCTGTGCTCCTCTTGTAAATGAGGCTGTTATCTGCTAATTTCTTTCTTTAGGAGCTTGATAGAAGCGCTCGCATTGTTTTTTGTTGCGACAGAATGAAAGCGTGAGGTACACGCACCGCTTTTGTTTCATAAGCTGATGAATTTGTATATGAATTGATTTAATCAGAGACCCCCGTCTAAGGCTGAATCAATTGAGAAAATTAAACATGCATGCTCTCTTCCAAAACCCAGAGAGCTGTCTTGATGTTTATAGTCTACATAGACAGCATTCAGTGCATTGTGGAGCCTCATAAGTGAATGATTTGGGACGCTCTTCATCTGTGCATCATAGTGCATCTCATGCAAAGTGCAAAAGAGATTCGATTTACAATAGACTTGATTAAAATAGAATTTGGAGTTCGCATGTTGATATGTGTAATACTCTAATCAATGTTAGTTCATTATCATTGAGGTACTATTATAGTTCTTAGTTCTTAGTTATTATAGTTCTTAATATTTTGAATTACATATGTTGTTATTGTCATTTGTATAATTTTTATTACATTTTCATTTTAGTTTTAGTTTAGTTTTAGTTGTTTTAATACTTTAATTAAATGCAAATGACAAATGTTGCCTTGGTAGCTAGCTGAAATACAACAAGTATTAATAAAAAAAAATAATAATACAATATTAATAATAAAATATTTATTATAACATTAAGTAATAAAAAATACAACACAATAATAATTATGGTTTCAGTTTTAGTTATTGATAATAATACTGATTAATAAGCACATACATAGTAAATTGCACATTAAGCATATTATTTTATTAGAATATTATTTTTTATTTTCTGTTTTCATTTTGTTTTGTAATTTCTTATTTTTTATTTTTAGTTTATTTAGTTTAAATTATTTTACTTATATTTATATTATATTATTTCAGTTGATGTTTAAGTAAATGTAATTTTTATTTTTATTTATTTATTTATTTGTTTGTTTTTGTTGTTTAAGGGTTATACTTTACAATAGGATCCCATTATTCAACATTAGTTAATGCATTAACTAACATTAACTATCAATGAGCAATGCATTTATTAAAGTATTGGTAACACCTTACAATAATGTGTCATTTGTTAACATAAGCTAATGCATCAACTAACAAACAAATAAGAAACAATACATTTATTACACTATTTATTAATCTTTGTTAATGTTAGTTAATGAAAATACAGTCGTTCATTGTTTGTTCATGTTAGTTCACAGTGCATTAACTAATGTTAACAAACACAACTTGTGATTTTAATAATGCATTAGTAAATGCTGAAATTAACTAAAATTAATAAATGGTGTAGAAGTATTGTTCATTCTTAGTTCATGTTAACTAATGTAGTTAACTAATGTTAACTTATGAACCTTATTGTAAAGTGATAACAATGATCATGACTATTAAGCATAAACATACAAGATAATTCTGTTCTGTCTTGTTTTCCTAGTGTTTTTCCCCCTCTGTATCTAGTACATTTGGTTTAGTCCTTGTTTCCCCCCTTTGGTTTTGTATTAGTTTGGTTTAGTCTTGCCCATATTTGTACTTCCCCTCGTTTGCTCGTTTGTAGCCACTCCCCTGTTTCTGTGTATTTATAGTTTGTGTCTGCTCACTCCCATTGTCCGTCGATGTTGTTACTTCGTGTATTTCTCTGTTCCCTGGATTCCTGTTTGTTTCTCTGGATTTTGTTTTGGTTTTCTTTAATAAAGTGTTTTTATTTATATTCCTGTTTTCCCGGCACCTCTTTGGATCATTCCAGCACACGACCCTGACATAGTTTCAGTAATTTTACATTTGTTTCTGCAAATTTTTTTTTTTATACCTATATAGTTTTTAAAATTAAATTTTAGCTTTTAGTTTATTTAATTTAAATGATTTTACTCCCAACTTATATTTATATTATATTATTCCAGTTAATGTTTAATTTTTTATTTATTTTTTTTGGTTATATTTTACAATAAGATCCCATAACTCAACATTAACTAATGCATTAAACTAACATTAATTAATCTTGTTAATGTTAGTTAATAAAAATACAGTCGTTCATTGTTTGTTCATGTTAGTTCACAGTGCATTAACTAATGTTAACAAATACAACTTTTGATTTTAATAATGCATCAGTAAATCCTGAAATTAACTAAGATTAATAAATGCTTTAGAAGCATTGTTCATTCTTAGTACATGTTAACTAAAGTAGTTAACTAATGAACCTTATTGTAAAGTGTTACCAAAAATCCTGACTATTAAGCAAAAAACATACATGATAAATTGCATACTGAATGAATTAAGTATATTATTTTGTATTTTCATTTAAAATTTAGTTACACTCATTTTACGTTTGTTTTTGTAATTTTTTTCTTTAAATCTATAGCTTTTAAAATCAAGTTTTAACTTAGTTTTTTTAGTTTTAATTATTTTACTTCAACTTATATTTATATTATTTCAGTTAATGCTTGTTTTTTTGTTTGTTTGTTTGTTTGTTTAGGTTTTAGGGTTATACTTTACAATAAGATCCCATTATTCAACTGAGCAATGCATTTATTAAAGTACTGGTCACACTTTACAATAAGGTGTCATTTGTTAACATTAGTTAATGTATTAACTAACAAATGAATAATGAACAATAGATTTATAACACTATCAGTCTTTGTTAATGTTAGTTAATAAAAATACAGTAGTTCATTGTTTGTTCATTTTAGTTCACAGTGCATTAACTAATGTAACAAAACTTTAAAAGTATTATTCATTCTTAGTTCATGTTAACTAATGTTAACTAATAAACCTTATTGTAAAGTGTTACCAAAGTAGTTCACATTAACTAATGCATTTAACTGATATTAACAAATGGAACTTTGTTGTAACAGTTTTTAGTACAAGTTAACAATAATAACCCTTGCTCTAATAAGCACAGAAATGCACAGTACATAGCATACTGAATGAATTATAATTCGCAATGCATGATAGAATTGCCTTCTCTGTGAAGGATACACATGAATTTATCCAAAACAATGTTTTTTTATGATAAAGACATGATGATGCCTTAACAGGCTGTCTATGTAGGCAGCTCACTAGGTTTTGGAACAGAGCCGAAACTCTGTCTTTTAGTGTTTCTGAATCTATTTAGCACTACAGCCAAATGTAACAATGATGAGCATCGATGGGAAAATAAATAAAGAAAAAACTGCTATATGTAATGCTAATTGATTCAACAGGTGCGCTCATTTGTGTGATTGACAGGCGGTCACCATGGCAACAGAACAGTGGGATGACAGCCAGAGACTCACAGAATCCCACACAGTACTTAGAGCCTGTCACTCACGCGCACAAGTATCGACACATCTGCCAAACACACGGCCATCCAAATGCTCACTAAATGATAGTAAAACGATTCTCTCCAGCATCCGCTTTGCAAATGACTCACTGTCTGTTTACACGCAAACCAGCAGTGTGATTACTGGCAAAAAAAGTGAGGAAATTCTCAGATGAAGATGTTTTAAATGAGATGGACGAACCATCAATTCCGTTCGCTTGGTGGTTTTGCGATTTTGAAACTCAAATTACAACATAAAATGTTAAACTGAAATGCAACAGGCCTGTTTGTTGTATTTTCTAGCTTTGAATGCAAAATGTTACTCAATTCCTCGGTGGCCGAACTTCCTCGCTTTGTCCAAACGCTCCTAAAAATACCACCACTGGCAGGAATAAACAGCAGATTGGCTTTCAATCATAATAGCATTTTTAATTTCTCTTGCATTGATTTAAGCCGGCTTCATATCTCTGTGACTAATCCCTTCTCTAATATTTTTCATCAATCGTTTTGCATAATTACAAGCCTACTGCAAATATATCAAGCACCAACAAGCCAATAAAAATTCCATTTCAGCACGTCCTCACATCAATGACATGCACTCTTTTAAAAGTCTGTTTTTAAGTTTTATAAGTGCAATAGCATGTATGACCTTGAAGGTTGACACATGGTTTAAATTGTACTGTCATTATTATTTCACTACATTTAAAAAAAATTAACCCTTGAAAATCCTTTCCCTAATTTGCTGTTCCCAGTCAAAATTGACGGCCTTTTAAAAATTGCTTTTAAATCTGCCATCATGCTATATTATCGCAAATCTTGAATTCACTATTTTTATCAAACTGTTTTTTTTTTTCCAAATGAGCCTATGCGATCACTTCTCACTACTGTGTGTGTGCATTTGGATGGGTAAAATGCAGAGCACAAATTCCGAGTATGGGTAACCGTACTTGGCCACACGTCACGTCACGTCACGTCACGTCCTTTCCTTTTTTTTTTACTACTGCCATATCCGACAAGCCATGGTGCTTTCATGCAACATGGGTGAAAAATACATTGCGGAGCAAAGGAGACACTGAAAACATGCCGACAGACAAGACAAAGCAGGTTACTTTGGTATGAAACAAAGTCTTAGCTTTCAAAATGTCATGTTTTAAGAAATTCAAACAATATTGTGGCTCTTTAAAGCAGAACTCCACTTCCAGAACAACAATTTACAAATAATTTACTCAGCCCCTTGTCATACAAGATGTTCATGTCTTTCTGTCTTCAGTCGTGATGAAATTATGGTTTTTGAGGAAAACATTTCAGGATTTTTCTCCATATAATGGATTTCATTGGTGCCCCAATTTTGTACTTCCAAAATGTAGTTTAAATGCGGCTTCAAAGGGCTCTAAACAATCCCAGCTGAAGAAGAAGGGTCTTATCTAGCAAAACAATCTGTCGTTTTTTTTGAAAAATAAAAATTTGTATACTTTTTAAACACAAAATGCACGTCCACGACACTACGAATCACATCTAAGTTCATCGTCTGTGTACTCCGGCTCAAAAAGGTAGAGTATGGCAAAAAACTCCATCTCATTTGCTCCTACAACTTCAGAATCATCCAACATTGTCGTACCTTTTGCTTTGTAAACAGCGTTTGACTTACTTGCACTTTCTTAGTCTTTGCGCATTCGCTTTGTAAACACTGGGTCTGCAGTTCCACCTACGTTCCACGTGACCTTTTGACATGATTCAATAGTATGTAGCGTCTTGGACGCGCATCCCAGAGCCTGTGCTACAAGAGCTTTTGTGCTTAAAAAGTATACAAATTTTTATTTTCCGAAAAAATGACCGATCGTTTCGCTAGATAAGACCCTTCTTCCTCGGCTGGGATCGTTTAGAGTCCTTTGAAGCTGCATTTAAACTGCATTTTGGAAGTACAAAATCGAGGCACCAATGAAGTCCATTATATGGAGAAAAATCCTGAAATGCTTTCCTCAAAAACCATAATTTCTTCACGACTTAAGACAGAAAGACATGAACATCTTGGATGACAAGGGTCACCCCCTTGCTGTTTATTGTTGTTCTGAAAGTGGACTTCTCCTTTAATGTGTCGTGACAGATCACTACAGTGCCTCAGTTCAAGTGGCATGTGAATGTGCAAGCCATCTTATCCTCTTACTACTAGTTATAGCACAAAATAAACATGAATGAACATAAGATAAATGGTCGGACAAAAATGGCAGATTCTGCATTTTGATTGGTCAGATCACCTATCAGTCAAACTCATGTGAAGGGTCAATTAGCAAAGGTTTTGTATTTGTTTGTAAGTGATTCATCATAGGCCTCACTGATATGAGTTTATGTGCCTCACTTCTGTGAAAAATGCATTATTTGTGGACAGTTCTGTTTAGATTACTTACAAATTGTAGTTTGTTACTGATTACAAAGTACATGACGAAAACTGTAGTTAGTAACACAACCTGAATTACACATATTAGGTAATGTAGTCGGACTACTTTTTGATTACTTTTAACCTAACTCTTTTACAGAGCTGGGTAGATTACTTATGAACTGTAATCCGTTACTGATTCCAAATTACATGACAAAAATTGTAGTTAGTAACATAATCCATTACATTACACATTTTAGGTAATATAACCAGATTACTTTTTGGTTACTTTTGACCTAACTCGTTTATCATGTTGATTTAAACAGGATCATTTTGTACCATACTGACATAAAAATACAAAGAGTAAGAAAATACATTCCATTTGTTATTAACAACATGAAGTGCATTAAATCTTATATTACGTCAAGGTTTCCCAAACTGGTGTTTGTGAAATAACTTCAGGGGGTTTATGAGTTTAATTAAAAGCTAATAATTAAATAATAATTAATAATAATAATAATAATAATTATCAATTAATAATGAAATCATACTTTTTTTGTTATTAAAATAAAATCAATAAAATCAATAAAAATAAAAAATTTACTGAGAAAAAGAAACATTTTATTTGTTTATCTGCATGTCATGTGACCATAACCAATGTCAGAGAACCAATTAACATGCAAATGTGATACTTAAAATATTTATTTTAAAATCTCAAGGGTACTTCAAGTAAATATATTAGGTGAAAGAGTAAATGTGCTGTAATTTCTGTAAATGTGCATTTAATGTGTTTAAAAGACAAAAACCTTTCAAAGACATACATGGTTAAATAACCTACTGATAATTCAAATAAAAATGAATGTGTTCATCAGTAGTTGATACCATGTTGAAACACTTTTTGTAAATCAGTGGTCAAATGCTGTTTCACCACCTGACAAATGACTGATCTTTGTGTGAATGTCCACAAAACTTGAAGACTTTCGGAATGTATATAAGCAGTAGGCTATTTTAGAAAAATGTCAAAACCTTGGGAAGCCCTACATTACATGAACAAACATTAATAAACATGAAAACATGACATTACATGGCCAAAGCCTTCCAGGTCTGAAATATTTTTGTCCAGACTTCCAAAATTAATTATTAGCAATGGTCTCCGGATATGATGAAAACATTTCACAGTTTTGCATCAGCAGCTGGTTATTAACTTGCATAATAATACATAATTGTCTCATGTATATAAGTGGTAGGTTCATATAGAAAGGAACATTTAAAAGGCAAAAATAATAATAAATAAATAATACATTCAAATAATAATGAATAATTCGCTGCCATTGTGTAAGTAATATCCATAAAAAAAGTTACTGTAATCTGATTTCTTGAGCTTTTTAAAACAATATAATCTAATTACAAGTAATTAATTTTTTTTATCTGATCACGTAATCCAGATTACTCAAGAAGTGAGGTGCATAAACTCAGATCAATTAGGCTTACTGAAAAACTGAAAGAAAACATGTTGACAAAAAGATTTAATCTTTTTTAAAAGATTAAATGAGAGATTTACAAGTAATTTGTAGACCTGTCATTTTTGACCGGTAACATAACAAGTTTAACACATCGGGGTAAAAAAAAAATCCTAAAAAGTAAAAAAAAATATCCTAATTATACTTTGTGTAAGCAAAGTCAGTAAGTTTTAGTTCAGTGTGATTTAATTCAATTCAATGACATTTACTAGCAAAGAAAATGCTCTCTGTGTCAAAATGACTGGAGAACAACATTAGGTTAATATTCCTATTATAAATGATTGTGGAAGAACACTTCCAGTGCACTTTAATTAATCACATTTTCATGCCCATATTTATTTTTATAGTTATGTGAAGACATTGTGGTGGACTTTTTAATCAAGCTGTGTGATAATTAAGTCTGATAGCTGTTAATTGTTTTACAATATGTTCTTTAGAAAAGTGTCTAATCATTTGAGAAAAAAATGACAATAAACAGGCACAATTAGTCAAAATTAAAGCTGCATGTCCAACTTGTGTTGTACTAATAATTCCTCTGTTGAATTGCAATTCTTCTTTGTGTCACTGCATGAGTCATCTACACGCTACCAGCAAAATACTGCAATGCAAGCTGTCAGGTAAATGTCTCAGTAGTACCATAATAAAAGATCAGCATCTGCTGGCAACATCCCATATATTTACCATGTTAAAAAACAAGTCGAAGCTCATTTCAGCAGAATAAGCAGCCACACAGGAAGACACTGCCGTACCTGAAATCTAATGAGATGCGCTGGAGCTAATGCACTGAAACAGTGCTAAATTCCCGAGGAAACGTTGAAAAACAATGCTTGCTTCAGTTTTTACAGGCAGGATCCAAGCTAGGCCCGAACTCATTCAAATTTGACTCGTATTGCCGTAAGCAGTCACCCCCTTCCCATTTGGCATGCATTGCAAATCATCCAGCAAAGCCATGTATATTCATGAAAGGGAAACACAAGTCATATCTTGAACCTCGGGGAGACATTACAAACCAGTGAAATAATTACACAAAACAACCAGAAGATACAACGTATATGGTGATTTATGGTTCTGCGGGGGGCAAATCCGTAGTAGAGGAACAATACGAAGACACCTATTCATCAAAGCGGTGGCATCCATTTCTTCTAGCCGCTAGGTTTAGCTTTCTGCAGTCGACTCAGTAAAGAGAGCAATTATACTGTCCTCTATACATCAGAGACAGAGGGCTGTGATTTATAGTCTCACACTGATCTGAAAGCAGGGTGCTCAAATGGCTAACCAATGAAGACATTTCTACTTTAACACATGACATTTTCAATTTACAAAACTGCATTTCTATAGAAACTATCAAAATGGCACAAGTGCTGTACGAGTCTCAAAGGACAGGCCATTAAAACTTTAATCTACCAAAGATTAGATGTAAATAATGGCTTTGGGATTTTACATAGGACATATTTTTGTATTAAAAATGGAATGAAATAACACTTTAAAAAAAAAAAAAAAAAAAAAAAAGGTTGTACTTTTCAAACTTTTTTTTTTTTTCACACAATGACAAGAAAAAAGAAAATTAACAGGCTGGAAATAAAGAGCTAAAGTGAATTAAAACTATTAAAAATCATTTTTATTAATTGAAATAAATTAGAAATAAAATACCTTGGCAACTAACTAAAATATGTTTAAATTGAAGTGCTAAAATGACTGAAATTGAAATAAAAATAATTACAAATAAATAAATAAATAAATAAATAGGACAAAAGCCAGTGTTATTTTAGTATCAGTGACATACTATTCGTTTTAATAATTTTATTTTTCTATTTTAATTTCAAAAAAATTAACTGAAAATATTAATAAGCTTAATTTCCTATAAACTGATTTGCATAATTACAGAAAAAAAGATTTCAGTTTAGGTTTATTTCAAGCTCTTTTACAGTTTTAATTTTAGTTTTAGCCCTAACAAAAGAACACACACACACACACAAAATTAAACTAAAACTTAAACTAAACTTAAAATGTTATATTTTTACAGTTTTCATTTTAGTTTTAGTTAACTAAAATAGCCATGACTAAAGCACTGAAAAAATCTAAAACGTAAACTAAACTTAAATAAAAAAAATTATAAAAATAAAAAATATAAAATATAAATATAAAATAAAAGCTAATTCAAAATAACTTAATTTTCAAACCGATTTGCATAAAAAAAATCCAATTTAAGTTTACTTTATTTCAAGTTCTTTTATTTTTTGAATAATGGAAACTATAAAAATAAAAGTTAAATTACAAATTTAATAAACTTAATTTTCAAACTGATTTGCATAATTTTAGAAATCAACTTTAGAAAACATTTTATTTAAAGTTCTATGGTTTCAATTTTAGCTTAAGTTAACTAAAATAGCCTTAAAATAGCATAGAAAAAACTAAAACTTAAACTAAACTTAAAATGAAAAATATATAAAAAACTAAAGGTAATTCAAAATATTAATAAAACTTAATTTTGCATAATTTCAGAAAACAAGATGAATGTGGCACAAATCAACTAATAGCACAAAACATCACAAATCCATTGCTAATACTGATCGACATGCTGTTGTTTTCCCTCCAAAATGATGTCACTTCCTTTACAAATTTTTTTTTTAAAGATTTAAAAAAAAAACAACAACAACAGTATGGAAAGTCATATTGAAAACACAGGGAAAAACCTATACTGAACACCAACTAAAATGCTTTTCTCAAGAAAACGTTTTGTTCAAAACATTTTGTCAAGATAAAGTAAAAAAATGGGACATCTTGAATGCTTTCCTCATAAACTGCCACTTTTTCATGTGAGAAATACAGATATATTATGACACATACAGTATGAACAAAATTCATGTCCAAATTTAGCCCTACGTTCACAGCTAAATAACTAATCTGAAACCTGTATTTGATAAGGACATAAAAATGTACCGCATTAAAGAAAATGCTCGCCCAGGACGTCTATCGAGTGCATATTTACACAAACCCACAATTAGAAATTAGAGCATGTGAACGGCCCCTCAGGATCTCATGTTTGCACATGCACAGAAAAACACATATTAAGAAAAAGTATACAGCGAGAGATTATTAAATAATGCATAAAACCAGAACGGCGCGGCAGACACGCACAAACACATACACCCGTGCTGTGTTTTCCCATTTGGCTCAGATCATCATCTCCTTTCCATTTGAAAGGCTCCGTTTATCCTGGCTGCCATTTAATGATGCATGAAGGTCTCGGCAAAGGATGCCTTCTCCCCTCTTGAGGATGTCCCTTTCCCACCAGATTTCTAATTAAAGCTGGCCTTGATAAGACCTCTCTGCGTGACGCCCGACTTTGTGTTTTCATACGATAACACATAATTGAATGATTACTGGTAGACAACTCCGACAAACACTTATTTCTGCAATCGCAGAGATGCGAACCGAAGGAGATAAAGGCGAAAGGCTGACACGGCACAGTGTGGCGCCCGAGCTTCAGGCAGTCTTAATGTACTTCTCTTCGGAAAAAACACAAGTTTAAAGCACATCACAAAGCTCGGAGCTGTCTCCACCGTCAAAACCGCAATTAATCGTGAAATAAAGAAAGAAGGAAAGAAACTGGCTTGCCTGAAGCAGTCAGTCTGGAATGTTAGTAGCATGTAAGTAGTTCTAAATCTCCACGGCACGCTTCCCAAAAAGCATCATTATCTGAGTATCAGACTGCTCATAAGTCCATTACGTGCAACTTTAATGCATCTTTCCACTTGCTTTCAGTTCATCAGAGGACACTTCATAAATGACATTAATGCATTTGGATTATTGTACACTATATTCGAGAAATAAAAGTGTTCACAGAAATTCTAACGTCAGAGTTCTCATTTAATTTTCAATAAGAATTTAATAATTAAGGCAGTATACTATATTAAAAAATCTGAGTGTTCTTAAGCCATGCTGATGAGCAAGTGTTATTTTAGTATTATTTAAATAATATTATAGTTCATATTAATATTTTAAATAGCTTTTATTTTTATTCTTTCAGTTTTACTTTTATTTTAATTTTAGTTGCATTTTTAGTATTGTTTTTTGTCATTTTGCAGCTTTGTGCTTTTGTCTTTTTTTAAATATTACCATTTAATTTACTTTTATTTCAGTTCAAGGTTTTTTTCATTTTTAGCTTAAAATAATAAAATATAAATAAATATAAAAGTATAATAATAATAAAATATTTTCATTATTTTTTTTTTAAATATTACTATTTAATTTACTTTTATTTTAGTTTTAATAGTTTTTTATTTTTATTTTAATAGTTTTTATTTTTAATAGTTGTCATTTTAGTGCTTCAACTTAAACTAAGCTCAAAAATGTGTTGCAAGTCATAATGGCAAGCTAGCTTTATTTTAGGACTATTTACATAATATGATCATTTTTATTAATATTTTAAATTAGCTTTTATTTTGTACATCAGTTTTACTTTCATTTTAATTTGTTACATGTCTAGCAAATTTGTTATTTGTCATTTTAGTATATATATATTTTTTTTAATAAATATTACTATTTAAATTACTTTTATTTTGGTTTAATTTTATTTCCGTTTTCCAGTTTATTTCCAGTTAGTAATTTTAGTGTTTCAACTTAAAATGAGTTCTTGCAAGTAAGCTAATTGTAAGCCAGTGTTGTTTTAGTATTATTTAAATAATATGTAATATCTAAATAATATATTTAAATAATAATAATAATACTTTTAAGTAATATTTTTAAATTAGCTTTTATTTTTATATACATTTTCAGTCATTTTGTTGTGCTTTTGTCATTTTTATTCATTTTATAATATCACTAATTAATTTATGTTTATTTGTTTTAGTTTAGATTTAGATTTTATTTCCAGTTCCAGCATTTAAACTGGAAAAAAAAAAATTATAGATGCATTTAAAATTACAGATGCATTTTATCTAATATTTATATTTTATTTCAGCTTTATTTTAATAAACAAAAAATAGTTTTAGATTTATCATTATGAAGCCTGTCACCGGCCCTTCCCATTGCAGTCATTATGGGTAATGGGCGGCATTATTTCTCAGGCAGAACCGACCTGTCTGAAGCAGCAGCAGCAGACCGCAGTTCATCTCAAAGTCATAAAAGTCACTCTCCATGTGCTGTACAATTTCTGATGACATGAGCCTTTTTCACTCGTGAAGTGCAGAATCTGTCAAGCGGAACAGAGAAATTAGAAATTGTCAAGTCAATAAATGAGTGAGAGATCCAACAGCTGAAAGCAAAAATGACCATAGTTATTTTCTTAATGCACTCTCTTCTGCCCTTCAAGGGTGTGTTTATTTGATCAAAAATGCAGTAAAAACAGGGAAAAAAATGAGAAATTATTATTTATATATATTTATATTTCTCTCTCTCTCTCTCTATATATATATTATTTCACTTTCATAAGCTTATTTTAGTTTAAGTTTTCATTTATTAATTTATTTAAACCTACCTTTTAAATTACTTTCAATTTGGTTTAGTTTTATTTTAGTTTATTTACTGTTAGTAAATTTAGTGTTTCAACTTAAAGAGTTCAGAAATGTGTTCTTGCAAGTCCTAATTGTAAGCCAGTGTTTTAGTATTATTTAAATAATATGCAATATCTAAATAATATATTTAAATAATAATAAGTTTTATGTAATATTTAGCTTTTATTTTGTATACATTTTGTCATTTTGCTGTGCTTTTGTCATTTTTATTCATTTTTAAATATTATTAATTGATTTACTTTTATTTATTTTAGATTTTATTTCCAGTTCCAGTATTTAAATTGAATGAACATTATAGATGTATTTCATCTAATATTTATATTTTATTTTAGCTTTATTGCAATAAACAAAAATGTTTTAGATTTAGTTAATGATAATAACCCTGTGATGAATCTTCAGGATTGATTTATATTTATTCATCAGCGTGTTAATTTGATTAAGCTGGAAATTTCAGGCTTTTCAGCATCTTAAAATTATCCACATGGTTGCACTCATGGTTGCACATATTCATGTGAACATTTCTGAAAACGTGTTTTCATTTATTTTACTTCAGTTAGTAATTGTACTGTTTCAACTTAAACTGAGTTAAAAAATATGTTCTTGTCTTGATGGTAAGCCAGTGTCATTTTAGTATTACTTAAATAAAACAATAGTTTTAATTAATACTTTGAATTAGCTTTTATGTTTATAGTTTTAGTTTTACATGTATATTAATTTTAGTTACATTTTACAGTTCCCCGCGATTTAGTACGTATTGCAGTTTGTCTCATCTTTAAAAAGAAAAAAAAAAGACAAAAAAAGGTTATTTAGTAGACTGTGCATGCTGCAGAGGTTTGTGTGACACAATACAAAACCAGACCTCTTTGCCAATAACGGACAACATATTTACACTGTCTGAATCGTTCCCTGTCGCCTACATTGTGCACTACATGCCATTCACTATACAAAAAATACGAACACTGTGAACAAGTGACTGATTTCAGCTGAAGCTTCAATCCTATTTATAGTGTCGTAGGCGGGACGCTTCAGATTCTAAAGAGCATTTGATTGGACGTGCGTCATTACTTCTGTCCAAGATAAATTTCCTCTCTGGGACAAATAAAGTTTATCCTATCCAATCCTATCCTACATCTCGATTCCATGTCTTTTTATCCACCTTATTTTTCAATGCGGAAGTAAGCTGTTTTCTGGTAATGTGACGTCCGGTTCATAATCCGCCATAGGGAGATAACCAGAAGAATATCGAAGTGCAGTAAACGGTAAAACAGTTTGCACTACAAACCAGTGTGTCCATAATTAAGATAATACATTCAAATAATATGGTAAGACACACCAGTTTGCAATATCAAGACGCAAAACGAGCTTTTTGTGCAGCTAAAAATAGCTGGAAGTGGATGAGACCGGAAGCCAGACACAAAAAATTTACAATTGGCTGCACCCACTCTTATGGGAAAAATAAGGTGGATAAGTATATACTGTAAATATATGGGGATAAAAATGCAGCTGAATGCCTTTGGTTTAAATTCAGTATTTGCTTGCATTCATTGTGTGTACTACAAGTTTCATTAAAAGAGGTTGCAAGTTATTAACTTTTTTAAATTTCACATTTAAAAATATAGTGTTTAATCATTTCTAAATATTTATTCAAATGAAAAACTTAAAAATAAGCAAGCAGGTATGACCTGCAATATTCTAGATAAATGTATATTTAGTAAAGAGCCATACAGGTACCTGGTACAATACCTGCAGGTTAAATACAAGAAAACCATATTAACCCTTACGAAAATTAACCATGGTTTTATTATAGTAAAAGTGTAGTAAACATGTTTTTTGGCACATTGATTACAATTTGTATAACCATAGTTTAACTACAAATACCATGGTTAAATTATGGTTAGTTTAGCAAGATCATGGTTAATTTGTGGTTACCATGGTTCCACTATAGTAACTATGTTTTTTCTGTTTTGTTTTTTGTTTTATTTGTAGTAAAACCATATTTAATTTTCGTAAGGGTTGCTTCTCCATCACTCTGCAGAATAAAATGATACTGTAAATGTCATCGACGTAAAAATCAATGCATAATATGCTGTAACGATTACCAAAAATTGCTGCAAATACCTGTATAGTGAAGCTGTCGACTATATCCTACTTAAACACATTCAAATATACTGTCAATGCTGGTTTGTTTGGAGAGCTTCCTGAATCACGTGACCGCGTGGCGGCGACGCCGGCGAGATCAAAGTTTGTCGCAGCTTTGTTTTTCAATGGCTCTGGCGTTAACAGAAACGCTACATTTTACGATTTACTTCCGGCATCATTACTTCTTTCGAGTTTAACCGTGATTCCATTGCTGATAAAACAAATGGGCACAAGCGTATTGATTTCAGTCCATTATATTTACATAATGTCAAATCCATTGTAAGTAAATGTAATAGTCTTATTACCTAATGTTTAATCTTTTGATGAAAGCGGTGAGGCTGATCACACAGGACGAATCACAAATCATAAATGAATCTAACGATCCAAAAACTAAATAATGTACTTGTTTATGTACATTGCAAGATAACACAACAGCTAAATTTAGGAAGGAATTCCACTAAATGCTTACACATACTCCTCTATCCGTTTACACGGCTGCCGCTCCACGGAGATAAATAATAGTCTTCTTCTGTTGCGCTTTGCTCCTGTAGTCGACAGCGCCATCTAGCGGTTGGGCTGTATTGTTCCAGAACAACGCACTAGCCTGTACGACGTTAGAGTACCGCGGTATGTACGGTTTTTCAGTTCGGTTTGAATATTGATACACCCCTGATTTTGAGTAACTTCGTTATGTGATTTTGTCATTTTATTCACTTTTAAATATTACTGTTTTTACTTTATTTCTGTTTTAGGTTTAATTTTTATTCTGTTTCCAGTTAGCAAATTTAGTGCTTCACTTCAAAACTGATTTTTTTGTTTGTTTTTCATATAATATTTATATTTTATTTCAGCTTTATTTCGAAACAAAATGTCAGAATAGTTTTAGTTCTAAAATAAATAAAAATGAGTAATGTCTTCAATTAGATGAAAAAAAAAACGACAAAAATGTTTTTTTTTTATAGTTTTAGTTTACTATAATAACCCTGTCGACACCCGTTCTTCATTTTCTCATTGAATATCCTGTTTTGCTCGGAAATACTACAAAAGCTTTACATATAACCTTTTGTAACTGAAAGCATATGCAGTGTTTTGAAGCTTACTGTATTATTACTGTATTATGTCAAGCTATCAAACAGAATTAGCTGCACGTTTGAGCTCTGACTTCCTGTCTGTGCGGCTCGATGTCTGATCTGCCCTCGCCGATCAACCAGTTATCTTTATTTCAAGATGTTATCCAAGCAGATCAGCGAATGGCTTCCTAACTGCAGTAATCTTCTCCTGTGCTTCCACTCCTCTCAGCTTCACAGATTCTGAGCTCAAATCATTTTGGATTGTATTAATAAAACTAAAGAACAGAGATCACATCCTTCATTTGACTTCCTCTACTTCTATCTCTATGAGAAACACGTCATGCGTCATCTGAACCAAAACAGCAATTTTTCTAAAGTGTGTGTAAAGCAGTCAACACAGCCTGTAGCCTTCAGCAGTGACTCACACAAACACAGACCTCTTAATACTCAAATCTGACAGCCAAAATATTTCCTGCTCAAATACATCTGTTCAGCACAAACTTCCCTGTTATTGCTGTACAAACAACGGATCAACTCATGACTTTGAAGAATTAAATTCTCATTTCTTCCCCTCTTTTAACCAATGAACTTCCATTACATTTTCAAAAATGATTTTTCTTGTCATTGCTGGATAAGGATTTTCAATCTAATCTTACCACAATGCTAGAGAGAAGGCAGATATAAACCAGTCTTATTTTAGTATTGAGATACTATTATAGTTTTTATTAATATTTTGATTCATATATTATTTGATTGATAATATTTTATCAATATAATATTTATTTATATTTTCTTTTTTAAATGTAATTTTAACTATAGTTTTAGTAATTTTGTTGTGTGCTTTCATCAAATTTATATAAAAAAAATATTCATTTTTATTTCAGTTTTAGTAGAAGTTATTTTGGTACATCAGATTAAACTAATAATTAATAATTAATTTAAAACATTCAGATAGGATTTTAGTCAACCTTTATTTTATTTAAAGTAACGAAAACCATAGATAAAATATAAAGTATATTAAAATATAATTATAGAAATTTAGAAATTAATTAAATGTTATTGATTACTTTAATTTTCTAAAAAAAAAATCTATTAACTTTTTTATTGATTTAAAAGTATTTTTAAATGATTTTTTTTAGATACTGTCTAAATAATATCTAATATTTTAAAATATTTTCTGTTTAATAAAGTAAAATCACTTGTATTGGCACTTGATACCAGCAAATATTAAAATATTTTAAATTATTATTATTATTATTATTAATGATGTTGTTGTTTTATTATTAAGAATATTACTATTTTTATTATTATTAATAATGGTTTAAATAATATTGTTTACCACTATAACTTAATGCATATATTTTAAATAATTTTCTATTATTGTTAGCAGTAAGTTAAAACAACATCTTTGCACTTGAGATAAAGTGACAGTTCAGAGAGAAGTAGACATCCAAACTACTTTAATTAGTAGTCTAAAAGCTGAACAAAAATCTGGAATCTGAGGTTGCAAAAAAAAAATAAATAAATAAAAAATAAAAAAATAAAATTGAGAAAATGGCCTTTAAAGTTGTCCAAATGAAGTTCTTAGCAATGCATATTACTAATAAAAAAATAAGTTTTGGTATATTTACGGTAGGAAATTTACAAAATATCTTAATGGAACATGATCTTTACCTAATATCCTAATGATTTTTGGCATAAAAGAAAAATCGTTAATTTTGACCCATACAATGTATTATCGCTACACATATACCCGTGCTACTTATGACTGGTTTTGTGGTCCAGGGTCACAAATATAGGAATATCACATTGAGAGATTTCTCTCTTCAGTCTCCCCACAAAATTTACATGAAATTTACCAGAATAGCAAAGAAATGAATCCCTAGATGTGGCATGAAATATTACATATGAAATGCTTCTGCCAACAGATGGATACAGCAGTGCCCTTGTGTGCCATCATGTTTCAGCAGAGCCTAATACATAGTTTTCCATTCACTTCTCAGAGTCCTGCTGCCCTTCAGAATGATAATGAGCCCAGCAATGTGTCAATATGATAACATGATAAAATAAAACAGCATCAGCACAGAGCAAGCATTTGTGCTTTACATGCAACAGTCTGATTGTCACACTAACATTAGCACACACTCATCATTTACATATTCCAGCTCCAGGGACTGAACTAAATTGGGCTTTGTGAGCACCAGGCAAGAAGAAAAAAAAATCAATCAGACGATTAAATGAGTGCAGCTACATTAAGCTGAATGAAAAGTTTTGATAGATTGCAGCAAAGCGGGGAAGCCAAATAAGCTCATAAAATGTGCATTAATGTTGCATTATTCCATACAGTGGGGATTTGTTACAGAGGCAGTGTTCATTTTATGAGCTTCCTAATTAACATGAACATGCTTTTAACACAGATTTTGTCAGACTAGAAGCAAATAAATTGAAAAAGGTAAATGCAACTCTGTAACTCACAATGCAGACTTTTTTCCTCACAATTTGAGATTCCAGAGTTGAATTTATATCTTGCAATCCTGCCTCTCTCTTTTTCTCAATATTGCATGTTTAAATATTTCTTTTTAATATATATATATATTATTAATATAATTAATTATATTAATTATATATTAATATAAATATTACATATTTTTTTAATGTACAACTTTTTAGCTTTTTTTAATCAGCACTATATTATAGAAGCCTGTTTCTGCCATGGAAAAATAAATAAGTAGATAATAAATAAAAGGTAATTGTGACTTATTTTTAAAACATACAGACTTATTTTATTTTTTTAAATTTTATAATTTTTTTTTATTTTTTTAAGTTTATAACTCTATATTTTGACTTGCATGTTATAAACTCAATTGCAAGAAAAAAAGTCTTGTGAGATAAAGTCACAATTACTTTTTTTAAAATTATTATTCCATGGCATAAACATGTTTCTATAATATAGTACTGATTTAAAAAAAAAAAAAAAAAAGTTTTACATTAAAAAATATTCAAAATATATTACAAATATTTTATTGTGAATATCTAAACATGATTAAATAGTAGGAGACAGTGGGAGACAAATTCTTTTTTTTCCCTTTGTTTTAAGCATAATATATACAAAATACACACTGTAAAAATAAATAAATACATAAAAAATCCTGTAAATATAATACAGTAAATATACTCTAAATATACAGAAATATTACAGTTTAAAATTGAAATTGATATATAAAAAAATCAATTTTAAACAGATAAATCCAACATATATTATCAAGGCCATGCTGTTATTAAAATCTGTTTTGTACTTTAACAGATACTAAAAACCACCATAGAAACACTGGTGGTAAACATGAACAATTTAAGTAAATTTTTACAAGTTGAGGTAAAATACTAATATTCTATATAGAAAAATGCACAGTTTCATACACAAATTAAAAAAAAAACCATGATGGTAACACACAATACTAAAATAAACTAAACAAAACTAAAATAATGCAATTAACATGAATTTAACAACATTCATTGTAAAAAATAAATAAATAAAAATAAACCCTTAATATACATAACTGATAAAATGTTAGTTTACAGTTTTTATTGTAAATTCTAAGATAACTATTTTTTTTACTTCCATATATTGTACATTTAACAGTAGGAGACAACAGATATTAGTACTAATAAAATTATTATTTTTTCTTTGTTTTAATCATAATATATACAAAATATACACTGTAAAAATAAATAAATACATATTAAATCCTTTAAATATAATACAGTTAATATAACAATATTACAGTTTAAAATTGAAATTGAAATAAAAAAAAAAGAAAAAACAACATGATGGTAACACACACAACACTAAAATAAACTAAACTAAACTAAAATAATGCAATAAACATGAATTTAACAACATTCATTGTAAAAAAAAACAAAAAAAAAAACCCTAATATACATAACTGATAAAATGTCAGTTTACAGTTTTTATTGTAAATTATAAGATTTTTTTTTACTTCCATATATTGTACATTTAGAAGTACAACAGTTTTTTCACCGTTTCACCAATAAACAGGCTTTTACTGTATAGCATTATTAGTCTTTTGCAGTCAAAAGTACAGCTCTATGAGAACTAGCAGAATGTACTACAGAAATATCTATGAGACTAAAGCAAAAGTGCATTGACTTGAGTATACTAAAGATTTCTGGGAAAATAGAAATCCAACCAATTGCTGAAAATATAAATTAGTCAGATTCGCAGGAGCATCTGAACATAAATAGGACCATATGTTTACCTAAGGGTTCTGTCATGCAATACCAATTACTTATGAGCACCTGGCATCCCACATCATTCCTGAGCAGATCAAATGAGGTTGGGCTGTATCATATGAGCGGATTCACTATATGGAACGAAACATAAACTGATACGAACTCACTGATGCTTGCTGCTGCTGCTTATTATTGGACAATTTTATTACGTTTGTTTCCACAGGTCAATAAGATTTTCTTTTAAAGAAATTCATACTTTTATTCAGCACGCAGGAATTAAAAGACTCAAAAGTAACAGTAAAGGCATCTATAATCTTACAAAAGATTTTTTTCCAAATAAATTTGATTTGCACAACCAGTGCAGTCTGATTCCTGAACAACAGCCTCTTATAAACTGATTCTTTTTAGAGATTCAAAACATACAGTGCAATCAGCATGAACAAATGACTCTTATGAATCAGAATCAAAATATACAACAAAACAACATTTTTTTTTTTACTTTATATTTATCAAAGAAAAATGTATCACAATTTCTGCAAAAAATATGAAGCAGCACAACACTGATATTATAATAACTGTTTCTTAAAGAGCAAATCATCATATTAGAATGATATCTGAAGGATCATGTGACTGAAGACAGGAGTAATGATGTTGAAAATCCAGCTTTGCATCACAGAAATAAATTTCATTGTAAAATATATTCAAATAATCAGTATGTGGCAATAGAAATATTGTTGTACAACAGTCTTAACAAAGCCATCAAGATTCATTGTCACGACCGCACTGACAGACAGTTGTCTGATTATTCCCACAATTTTATAGATAAAGCACAAATCACAGCACAAAACAACAGGACTTCTGAGATCAGCCGCAAATCACATACAGTGCTCTGTGTAGGTGTACATATTGGATTTTACATGAAGAGAAGTGAAAATTGGGAAGCAGAATGGAGCAGCATGATGCAAAACTGTGCCTAAAGCATGCCAGAATAGCAGCAATAACGTTATTGTCATTGCAAACAGAGGAATGGCCTCATCTTTTTCACCACACAAAGGGTGAATTCACTCCAAAGTCACAGCACTCTATTTCAGTACAAAAACTAATATGTAATCCAGTTTACCCAAGTGCTGTCTCTTGAGTAGTCCCTTCTTTTTAGTGTTTTAAAAGCATATTTAGCAATCAGTGTAGAATGATTACCAAATGAAAGACTGATGATTTAGTTCTTTGGTTCGTTTGTCAATCAAAAACTTACAAAACAACCAGTGAAAACCTAAAACCAAATGAAAGACACTTTTGATTCAGCTCCTTTTAGTGAATAAAAAACACACAGTGTAAACAGTGAAGTCTGATTTCCAAACACACATTTTTTTTGAGATGGTTCTTTTTAGTGAGTCAGAAAAATGGAGCACAAACAGTGTAGTCTGATTCCTGAATGAAAGGCTTGTGTGAACCGATTCGTTTTGTGATTCTAACCAGTGCAAGCAGCATAAGCTGACTGCCAAACAAATGACTCGTACGACTCAGTTGTTCTTTCTGAATCAAAACATACAATAAAGCCAGTGTAGTTCAATTCCAAAATTAAGAAATCTTATGATTCGATTCTTTTTAGTGAATCAAACACAAAAAACCAGTGGAGTCTGATTCCTGAATGAAATGCACTAATGAGTCAGTTCATTTAGTGATTCAAACCTTATAGCACTACCAGCATAGGCCCATTCCAGAACAAATGCCTCTAATGACTTGGCTATTTTTTACTAAATCAAAATGTCATTTGATTTCCAAATAAAGGATTCTCATGATTCATTTCTTTATAGTAAATCAAAAACATACTGCGCAACCAGTATATTTCTTGAAATGACTCTTATGAGTTGGTTCTTTTTACTGAATCAAAACATACAACAAAACCAGTGTCATGCGGTTCCCAAATGAAAGATTCTTATGATTCGGTTCCTTTTGGTGAATGGAAAACTTACAGGGCAACTGGTGTAGTCCGATTCCTGAATGAAAGACTCTTATGAACCGATTCGTTTTGTGATTCTAACCAGTGCAAGCAGCATAAGCTGACTGCCAAACAAATGACTCATGACTCAGTTGTTCTTTCTGAATCAAACATACAATAAAGCCAGTGTAGTTCAGTTCCAAAATTAAGGAATCTTATGATTCGATTCTTTTTAGTGAATCAAGCACAAACAACCAGTGGAGTCTGATTCCTGAATGAAATGCACTAATGAGTCAGTTCATTTAGTGATTCAAACCTTATAGCACTACCAGCATAGGCCCATTCCAGAACAAATGCCTCTAATGACTTGGCTATTTTTTACTAAATCAAAATGTCATTTGATTTCCAAATAAAGGATTCTCATGACTCATTTCTTTATAGTAAATCAAAAACATACTGCGCAACCAGAATATTTCTTAATGAAAATCACTAATGAATTATTTTTTAGTGACTCAAAGCATACACTGCAATCAGCATAAGATGATTCCTGATGAAATGACTCTTATGAGTTGGTTCTTTTTACTGAATCAAAGCATACAACAAAACCAGTGTCATGCGATTCCCAAATGAAAGATTCTTATGATTCGGTTCTTTTTGGTGAATGGAAAACATACAGGGCAACCGGTGTAGTCTGATTCCTGAATGAAAGGCTCTTATGATTCGGTTCGATTTGGTGATTCATAGCATACAGTGCTACCAGGATAGGCTGATTCCCAAATAAATGAGTCTTATGAGTTGGTTATTTTAACTTAATCAAAACACACATCAAACTCACATAATGTCATCACATTTCCATAATAAAGTTTTTTTTTTTTTTTTTCTTTTATGATTCAGTGCCAGCTGTGAAGTCTGATTCCTAAACAGAAGTCTTTTATAAATTTATTTATAAGATTCAAAAGATCAAAAGATTCAAAGCATAAAGTGCAACCAGCACACATTGATTCCCAAACAAATGGCTCTTATAAATTGGTTCTTTTTACTGAATCAAAACATACAGCAAACCAGTGTTGTCCTAATAAATTCCTAATAAATGATTCTTATGATTTGGTTCTCTTTAGTGAATCAAAAACATACCACACAACCAGTGCAGTCTGATTCCTAAACAAGTTTTAGAGATTTTAGAGACATACAGTGCAATCAGCATAAGTTCCTGAACAAATGATTCTTATGAATCAGTTCTTTCTACTAAATCAATATATACAACAAAACTAGTGTCATTCGATTCCAAAATGAAAGATTCTTATGATTTGGTTCTTTTTAGTGAATCAATAACATTCGGCACAACCAGTGCAGTCTGATTCCTGAACAACAGTCTTTTATAAACTGATTCTTTATAGAGATTCAAAATATACAGTGCAATCAGCATAACTTGATTCCTGAACAAATGACTCTTATGAATCAGTTATTTCTATGGAATCAAAATATACAACAAAACTAGTGTCATTCGATTCCAAAATGAAAGATTCTTATGATTTGGTTCTTTTTAGTAAATGAAAAACAATTCACGCAACCAGTGTAGTCCGATTCCTAAACAGAAGTCTCTTATGATTTGATTCTTTTTAGAGATACAAAGCATAAATCGCGACACAGAGAGATTCAAAGCATACAGTGCAATCAGTATAAGCTGATTCCAGAACAAAAAATGACTCTTACTGAATCAGTTATTTTTACTGAATCAAAATATACAACAAAACTAGTGTCATTCGATTCCAAAATAAAATATTCTTGTGATTTGATTCTTTTTAGTCCAATTCCCAAACAAATGACTCTCTTTTATTTGATTCTTTTAGTGAATCAAACATGCAATGCTCAACCAACTCACAACTAACCAGAACTGTTTCTTTAGACAACAATCCCCATTGTTTTCACAAAACTATTTTTGTTTTTATTTTCATGACAGCAGTCATTTTTATCATGATGATCAAACGAAGCAGATAAAACAACCTGAACAGACGATGCTATCACTGGCCAAACTCCATTCAAAGAGCTCTCTTTTAATTGCATTTCATCGTTCACCTCCTCCTGAACCCTCCCATGTTCTGCTAGGCAAACGCTTGCAGTCTTCCAAGCCAATCTTCCGTGCTGAGGGATTAATTCGCAACAGACAACGAATACATTAAAAGCAGGCAGTAGAGGAGCTTCCGTCCATTCAGCTGAACTCAGCTAAAGGTAAACAGGCCTGAAGTCTCAGCTGTGCGCGAAGCTTTCCAGGACATATTGCTGCTGCGTGCTAGGTGTGCGAACGACACGCACATCTCAAGCAGTAAATAAATCATCTAAAACAATGACAGACATCTAGAAAAGGCATCGGGAAGGAACGCCGCAATAGGTACAGTATGGTGAAGTAATGGTCACGCAGTAGGCATCATGAGCACGTAACTTCAGTGAGTCACAGCCACTTTAAACCTATGGTGAGCAGCACTCTAGCACCATTAACCTCCGTAGCTAAAGTGCTGTGGACAAAGAGCACCTGAAAGGCTCTGAAATTGTGCAAGCTGAGCTGCAGACAATAGAGCAGTGTTTCCTGCACTGCTGCTGAATCTACAGGCAAAAGAAATGACCATTTTACCTGAGTGAGTTTGCAGTATGTTTATGAAATAAAACAAAGGCAAGTCTCTACACAAGCAAGTTGGAAATAGTGCCAATCAGGATATGTAAACAAAAAGAAATGTCCAGATAGCACTGTAGAGTTTAAAAAGGACAACAGATTTTCAACAGCTGATTCTTAAGTTGAATATATTATATGGAACGGATATAGTACATATAAATGGAATAATCCTTCCATATAATTTAATAATATATTAATAATATAATACAATATGTGACCCTGGACAACAAAACCGGTCATAATGGGCAATTTTTTTAAATAAATACGCTTTCCATTGATGCATGGTTTGTTAGCATAGGACAATATTTGGCCGAGATATTCTGGAATCTGAGGGTGCAAAAAAAATCAAAATATTGAGAAAATCGTCCAAATGAAGTTCTTAGCAAGTTCTTAAACTGGTTTTGTGGTTCAGGGTCACATATATACTAAATACATTTTAACATTAATAAATTAATCATTTTTAATATGAAATATTTTGCTTAAATATAGTAACTCTTTAAAACCCCAAAAAGCACAATTTACTGCTGTATAATCAATGCAACACTAAATAATAATAATAATAATAATAATAATAATAAATCAACTTATATTAATAACCTAAAACCTATTTGTATAATAAATATAATACAATATATTATTATAAATATATCACTATATATATTATGATATAAATGCATTTTAATATGAATATATAGGAATATATTATAGATTTTTATTTTAAATGAGATACATTTTTCTAAATGGTAACCCTTTTTCTTGTTACTAATACAATACTTATAATACATTATACTGAATAACATTCAAAAAGCAAAACATTCAAAATAGACTGAAATAAAATAAAATATAAAAAAGCTTGGATTTATTTTAATGAAGCTATTTGCAAAGGCCTCATGTACTTGATTTACTAAAATAACTTCAACTAAAATTATTTACAATTAATCAGACATATTTAAAAAAAAATGACAAACTAAATAAAATTACTAAAACTTTATCTAAAATTAAAATGAAGACTAATTCAAAATATTAATATAAACTCCTATCCCACAGTATTATTTAGTATATAATATAGTATAATTAAGATATTACTATAGTTTTTATTAATATTTTACACAATATATTAATACATTTGTCTTTATGTTTAGATTTTCCATTTTTATTTAGGATTTTAGTATTTTGTTGGGTTTTTGTCATTTAGTAGTTTTTCAAATATGTCTGTAAAGTTATTAAAGGGATAGTCCACCCCAAAATTAAAATTATCCCATGATTTACTAACCCTCAAGCCATAGCTGTTTACAATCTTCTTCTTTCAGACGAATACAATCTGTTATATTAAAAAAATATCCTGGCTTTTGCATGCTTTATAATGGCAGTTAATGGCTGTTGAGATTTTGAAGCAAAATAAAGTGCCTCCATCCATCATAAAATTGCTCCACATGGCTCTGGGGGTTAATAAAAGCCTTATGAAATGAACCAATGTGCTTGTGTAAGAAAAATATCCATATTTAAAACATTTTTGCTTTCAGAGGGCTTTTATTAACCCCCTGGAGCCATGTGGAGGAATTTTTTTATGATGGATGGATGCACTTTAGTTACTTTAAAATCTCAACACCCATTCACTGCCATTGTAAAGCTTGGAAGAGGAAGGACAATGATAAATGAATACTAAGCTTTTCACTAGGCAGTATAACAACATGTCTACAGTCTGACACATCTGACACAGCTTGCTATCAACCAGGCTGTATTTAGTCCTTATTTCAAACTTTTTGATAGTTAACTTTAGTTTACTCCTTTGCATATTTTATAAAAAGCTTGTAGGATTCACCATATGCAGTGATCGCTTATTTGCATTTTGAGCTAGAGAAAGAGTAGCACATTTAATTGGACAATAACTTGCAACTGTATTTTTTGGGAAGCTCCATCTGTCACTTTTGTGTTTTAATTAGAGACAGTACGAGTTTGATTTGTGACTCAGATTCTTACGTTTTATTCGTGTCAGCAAGTCCACTTCTCCATACCTTGCAAAAAATAATGATACAAGATAAACTAAACTCTTGAGTTTGACAAATTGTCCTCAGTTATTCGTGGTCTTGTCAAATCTGGGGTGGAGGATGGTATAGAGTCTGTGTTTGCATTTTCATCACTGAGAAGAAGGTTCTGGCCTGTGTAATTTGTTGCAACTTATTTCATTTGTTAGCAAAAAATTGTTTGGTTTACATCCTTCAAGATCCTAAAAAAAATAAAATAAAATAAAAAAAATAAATATAAAATAATTTATAATATATATTTTAAAACATATAATTAATAAATAAAATATAATTTTACATGTTTAAATATTTTTATATTTAATAAATAAAAGTTTAAAAATATACATGTAGTATTATATTTTATTATTATATTTTAGAAAAATTTTATAAACTGTATAATGTATAAATTATATATAACACTTTACATAACACTAACACTGTGACACTATACATAATACTTAACAGTAATCAAGTAAAAAAAAACAATATAATAATAATAACAACACAATTAGATATTAATAATAATAATAATATAATATTACTTTATATATATATATATATATATATATATATATATATATATATATATATATATATATAACAACACAATTAGATATTAATAATAAGAATAATATTACTTTATATATATATATATATATATATATATATATAATTGACATTTATAACATTTCTAAAATAAGCATTAATAAAAATGTTTTAAAAAATTACACATTTTCAGAAAATGTATTTTTAATAAAAGTTACAAATATTATTTTTAAAATATTTAATCACTTATTTTATATATTTTGGTATATATACACTTAGGCTTTTTTATAATTCATAAATAAAAGTTTAAAAATATACAATAATAATTATTTTCTTTAGATAAAAAAACATATTCAATAATTTTATCAAATAATATATTTTCTCCATATATTTTTTAAATATATTTAGAACATTTTTATAATATACATTAATAATAATGTTTTTAAAAATGATACATTTCGAGAAAACTTTTTTTTTAAATAAAAGTTGCAAATATTATTTAAAAAATATTTATTTTATAAATGTTTGTATATATACACTTAGGTCATATCCATACCCATAACTCATACTGAGTCTGAGAAGAAAGCAATTTTTCTTCCTAAGATGCACAGGAACCTGAAGGGCTGATAATATATGAGCTATCTGTGCGCTGAAAGTGGCATATTAATTTCAGCTCAACAAAAAAAAAAAATAAATAAATAAATAAAAAACACTTAAACTTCTCTGCAGAAAGATCCATCAGCATGCACCCGCTTCAAAAAACATCTCACCTCTGCTTTTTAATTTATCATTCACTTCACTGATGAACACATGAGAGACAGAGAGAGCTTTAGGTAATCTTAACGATAAGAGACGTCTGATCCGTCGGGATGTAGCGGCGACAAATTAAACAAAGGAAATCAAAAACACACAAAAACGCTTATGCACAAAGGCAGATTACAATAAATCAATGTTGCTGCTCTATTTCGGGCACCTTAATGCCGTGTAAGCCAGTTTTAATGAACAACAAGGAAAGCCAACCTTTGGCAAATGAAAACACAGCTGCATCCATATCCAATATCACAGGTGTTATTTGTAGATTGATTACAGCATGAATCTTCTCTATAAACATTAGCTCACTTCGAGGCCTGCCTTCCGCTTTCGTTCCAGCTAGGCCAAAGATTTGTCATCATAATTGCAATTCCTACAATAAAGGAATAGATCAATTTCAAATAAGGAGACTGCGTCTTCTTAAAGTGTGCCCAAGAGCTCTCGCACAGTTTTTCAAACATGATTATTGCTTGGAAGTCCAGATCGCCCGTGGAAGTCAACCAAGGAGAGAGCGGCTCCTTTCCCACCTTTTAAAAAATACAAGAAATCGCATGTGACAAAAACAGAGCTACAAAACTCCATCTAAGTATTTTAATAAGTCAAAGCTCTGGGGAGAATGAAGCATGACAGGAATTGATTGGGCCGATGTCTGGGACACGCTGTGATAAGAATATATATATGTGCACGCCGGCGCTGCAGAATGCAGATGATTGTACAAGACAAACAATCGCATCTCAATCAGAGGGAAATGGATATATGAGCGGACAGAAGTGTGCAGATGTTGTGGAAAATGAGTGTCATCCATTCTTCTTGGATATGTAATTGCCAAAAGAGATGTAAACCAGATGGAGACTGGCTCTTAATAGGTCTGGTTCATTTCCTCTCATCTGTAATTGCAAAGGTCAGTCAATCAATCAATCAATCAGTTGTGAACTAAATTTACTGACTATTAAATAAATAAACAATCAAACAATCAAACAAATCAAGCCTACTAATAAATAAATAAATCCTACTGTTAATAAACAAACAAAAATCCGTACATATATATGCAAGCAAGCGCGCAAATAAATAAATAAATAAATAAATAAATGTCAGTTAAGGCCTACTATTAAATAAATAACTAAATTTTAACTAAAGCGTACTACTTAATTAAAGACAAAATAAATATAAATATAACAGACAAATAAGATATCAACTAAAGCTTACTTTAAATGTCAGCTGAATCCTACAAAATAAATAAATAAATAAATAAATAAAGACGGCTGTTAAATAAATAAATAAGCGTCAAGTCTACTATTTAATAAACAAAAAAACAAGACATTCACTAAAGTCTACTGACTATAAGTGTGAAATAAATACTAACATTTAATAATTAAAGAAGGAAACAAACAAACAAATAAATAAATAAATACAATATCAATTAAAGCTTACTGACTTTAAATGTCAGCTGAATCCTACTAAATAAAAATAAATCCTACTAAATAAATAAATAAATAAATGTCAAGTCTACTATTTATTAAACAAACAAACAAGATATCAACTAAACTCTACAGACTATAAATAAATGTGAAATAAATACTAATATTTAATGAGACCAGAATAAAGTAAATAAATAAAAAGATACATACATACCTACATACATGCACACATAAAAATATACATTTAAAAAAAAAACAAAAAGATGTCAATTAAAGGTTATTTACTATAATTGCCAGCTAAAGCCTACAATTTAAATAAATAAATGCAAACTAAAGCCTACTGTAAATAAATAAATAAATAAATAAATAAATGTCAAGTCTACTATTTAATTAAACAAACAAGACATCAACTAAAGTCTACAGACTATGAATAAATAAATGTGAAATAAACACTAATATTTAATAAATAAATAAATAAATACAATAAATACAATACAATATCAATTAAAGCTTACTGACTTTAAATGTCAGCTGAATCCTACTAAATAAAAAATTCCTACTAAATAAACAAATCCTACTAAATAAGTGTCAACTCAGGCCTACTATCAAATAAATAAGTAACTAAATGTTAACTAAAGCTTACTACTTAATTAAATGAACAAAATTTATATATTAATATAACAAACACATAAGATCCAAAGCAAGGAAGCAAATAAATAAATAAATAAAAATCCTACTGACGAATAAATAAATAAATAAATAAATAAGTCAAGTCTACTATTTATTAAGCAAACAAGACATCAACTAAACTCTACACACTACAAATAAATGTGAAATAAATACTAATATTTAACAACGAAGGAAATAAATAAATAAATACATAACCCACTATTAAACAAACAAATAGACAAACACATGCATATATAGATGACTCTGCAAGACAAACAAACACATCTCAAACAGAGAGACGACAGAAGTGTGCAGATGTTGTGAAAAATGAGTATCATCCATTCTTCTTGGATATGTAATTGCCATAGGAGACGTAAGCCAGATGGAGGCTTTTTCTTAATAGGTCTGGTTCATTTCATCTCATCTGTAATTGCAATGGTCAGATACACAGTGGCTTTGCTCACTCGCTGGGCATCAGTCAGGCCAAGGACACACTGTGGATTGGAGGGACAGAAATAGAGGGCAAGTGTGGAGGAATGTGACTATTGATCGTCCACCTCTCTGGTTTAATCACAGAACTGAATGCTTCACAGAGTGATGGAAGTGCAGTGATCTATACTGGATGCAAGGGGCACGCCAAAACTGCTCTAGTCTGAATCAACAAAACCTACCATGTGTTGCGTTGTCATGCATGGTGTCAACTAAAGTCTTCTGGCTGTTGAATAAATGAATGAATGAATGCATGAATGAAAGAATGCATGCATAAATGAATAAAGCCTTCTGACTGTTAAATGAATGAATGAGTAAATGAATGAAAGCATGCATGAATATATGAATGAATGAAAGAATGAATGCATAAATGAGTAAATGAATGCATGAATGAAAGAATGCATGCATGAATGAATGAAGCATTCTGACTGTTGAATGAATGAATGCATGAGTGAATGAATAAACACATGAATGAAAATGCATGTATGCATGAAAGAATGCATGCATGCATGAATGAATAAAGCCCTCTGACTGTTGAATGAATGAGTGAATGAAAGAATGCATGAAATAAAGAATGCATGCATGCATGAATGAATGAAAGAATGCATGCATGAATGAATGAGTGAATGAATTAATACATGATTGAAAGCATGTATGCACAAATAAAGCCCCCTGACTGTTGAATGAATAAGTGAATGAATGAAAGCATGAAAGAAAGAATGCATGCATGAATGAATGAATGCATGAATGAATGAATAAAGCCTTCTGACTGTTGAATGCATGAATGAATGAATGAATGAATGAGTGAATAAATGCTTGAATGAATGCATGCATGGATGAAAAATGCCTGCATGCATAAATAAATAAAGCATTCTGACAGTTGAATTAATGAATGAATTAATGAATAAACACATGAAAGAATGCATGCATGAATGAATGAATAAAGCCCTCTGACTGTTGAATGAATGAATGAATGAGTGAGTGAATGAATGAATGAATGAATGAATGCATGCATGCATGAATGAATGAGTGAATGAATTAATGCACAAATGAAAGAATGCATGTATGCATGAAAGAATGCATGCATGCATAAATGAATAAAGCCCGCTGACTGCTGAATGAATGAATGAGTGAATGAATTAATGCACAAATGAAAGAATGCATACATGAATGAAAGAATGCATGCATGCATGAATAAAGCCATCTGACTGTTGAATGAATGAAAGAATGCATGAATGAATGAATGAATTGATTTTATTTTTATGCTAATGGATTTCAAAAAGCACTAAGCACAGATTCCACCTACAATATTTAACTGCTGCTGAAGTTTCTCCTGAGGCTCAAGGCTGACAGCTGACAGTGAAACACTGTGAAACAACGTGCAGCTTTGACATTTCCGGTCAAGACCCTCCAAAACAAGACCCAGAGGCAGACCACTCGAGACCCAGATCCAGAGCAAAAACTGACCCCAGACCAGTTTTAATGATCTGACACAGAAAATGGTGAATGTATTGCAAACGTTTTGATTGCAACTCTTCCATACAATGTCAATCAGATCTCCATGCTAGACATATCTATTGACTTCTGGAAAAATTAAGATCACTTGTTGTACACTTGAACCCATCTTTCATACACTAGTGGATTCAAGTGTACTACAAGTGGTAACTAAATACATATATACACATACACGTTTTCCTACAACCCAAATCAACCCACAAATTCATAATGGTGTGAATCTGATCGATTACAATCTTAAGAGCAAGTAAAACATCTTCAGTCTTTACTTAACGCACGAGAACCAGTACAAATCCCATCTGCAACCGTTGTTTGGAAGAGGTTATGTCTGAGTCTGAATGACTTCTCATGAGTAAGAAACGAAAATCCGCTCACAATATGGTGATAGAAATGTGATGCAATAAGACACGACCACGGCCGTCTCTTCTGAATAATGTATCACTACAGTGTGCACATCCTCATCTCCCAGGAAATGTCAGAGCCCAAATCTGATTCCAAATGTCAAGTAAACACAAATCTCTTTTGAAAGAGAACGCCGTTCAGGCTCGGGAATATTGCTTCATTTCCTCGCTCTGGACTGATAAAAGTGTTGGTCAGGATTGGCTCGACTGCATATTCTCCCACATTGTGGCGATGAGATCCACAAGTCTAACTCTTAATAAAGATGAGTGTGGTGGCCTGTGTCAAGACATGTTGGATTCTTCAGGCCGATGACTGTCTCTCTCAAGGGACATTTCACACATTCATTCACACCAGCATGAGTCCTAAATGCCAAATCTTTTCTCTCTCTCAACCATATCTGAAAGTGCTTTATACTGGCCAGAAGGCATTAGTGTTCTATCGCCTACAGTACAGTCACTGTACAAAAAAAAAAAAACACAGGCCAAAATGTCCAATCTAATTGCCTGGTGAAACTGTAAACATAACATGGTGTGGTCAAAAAGTCTGAAATCACTCATGCAAAAGCAGCAGAAAGCAAAATAAATAAATAAATAAGCCTTCAATAATAATAATAATAATAATAATAATAATAATAATAATAATAATAATAATAATAATAATAAGGTAGTATTTTAGGTTTTAATTTACATTTTTAAATAAACATTTCACTTTTTTAATATTCATTCATTAAACAATACATTTCAATTACTACTAATAACAGTGATTATATGTCTGAATATATAACACTTTTATGTAAATTAATAATAACAAGAACAATAGTTTATTTATATATTATTATATTGATATATTATATATACTTTTTTAATTTTTAGATTTTGTGTGTGTGTAAATATATATAACCAAAATAAACATTATAAAAAAATAATAAAACATGATAAAACAAACAAACAAAAATAATATATTAAAATAGTAGAATAAAATAATTCAATAATTTAAAAATATGTAGATATAATTTATGGACAACAGTTTTTTAGTTTGAAATTAAATTAAATTAAATTAAATTCACAAAATTTCTGTTTTTAGTGTATTTTTGATCAAATAAAGGCAGCCTTGATAAGCAGAAGATCTTTTGGATGATATAGAGTAAATTTTATATGGTTAGAAAAAAGAAAACACTGTAAAATAAATAAATAAATAAATAAACCTTTATGTCACGACAAAGTAACTGCTATTCAGCTTTGAATCACAGGAGTAAATTAAATTTTAAAATATATTCAAACAGACAACAGTTATTTCAAATTGTAATACTATTTCACAATATTTCTGTTTTTACTGCATTTTTGATCAAATATGAGCAGAAGAGAATTCTTTTGGATGATATGGAGTAGATTTTATATGGTTGGAAAAAAATAAAATGATGCTAATTTTTAACATTTTTATTTTTACATTGTCAACCTTTTTTTGTTTGTTTATTGTTATTAGTAGTAGTAGTAGTTTACATGAAATCATAATAATAAGTATTTTATTATTTATAGATGTTCTTAGATATCGTAAAGATAACCCCACATTGATAATCTGGGATTCAAAATCTCATTCTCAGTTTAAAGAAAGACAAAATACACCTCTTTGAAATGGCTATCAATGGGGGGAAAAAAACAGAATAATGTGCAGCAATGAATTCTTGCACAACAAAACCGAAAATGCACATTAGAGGAGCAAACAGGGTTCAATTTTTATGCTGACTTTGAAGAAATAAATATTCCTCTGAGCTGCATCATCTCACATTCATATGGTGAGTTTATCTAATCCTCTCCTCTCATATTCATTCTGTATCTCCTTTGTCCCTCTTCTCCTTTCTCAGGTCCAGTTTTGCTCTTTTTTCCCCCTCTCTCCATCTGTCTCTCTCTGTCATGTGGGTGTCTCTCTCTCCTCTGTCACAGGTAGTCATTAAAGCCGCAGCAGATGGTGCAGCTGTTGTCTGCTATCTGAGAGTCTCTTCACTCACCACGGCTCTGCGGCTATGGACACAACACACTCAAACTGCTGCTGCGCTGGAGAAATGATTTACTAGCTCACACATTCGCCATCAAAGAGCCTGGCTGAAATCAGCGGGAAATAGACCTGTTTATAGCCAGATAAATCTGTTTCTGGGCATATTTAATAAACAAGGCAAAAACAATGTAATTGGAAATATATTTTACCTCATTCTTAGTCTTTCAGTTCAGCTGAAATTTGGAGATCTGTCATCATTTATAATGCCATTCAAATCTTTTTAAAATCGTTTTTAAAATAATACTTCTATTCAGCAAGGAAGCACTGAATTGATCAAAAGTAAAGATATTTATGTTATAACATATGTAGATTTCTTTTGAAATTTCCTTTCATCAAAGAATCCTGAAATGTCTCATGGATTTCACAGAAATATCAAGCAGCAACTGTTTTCAACATTGGTAATTATAAGAAATGCTTTTTGAGCAAATCAGTATATTATAATGACTTGTTAATAAAGAACTTGGTACTGGCACAGAATTTAAAGAGAGACCACAGACAAAATAGTATAAAAACAATCAAAAATGCTTCAAAAATTGTGTTTTATAATAATTACAAATTTCTAGTAAACATTTTGAAAATTGGTATTAATGAACTGATTATACTGAGGTATTTGACATAAAAACTTATAACATATAAACACTTTAAAATAAATAAATAAATAAATTAACCTTGATGTGATACTAGAGCAATTGCTGCTGAAAATTCAGCTTTGCATCACAAGAATAATTTACATTTTAAAATATATGTAAATAGAGAATAGCTATTTTAAACTGTAATAGTATTTTACAATATTTCTGTTTTTACTGTATTTTAAAAATAAAATAAAATAAAATAAATTCAGCCTTGAGTCACAGGAATAAATTAAAAATTAAAATATATTAAAATAGAAAACAGGTATTTTAAATTGTAATAATATTTCACAATATTTCTGATTTTACTGTATTTTTGATCAAATAAATGCAGCCTTGATGAGCAGAAGAGACATCTTTTGGATGATATGGAGTAGATTTTATATGGTTAAAATAAAATAAAATAAAATAATGCAGCTTTGAGTCCCAGGAATAAATAAAAATGTAAAATATATTAAAATAGAAAACAGCTATTTTAAATTGTAATAATATTTCAGAATATTTCTGATTTTACTGTATTTTTGATCAAACAAATGCAGCCTTGATGAGCAGCAGAGACATCTTTTGGATGATATGGAGTAAATTTTATGGTTAGAAAAAAATTAAACCCTGTAAAATAAATAAATAAATCCATCCATCCATCCATCCATATGCATACATAATTAAACCTTGAGGTGACACTGGAGTAATTGCTGCTGAAATTTCAGCTTTGAAGCACAGGAATAAATTACATTTTAAAATATATTCAAATAGAAAACAGTTATTTAAAATTTTAATAATATTTCACAATATTTCTTTCTTTCTTTTTTTTTTTTTACTGTATTTTTAATCAAATAAATGCAGCCTTGATGAGCAGAAGAGACATCTTTTGAATGGAAGTGCATTTACTGTCATGTCATTGCATGACTTTCTCTCATCTGTGGTACACTTAAATTTTGCAATATTTTCCATTTAATGAAAGTGCATGGAAATGCATGCTTCAAAACAGTATCATAAATGTAATCCATACAGCTTGAGTGGAATATATATAAGTCTTCTGAAGCCATACGCTAGTTTTGTGTGATGAACACACTGAAACAAAACAAAATGTCACCAGTTTTCACAATCTTCATGGTTCTCTCAGAATATTGAATTTTGTGATCCACAAAATAAAAGTCACACAGGTTTAGAACAGCATGAGGGTGAGTAAATGATGACAGAATTGTAATTTTTTGGGTGAACTATTTCTTTTCGCTGTTTAACCACCTTTAGAGTACGAGTAACTCATTACATTATGAAGCCTATTTCACCACAGTAGACTTATTATTTTTCAATGATGCTCATTTTCAATACACACACTAAAACACTGAGCGAATCGATCTTGTCTTACAAATCGACCTTGTTTTATTCAGCCATTCACTGGAATTGTAAGAGAACATATCAAATGTATTGCAAGGTTTCATATGAGGTTCTACAGGGTCAGAGCTGCACGGCATGCTATAAGGGATCTATAGTGAGATTAATGATTGGTAAAGAAACAAAACACAAAGGCTGTGTTTCTATGCATTGGCACAGACATGATAAAGGGATATGGCAGAGAAAGTATGATGAGGAGGAGGAGATGCAATTCTCCATATGGCTTCATGCACGAGAATGAGTAAATAATGACGGAATTTATATTTCTTTAAAAGGACTTATTTCTTGGAGGTGGCCAACAAACAGATTGGGAGCAAATGAAATGCATTTCTGAACAAACATAAGAGCGATCTCACCCAAAGCCCATTACAATCACACTGTTTTAATAAGTCTAAAACCTAAAACAATCGTCCCTTTACAATAATCTTCTGTCAGAAATTAAATTTGTAATTCAGTAAAGTGCAAGCGCTGCCTCGTGTCAAAACAACAGCGCAGCTGTGAGCCAATAAAATCAGGTCTTGACAAGAGATTAACTGATATTTCACACCGTGCTGAAATGAAATGCGGAAATGACGGCTAGTTTTCGAGTGGGAAAAACAGAAGAAACAAAGCAATAAACCATATCTGTTGCAACACAACCACACTCTCACTTACCAAAAAATGTAATTACCACTAGATTTTCCTGATTGCTTAACTCGCCTTTTTCAATCTTTGAAACCCAGAGATCATTTTAGTGCTTTTTGCAAATGCATTAAATAAAAAAAATATTAAAGAAGTACAATAGTTTATCCAAAAAAAAAAAAAAAATGCTGAAATTTGGTTAGAAAAGATTCGGAGAAATGTAGCATAGCATCACTTGCTCACCAGTGGATCCTCTGCAGTGAATGGGTGCCACCATCCAAACATCACAATAATGCACAAGTAATCCACACCACTCCAGACCATCAGTTAATGTCTTGTGAAGGGAAAAACTGCGTGTTTGCAAGAATCCATAATTACGGCATTTGTAACTTCAAACCATTGTTTTCGACTGAAATACAAGTTTCTCTATTCATAATATTACTTCCTCCAGGAAAATAGTTGTTTCATTTGAATTAGGAGAGAATATGCACAGGTGCACAGGTGTGGATTACTTGTGATGTTTTCATCAGCTGTTTGAACTCTCATTCTGACGGCACCCATTCACTGCAGAGGATGCGTTGGTGAGCAAGTGATGTAATGCTGCATTTCTCCAAATCTGTTCTGATGAACAAACAAACTCATCTATGTCTTGGATGGCCTGAGGGTGAGTACATTTTCAGGAAGTGTTCATATTCCTTTAAATGTCAGCATTTAATTTGTCCTGCACCATTTGTAAATGGCACCTGAACTCAAACATTAATGAGATGGGTGCTTTTATTTTTCTAAGCAATTAGACTTGCAATTTTCTCCTTGCAAAAAACCCATTGAAGCTGTATATATGGAGACCTAGTTTTACCGTCTATCTGAAGCGCCACTGTTATGGTTCACTATAGCATAGTCTGTTAAGTTAAATGAATTGCAAATGTATTAAGCGATGCTGTCACACAGGAATTCAATCCGTACCACAATCACTATCAAGTTCATTCAGTCTAGTCACTATCACAGACATTGTTTTTCTGTAATTGGCCAGTGGGCTGTTATGGGCCTACGGTAATGAGTTCTGGTTACACTGATGATAACGTAATGCATCCATACAGCACAGACGGTAAAAGGAAATGCATATGTCTCGAATGTGCATTGTTCTCTAAACTATCCCATCAGGATGGACACTTCCCAGAAAGCCTGAAATCTGTTGGCGGAAGATGATGGCTATAATCAGCTATGTGATTAGAATAAGGCTTTGATTGCATCCGCCAGGTTTCTCTCTCAAACCTGCGTGAGGAAAGATTCTCTGGAGAGAGCTAATAGGATCTAAAGACCACAGTGAAAATTTGTGAGTCTGAACTGCGTTGCCTCATTATCGGGCCACACTTGCATGGAGAATGTTAAGCAGGCTGCTCCATACCGTAGGGTGGTACTTCACATGATAACTTCATCAAAGAGAATATTTCAGAGCACAATGAACCTGGAGACATCAGATGTCATTATGATTATTAAGATACCTTGGAGTTTGAGAAAAGAACTCAAGCTCAAGAAAGATTATATCGTGCACGAATGGTGAGTTTCTGCTCAGCTGCAACTGCACTGGCAGGTGCCATTCAGAAGAGAAATTTGAAATTTTCAAATCAATCATTTGCAGAATTACAACTCAAACTGAATGTAGTAGAAATCTAATAAAGAAAGCTAGATGGATAGACTGATAGACAGAATGATAGAAAAAAATAACAATTAATATAACAATAAATATAATGATAGATAGATAGATAGACAGATAGACAGAAAGATAGAACGATAGATAGAATGATAAAACGATAGATAGAACAATAGATAGTAAGATGGATAGAATGATAGAATGATAGAATAGAACGATGGATAGAATGATAGATAGAATGACAGACAAATGGAACATTCAACAGAATGATAGATAGAACAACAGAATGATAGAACGATCGATAGATAAAAGGAAGAACGATAGATAGAACGATAGAATGATAGAACGACAGATAGAACGATAAAACGATAGATAGATAGATAGAACGATAGATAGATAATGGAACATTCGATAGAACGATAAAAGGACAGAATGATAGAACGATAAATAGAATGACAGAACGATAGACAGAACAATGGAACGATAGATAGATAGAACGATAGATAGAATGATAGAACAACAGATAGATAGACAGAATGATAGACAGAACGACAGACCGATAGATAGACAGAACGATGGAACGATAGATAGAATGATAGAACAACAGATAGATAGACAGAATGATAGACAGAACGATAGATCGATAGATAGACAGAACGATAGAACGATAGATAGATAGATGATAGATAGATAGAACGATAGATAGATAGATAGATGATAGATAGATAGAACGATAGATAGAATGATAAAACGATAGCTAGAACAATAGATAGTAAGATGGATAGAATGATAGAACGATAGAACGATAGACAGAACGATAGAATGATAGACAAATGGAACATTCAACAGAATGATAGATAGAACAACAGAATGATAGAATGATCGATAGATAGAACGATAGAATGATAGAACGACAGATAGAACGATAGATAGAACGACAGAATGATAGAACGATAGATAGATAATGGAACATTCGATAGAACGATAAAATGACAGAATGATAGAACGATAAATAGAATGACAGAACGATAGACAGAACAATGGAACGATAGACAGAACGATAGAATGATAGAACAACAGATAGATAGACAGAATGATAGACAGAACGATAGATCGATAGATAGACAGAACGATAGAACGATAGATAGATAGATAGATAGATAGATAGATAGATAGATAGATAGATAGATAGATAGATGATAGCTAGAACAATAGATAGTAAGATGGATAGAATGATAGAACGATAGAACGATAGACAGAATGATAGATAGAACGATAGACAAATGGAACATTCAACAGAATGATAGATAGAACAACAGAATGATAGAATGATCGATAGATAGAACGATAGAATGATAGAACGACAGATAGAACGATAGATAGAACAATAGAATGATAGAATGACAGATAGAACAATAGATGGATAGATAGAATGATAAAACGATAGATAGATAGATAGATAGATAGATAGATAGATAGATAGATAGATAGATAGATAGATAGATAGATAGATAGATAATGGAACATTCGATAGAACGATAAAATGACAGAATGATAGAATGATAAATAGAACGACAGAACGCTAGATAGAACAACGGAACGATAGATAGATAGAACGATAGATAGAATGATAGAATAACAGATAGATAGACAATGATAGACAGAACGATAGATAGATAGACAACGATAGAACAACAGATAGATAGATAGACAGATAGATAGATAGATAGATAGATAGATAGATAGATAGATAGATAGAACGATAGATAGAATGATAAAACGATAGCTGGAACAATAGATAGTAAGATGGATAGAATGATAGAACGATAGAACGATAGACAGAATGATAGATAGAATGACAGACAGATGTAACATTCAACAGAATGATAGATAGAACAACAGAATGATAGAATGATCGATAGATAGAACGATAGAACGATAGATAGAACGATAGAATGATAGAACGACAGATAGAACGATAGATAGAACGATAAAACGATAGATAGATAGATAGATAATGGAACATTCGATAGAACGATAAAATGACAGAATGACAGAACGATAAATAGAACGACAGAACGATAGATAGAACAATGGAACGATAGATAGATAAAACGATAGATAGAATGATAGAACAACAGACAGCTAGACAGAATGATAGACAGAACGATAGATAGATAGATAGATAGATAGAATGACAGATAGAATGATAAAACGATAGCTAGAACAATTGATAGTAAGATGGATAGAATGATAGAACGATAGAACAATAGAACGATAGATAGATAGATAGATAGATAGATAGATAGATAGAATGATAAAACGATAGCTAGAACAATTGATAGTAAGATGGATAGAATGATAGAACGATAGAACGATAGACAGAATGATAGAATGACAGACAGATGGAACATTCAACAGAATGATAAATAGAACAACAGAATGATAGAACGATCGATAGATAGAACGACAGAACGATAGATAGAACGACAGAATGATAGAACGATAGAATGATAGAATGATAGAATGATAGATAATAAATGGAACATTCCATAGAATGATAAAATGACAGAATGACAGAACGATAAATAGAACAACAGAATGATAGAACAACAGAACGATAGAACAATAGATAGTAAGATGGATAGAATGATAGAACGATAGATAGAATGATAGATAGATAGAACAATAGATAGATATATAAATAGATAGATCTTCATGCTACATCCTCAACAAACAGATGAAGAACACTTTTCTGATTTCCTGAAAAAGTTCTAAAAAGTAAAAATTTCCTGAATGAAAACACAGAGCAGCATCCTGTGGTTATAGATACGAGTTCAGTGATGTTGGACTGAGCAGCAGCAGATCTTCACCCAGCACTCCCTTTTCGAGTCATGTTGAGGGATTTGCACTGATGATGAATAATACATTCATAACTGACTACAGTAAATTCTGTTGGGTCCTGCACTCCGGAGACGTGAATCCCGGGAACATGGACTGAAGTTCAGTTGAGAGCAGAATGAAAAATTGAATCCATAATACAGGATTTTTGCTACAAGTGTTTCAGAAGCAAGAGTTTCACTATCAAGAGAGGAGCTGCAGCTTATTTTTGCCAAAAACCACCTACTTATACATTATCAATGTTAATTATGAAATCAATACTACCACAATAGCAGAAACAGCTGTTTGTTCATTCAAATACTGCTGTAACAGTGAATGGTTATACAGAAAAAAAATATATATATATAATAAATACTGAGAATTAGTGGAAAATGTGTGCAGGCTGATTTTTTTCCCCCATCTAAAATTAATAAGCGCTGAGTACTGATCTTGGCCAAACATCAAAACTACAAAAGGTCACATTAGACAATCTGTGGATTTCATTTAACCACTAGACATTAATAATTGGGCAATCTATTAAATGAATCAACTTCATCTGAATTAAGACATACAGCAGTTCTGTTGAAGCACTCCTGTAATTAACACGAGTGCACAGTATAACGCAGGCCTCATCAAGTGAGGAAAACCATCAAAGTAGCATCAGTAAATGAAGAAAACAATGTGTATATGTAATGTATATATATTTTTTTTTAACTCACAAATACATATAAATTAGAAATATGTGGATTTTTTTTTATTAATAATGAATATATACATGCAATATACATTACTAGCCAAAAAGGGAAAATATCTCATTATTATCATTACTGAAAGAATATCAGTATAAAAATGAAGGAAAGAATATGAAAGAATTAAAGCTTCACGATTTTGGATGAATTGAGAATTACAATTTTTTTTTTGTTCTAAATAAAGATCACGATTCTGAACTAAGCAAAATAACATGTAATTTACTAGAGGCTGTGACAAATTATAAATTGCTGCAGTCTATTCAAAAAAGCTGATGATTTAGTTGAAAGCTGAATGACTTATTTTAAAAAAATGTTCCAATGAATTTCTTAAATGTACGATTCAATGACTCACGCATAAATACTTCAGTTGTTTCATTACTGAATGAATCTGCATTTTTGAACAAATCTCTTGAATGAATGATAACGACTTTCATAAATACTTCACTTGTTTCATTACTAAATGAATCAGCGTTTTTGAACGAATCTCTTGAATGAATGATTCAGTGACTCACTCATAAATACTTCACTTGTTTCATTACTGAATGAATCTGCATTTTTGAACAAATCTTTTAAATGAACAATTTAATGACTCATTAATAAATACTTCATGTTTCATTACTGAATGAATCAGCATTTCTGAATGAATCTCTTGAATGAATAATTTAATGACTCACTCATAAATACTTCACTTGTTTCATTACTGAATGAATCAGCGTTTTTGAACGAACCTCTTGAATGAACAATTCAATGACTCACGCATAAATACTTCACTTGTTTCATTACTGAATGAATCACCGTTTTGGAACGAATCTCCTGAATTAACGATTCAGTGACTCACTCATAAATACTTCACTAGTTTCATTACTGAATGAATCTGCATTTTTGAACAAATCTTTTAAATGAACAATTAAATGACTCATTAATAAATACTTCATGTTTCATTACTGAATGAATCAGCATTTCTGAATGAATCTCTTGAATGAATAATTTAATGACTCACTCATAAATACTTCACTTGTTTCATTACTGAATGATTCAGCGTTTTTGAACGAATCTCTTGAATGAACGATTTAATGACTCACTCATAAATACTTCACTTGTTTCATTACTGAAAATGTAGTTTAAATGCAGCTTCAACGGGCTCTAAACGATCCCAGCCGAGGAAGAAGGGTCTTATCTAGCGAAACGATCGGTTATTTTTTTCGAAAAATTAAAATTTGTATACTTTTTAAGCACAAAAGCTCTTGTAGCACAGGCTCTGGGATGCACGTTCTTGAACGATTCGTTTATTTTGAATGAATCTTTAATGTGACTCGGGAAGAACGAGTCGTCTCGGGGAGTGATTCGTTCAGTCGCGCATGCGCAACATCCTATTAGGTTCTGTACTGGAATTAGTTCACCTGTTTCGAGTCTTCGGGTTTTTTGAGTCGGTCGTTCATCTTATGGGGCTTATGGGGTTCACATGATGAATAAACGACTCAAACCCGAAGACTTGTCAGATAAGAGGTGAGGTGAGCTAATCATAGACTAAAGACTGAGGGTAAACAATGAATTAATCTTTTCTGTTTCTTATAGCATTATAGTTTTGTCTTGTTTGTAGTGTGATCAACGTTTGTGTAAGCAGTAGATGTGTTAGGGAGGTAACAAGTAACATTTTAATTATATTTTGCTAAAATGAATGAAATGACTCGAAAAAAGATTAGTTCATTTTGCTGAACGAGACTCAAAGATCCAAGTCGGTAAAATGATCCGAATTTCCCATCACTACTACGAATCATGTCTAAGTTCTATGTACTCCAGCTCAAAAAGGTAGAGAATGGCGAAAAACTTATTTTCTTATTTTTTACTACAACTTCAGAATCATCCATTGTCGTTGTATCTTTTTGTTTGTAAACAGCGTTTGACTTATTTGCACTTTCTTAGTCTTTGCGTGTCGCTTTGTAAACACTGGGTCTGTAGTTCCGCCAACGTTCCATGTGACCTTTCGACATGATTCAATAGTACGTAGTGTCGTGGACGCACATCCCAGGGCCTGTGCTACATGAGCTTTTGTGCTTAAAAAGTATACAAATTTTTATTTTATGAAAAAAAATGACCGATCATTTCGCTAGATAAGACCCTTCTTCCTCGGCTGGGATCATTTAGAGCCCTTTGAAGCTGCATTTAAACTACATTTTGGAAGTTCAAAATCAGGGCACCAATGAAATGCTTTCCTCAAAAACTATAATTTCTTCACGACTGAAGACAGAAAGACATGTGCATCTTGGATGACAAGGGGGTGAGTAAATTATTTGTGAACTGTTGTTCTTGAAGTGGACTTCTCCTTTAACAATTAATCGTGCAGCTCTAGAAAGAATATCAGTATAAATCAGCCTTGTTTCGATTGTTTATACACCGCTGCAAAAATCCTTTTTGGTATCATTATTAGATGGCTAATGAAAAATCCCAAGATAACAGCACAAGCAGGAATGTACATGAGCGAAAAAATGTGGTGGTGCAGAAGGTTGCATATTGTTTAGACGAAGTGCACGCTTCTTAAACAATGGGTCCCTAATGCTGTTTATCCACAGGTGAGGCAGCGGCGGTGGCGTGCAGAGCACTCTAATTCAAAGTGCTGATAGCGCGCAGCTCCAGAGGACGAGAGAGAAGGAAGCAAGATAAGGGAGGATGTAATTAAGGTTTCATTGCCTTCTGTTCCCCAGGCCTGCACTCCACACACAAGATCTAACGCACAAAGCGGCGATACGCGCAGCGCATACACTGAGGGTAAACAGCTGGGCACAGCTGAGTCACAGCACAAATGCTAAAGGTTACCAGGATGACGCTGATCTGAGACCAGTCCTGTGGCATTTATTTGAGGTTGGGAAAAGCAATGCTAATTCAAATTAGCATAACTTTCATGCCCTCCGCAGAGCGGAGATCCGAATTTAATAAAGGAGATTATGTAATTTTAAGGTCATTCCTACACAGCAGCACTCTTACGGGCCGATTACAGCTTCAGAAACCCAGCCGAAATAAAACCCACTAGCCATGATGTTTACAGAGATTCATTGTGTACAGCAGCGATACTCAAATTGCGCAATCAATCAAAAGTTTACACACACCTGCTCATTCTTTATTATTAATTATCATTTTCCACATTTTAGATTAATAGCAAATTAATACTTTTGAATACTAATAAATCTTTGTTTTTATATTTTATATATTATATAAGAAAATATGTAATAACAACAACAATAATAATAATAAATTAATTGATAATAATAACCATTTAATATTTATAATATAATAATAATATATCATATTTAATAATAAATTACACTATCATTTAAAAGTTTAGACACACCTGATCATTCTTTATTATTAATGACCATTTTTTTCACATTTTAGATTTATAGCAAATGTAATATTTTTGAACAATAATAAAGGTGTTCTTTTGTTATGTGTTTTTATATTTTATATAATATGTAAGAAAATAAGTAATAATAATAATAATAATAATAATAACAACAACAACAACAACTATTTAATATTAATAATATTCTAATAATATATAATACTTAAAAATAAATTATACAATCATTCTTTATTATTAATTACCATTTTGCACATTTTTGATTAATAGCAAATTTATATTTTTTGAATACTAATAAAGAAGCTATTTTGCTATGATTTTATATTTTGTATAATATATAAGAAAATAAGTAACAACAACAACAACAACAACAATAATAATAATAATAATAAATTAATTTGTAATAATAATAACAACTATTTAATATTTATAATATTCTAATAAAATACAATATAGAAAAATAAATTACAGAATCAGTTAAAAGTCTGGACACACATGCTCTTTCATTATTTATAATTACCATTGTTCAAATTTTTGATTAATAGCAAATTTATATTTTTTGCTATTTGTTTTTATATAATAATAATAATAATAATAATAATAATGTTATTGTTATTGTTATTATCATTATTACCAAAAGTCAGTCAAAATCAAAAGTTTGGAATAATTAAATAAAAAAAGTAATGTTGTAAAATTACAAATGACTGTTTTCTATTTAAATATATATTTTAAAATGTAATTTATTCCTGAGCTGTAAATCTGAATTTTCAGCATCATTACTTCAGTCTTCAGTGTCACATGATCCTTCAGAAATCATTCAAATATGCTGATTTGCTGCTCAGTTTTTATTAATAATTATTGGTGCTTCATTATTACTAACTGATGCTTGAATATTAATAAGGTTGTAACATTTTCAGAAACAAATTCAGTCAAGAGTGTCCAAACTTTTTACTATTGTTACACAATCTAAATCTAAATCGTCAATTCACCAGTAAATCTTTTCAAAAACATATGTAGAATTTCTAAAACATTTGAAGTAAAAATTAAAACATTTAAATATTAGACCTCGCTTTCAAAAATCCAGTGTCACAATATTACACATCACTACAGCATTATATACTGTACAGCAATGGAAATCAAAGCTTGAAGTAGAAACTTATTTACTGCCAGTCATTCAGATACCATCTTGATTGTGTTTAATGAATCTGTGATATGAAACGTCGGCCGTGCTGTTTACGCTCGCCTCTCATGTTTCCTAAAGGGAGGGTGAAGGAGATTTCTGTTGCCTCAAGCCTCATCTGTCCTTTTTCCAAAGCCGCCACCACCCTCCACCCCATTACATAAATTCATTTTCATCACGCTGCGACAACTACAAGCGCTACAATCGAAAGTAAATGGGTCATTCCTACTATGCAGCACATTTTTCATGTCCTCCTCATATTGGATGCAATATTAAACTTGCAATTTTTAAAGACAGAAATAGTTTTCAATTTGTTTTTTCTTTCATGACAATAATATCATAATTAAGTGAACATGGGGTTTATATAATTTAATTTACATAATTTTGCCACTTGGAGTTAATATTTATTTCAGTCTGTATACGCTGCACTAACTTCCACGATGAAAAGCTATAGGGAAAAAATATTCCAGGTTTTCAGTCATTTATTCTCAAATCAATATATTATTCTTATATTTCTTAGCATGTCTTTCCTCAATATCATCATCATGGTTCGGTTCAGTTTTGTGACAGAAAGGAAACTCAAATGTCAGAAAGCGACATTCTAGTTGTTTTTTGTTTAAGTTGATTTTGCTGGTATGACTAAAGTTGAAGTAATCGCGCCGGAGCACACAAACACAAAACATATCAGTTCCAGGCTTATAGCATTGCTAACTTGATGCACTTGGTACTTTATCAAAATAAAACACAGTGAACCAAACATCAGCATTAGCATTTGGATGCATCGCAAATATGGAAATATTATGGAATATTTGGATTTGTGCCGAATGAGAGAGGCAGAATACAAGAGCACAAAGCTCCATTTCGCAGACAGTTGTGTGCGCAAGCATTTAAAGTAATATTATACTGCTTTGTCATTGAGAGACGTGTTCAGAATCAGCACATGGTCACTGTCTAGTGGTCTTTGTTTTCAAATGCGCAACTCCTGGCATTCGCTGTTCTTCTGCCGGCGGTTATCAAACAGAGTTACATTACTGCCCCCTTCTGGATTGAGGGTGAATTGCCTGTATTCGTTGTAATGCCTCATGCACCGAACCGAGATGTCCGTTCCGTGACGGTTCGGTACAAATACATGTATCCTTACACCCCTAATATATATATATATATATATATATATATATATATATATATATATATATATATATATAATACACATCAGCTCAGTATTTCAGCAAATTTTAATTATTAGCATTGGATTTGATGAGTTCTTATTTTTCTTTGCGTCCACAACAAACAAAATAATATTTAATTTCACATTAGAAACAGTGTTGTTATAGTTTACTAAAACTAACATTTAAATTAAAATTAAAACCATAAAAAATGTTATGTAAAATATAATAAATGTTAACTGAATTTAAATAAAATATATTTTTTTATTTCAGCTAGTTGCCAACATATCTCATTTTAATGTAGTTTAACTTTACATACTAAAACAACAAAAAAAACTAAATCTATTTAAACACAAACTACTATAAATTACAAAAGCACACAACAAAATTACTAAAACTTTCACTAAAATGAAAATAAAAATGAAAAAAAAAAAAAAAAATATATATATATATATATATATATATATATATTTATATATATATATATATATACATCTCTCATTTAGTTTATTGATGTGCTAAAACATGTGAAGAGTTCAGATGCAAAACCAGCTAAAAGCCATCTCGGTCAAAAATGAGATAATGATACTGAGTGAATGCTCCGGACACATAGTACACGTCCATCAAATACTTTTACTTCAAACTCGCTAAATTCCAGGCTCAGCCTAATCAGAAGTGCCAGTAGTTACATAGAAACCTATACAAAGTAGCCAGAAAGAAATGCTCATTTTAAAGAAACACGTCAGATGGATTTAGCTGGTTTTGCATCTGAACTCTTCATATATATAGTTATTATATATACTATATATACTATATATATATATATATATATAGTTATTTTAGCAAATACATATGTATATATCCTAGTAAAAAGTGATAGATTTAAGATAGATTTAAAATGCATTTTATACTAAGTATAGTTTAAGTTTATTAACATATTTACTGACATATCGTGACTTATTAATATAAAAAAATTGTAATTACACTTTATTTGGAGTACTACTTGTGCACAATGCACATTTCTTAATATAAACCCTAAAATATGTTTTAATGTCACTTTGAGGATTGTATGATCTTTAAATAATATCGGTCTTCAAATGCAAAATATTTGAAGTGTACCTAAAGTATACTTGCAATAGTTCCACTTTAGCACAACTAAATATACTTAAGTATATGTTTAGTTGGACTTCAGCTCTTCTTTTGCACAATTAAAGTGTACAATTTATATAAAAACTTCCTTAGAAATTAGCATCTTGATTTTGAAAAGTTTTAAATGTGTTGCTAAAATCGAATGACCTAAATGAAGTTGTCAAATGATCAACATTATGCACATTTAAGCCGTTTACTCTCCATCTTCACACTACAATATTACTTAAACCCATTGAAAAAGGCCTCTGTAGTATTATTTCAAAGGTTCATTCAGTAAAAAACACAATGCTTGTGCTTTCCCTCTGCCTTTGGTCTCAGTTTTGGCAGTTGGCCTGAGACGGTGAAGTAAAACTGCGACCGTTCTGGCCTGTAAAATGCAAATAGCTCAGTTCTGGTCAGCGTCAGGGTGAGAGCAGGGAATATAGTGGATTTTTCGAGCGATTAAATCGCACCAGGCCAGGCTATTTCAATGCTGATCAAATTTTTATCGACCTTGGCAACTCTCAAACAATTCAAGGATTTCATGCCAACATTCTCTAGTCAGTCGTTTTGTTTTTCCTCACAATGGAAAATTGACGTTTTCGAACACTTAAAAACAGGACGATTAAAACAATGAATAAGCAGCTGAAGAACCTTCATAAACCCAATTTTAAAAGCAGTCAATAAAAGCACACATGCAATACACATTAAACAACTGAATATAATCTGACATATATTCCCCTATATAAAGAGTGATATATCCATATATGTTACCTATAAGATAATTTTCACATATGTACATTCTCTAGGTTGATGAAGATATAAATGTATAACATTTATAAAATACCCACAAACAATCTGTATATGTACATACTGTGTGTTTATAATTTTTATCATATATGATCAGTGTTTCCCCTGCCATTATATTAGTGGGGCGGCCCCCTTGAAGATCAAGTTAATGTTATTTTATTTTCTATATAGCGCCACATCACAACAAAAGTCATTTAAGGTCCCTTTCCTATAGAACAGGTCTATACCTTATTCTTTTATTAAACAAACTAAATAGTTTTATGTTATTTATCTTATTTAGACGACGGCATTTCATTTCTGTCTCTACATGGACGCGCGTCTACAACTTCTCCTACGCGGAAACGCGGACGGGATCGCGGAGTCCATTCATAAAAACGGAATTTACTCTATAGCGCGGAATGCCATGGAATTCGTCCATTTTTGGATGAATAAATCAAAATTGGGTCCGTCACGTAATTAGAATCACAATATGGACTAGTGTCTGTGAATATTAAAATGCAAAAAGACGGTTTAGATATGAATCCTGGATGCTCCGCTTGGCTCTGTATGAATGAATGGCGGAAACACAGTTTGTTTACTACACAAAAACTGAAGCACACGTGAGGCTTGCGGTGATTTTCGGCCTCTGTGTCTCATTATATGACGACGTGAACACATGACCTTCATCTCCAGAGCTGCTGTGACAGTCATTTCATGTAAATTCTACCATTTCATTTGAGAAAACTAGCATCATATCATACTGTGTAAACACAGAAACTTCACGGCAACCTGTCAAAATAAAAGTCCGGTTTAACGTGTAACAGAAATGTATTACTCTTGTATTACTTTCGTACAGTTAATGTTCGTCTTTATATATTTCTATTTCTAGCCAATTTAAATAAAACAATTAAATAATAAAAAATAAATATTACAACAAGATTAACCACTTAATTGTAGAAAAAAATTCTACAATTATTATTACAACTTTTTAAAAAGAATATTTACACAATTTTTCTTCCATGTATTAATTTTAACAGTAAAACTCTGTTTGTTTGCCAAAAATAATAGGGTTTAATTTTCATTTGATTTATTAAAAAAAAAAAAAAAGGTTAAATGCCTTAATTTGATTATCAGAAAAAATAAAACACAAAAATGTCTGAAAGAAAAGAAAACAATTGTAGGGCCCTATTGTTCACAATGTTGAAATAGAGAGTTTTGGTCTATGTTTTCCATTGAAATAAATGTTTTTGTGATTATACAGAGAGTAAATACTGAAAAAAAAGTACAGTTGGGTACCAGCACCCCTGCCCCATTCATCTCGCCCCCACCCAAAAGCTGTGAACCTAGGGGAAACACTGTATGATGATTTTTTTTTTTATGGTATTACATGTAGCAACCATATACAGTACTGTATTTCAACATATACACAAACATACAAAAATATGAATGTTTATATATGTTTTGTAATATATGCATACATATTTGTATGGCCTAGATATACTGTGTATGTTAGCATTTTCAATTGTTCCAGTTTCATTTATGATTGAAATCTGTAAATATACTCCATTTGTGTATGGAACAAAGTCCATTATAAACAAACCACACAGCATACTGTCCACATACAAGCCAAAATTCTTGTGATTCACCCTGAAACTAATCAAATGTCACCCAAGGACTGTCAGAAACAGTATGTGAGTGGCTAATGACAATGCAAGCAGCTTTCATTTCTCTTCAGCATTGTGTCATTTGCGCTATACTCTCCAGCCGGACCGCCAGACCGCGGATATATGGCATTTACAAAAGCTGCTTATTTAGAAGTCTAGTAAGCTAGTAAAAATGAATAGTTGTGCAAGGTCTATTTTACATACTTTAAAATGCAGTTTTACTATGAATCTTCTCGAAAGAAACCTGAAGGACTTACTCGTGTCGTACCGTTTCAGCTGTGGTTGAACTGGAAATGCTCAGCTCTCATTCTGAAGGTGAAAGTGTCCTGCTGGGAGAAAAAAAACAAGACTTGATTAGGACAACATGTGACCCTGGACCACAAAATCAGTCATAAGGGTCAATTTTTTCAAACTGAGATTTATACCTTGTCTGAAAGCTGAATAAATAGGCTTTCCATTAATGTGTGGTTTGTTAGGGCAGATACAATATTTGGCCAAGATAAAATCTGGAATTTGAGGGTGCAAAAAAATCTAAATATTAAGAAAATCGCCTTTAAAGTTGTCCAAATGAAGTTCTTAGCAATGCATATTACTAATCACAAATGAAGTTTTGATATATTTATGGTAGGAAATGTACAAAATATCTTCATGGAACATGATCTTTACTTAATATCCTAATGATTTTTGGCATAAAAGAAAAATTGATAATTTTGACCCATACAACGTATTTTTGGATATTGCTACAAATATACCCATGATACTTCAGACTGGTTTTGTGGTCACATATACGTTTTCACACTCATACAGACACGTGATGTGTGCACTTTTATAGCTCCAACATATAAAAGTACTAGAATTGATTTATAGCACAAGCAAACAAATATGCCCTTAGAATCAAACACTGAAATGTATTAATACAAATAAACAAATTTATAATGTCAATATTCCGGGTCAGTCAGATTATTATTATTTTTTTTTTTTTTTGCACACAAAGGCTGCATTTATTTGATCAAAAATACAGTAAAATTGTAAAATTGTGATGATGTTTGAATAACTAATGAATTAATGAATTAATTTATTTTAATACTGTACTTTTTTCCAGGATTCTTTGATGAACAGAAAGCAAAAGTAGCATTTATTTGAAATAGAAACACTTTATAACACTATAAATGTTTTTACTGTCACTTGTTAACAATTTAATGGATCCATGCTCATTATATGTATTTCTTTTAAATCAATTAATCAGTTTTATAGACCCCAATCTTTTGAATGGTAGTTTATACTGACACCTGTATTTCAAATACCTCATTCAGAAAGGCTTTAACAACAGGTAGCAATATCACTGCAAATGCATTACACACAAAAACATTTGCATTTCATAACCTCATGACGCTTACTGACAATAATGAAAGCTATGCAGAAGCATCGCCAGTTGTGCTGAAATTCACCCAGCACTATTTTGAAGTAAACACTTTCGGTTTATTTTTTGCAGCTCTACAATGTACATAATTGACTCTTAGAATATTGCAGTATTGAATTCAAAGCTTTGGCCCTCCGAGGCTGCGAAAAAACAAGACTAGAGCATATTGATGATTATAATCATGTACTCGCTCTCCCTACAGATTCTGTTATGGGTATACAAGTGAAAGAACTGCTCACATAACTCAAGATATTACAAAAACAAATTAAGCTTTTCATTGCTTCCTGTGAGAACTTGCTTAGGTTTTAACACAAAAATCTGATACAGAGATGTTGTTGAAACAAACTTAACTCCCCATCTAACAACATGTCCTAACCAGACAAGATGCAACAATCAATGCAGCAATTTGTCGGAGACGGTAAAGTAAACTGCAGCCGCTTCGGCCTGTGAAAGGCAAACAGATCCGGACTAGACAATGCCAGAATAAGCATTTGAGAATTAACCTATTAAAACCAGACAAAAATAAATGCTGATCAAGTATGGAGCGCCACAAGGATCTGTCCTAGGTCCTCTACTATTTTCAATATACATGCTGTCCCTTGTTATATTATTAGAAAACACAGGATTAGTTTCCATTGTTATGCTGATGATACTCAACTATATATCTCAACAAGACCAGATGAAAAAGTTAACAGAGTGTGTTAAAAATGTAAAAGATTGGATGACCAGTAATTTTTTGCTATTAAATTCAGATAAGACAGAGATATTACTTATTGGACCAAAAAACAGTACACAGAATCTCTTACAATCTACAACTAGACGGATGTACTGTTACTTTCACTACAGGCAAAAGTCTGGGTGTTATATTAGACAGCAACCTGTCTTTTGAAAATCATATTTCTCATGTTACAAAAACAGCATTCTTCCATCTTAGAAACATTGCCAAGCTGCGAAACATGTTACCTGTTTCTGACGCAGAAAAGCTAGTTCACGCATTCATGACCTCTAAACTGGACTACTGTAATGCACTACTAGGTGGTTGTTCTGCATCTTCAATAAACAAGCTACAGATAGTTCAAAATGCAGCTGCTAGAGTCCTTACCAGGTCAAGAAAATATGATCATATTACCCCAATTTTAAAGTCTCTGCACTGGCTACCTATTAGGTTCCGCATCAGCTATAAAATAGTACTTCTTACCTATAAGGCACTTAACGGTTTAGCTCCTGTGTACCTAACTAGTCTCCTACCATGCTAAAATCCATCACGCTCCCTAAGGTCGCAAAACTCTGGACTTTTGGTAGTTCCTAGGATAGCAAAGTCCACTAAAGGAGGTAGAGCTTTTTCGCATTTGGCTCCCAAACTCTGGAACAGCCTTCTGGATAACGTTCGGGGTTCAGACACACTCTCTCTGTTTAAATCTAGATTAAAGACACATCTTTTTAGCCAAGCATTCAAATAATGCATCTCATAAACTTTTCCTGCAAGTATATATCTGATTAAATGCTCATTATTGATCTTTTAGCTCTGGCTGAACAAATCTTTCTTTGCTTGGTTTGAACAGCAGCTACGCTACTAATGTTCCTATCTGTTCTCTGTTTCTGCCATGTGATTGACATCCCATGGTAACTAGGAATTCACAAGCTTCAGTCTGGATCCAGAACACTTAAGAAGAGCTGATGTCAACCCCTCAGAGGAATTCAGATGATGCCAACCCTGAAACAACATACAGCACTACCGAATTTTGCCACAAATTTATGGTGTTCTTTGTCTGTTTGATTACGTCATTAATTGATCTTTACCATACATCTCTGCCATATGTACATCAACTTGACAGTCACCACTGTAAGCTACTACTAAATATATTGTAAAAACTTTAATTTGGTGTAAAGTTGCTTTGCAACTATATGTATCGTGAAAAGCGCTATACAAATAAATTTTTTCAAATTTGAAATTTGAATCAAATTTTCACCTCTCAGACAATTAAAGGAACAGGGTTGGTATTGTTTATTCAAATTAAAATTAAAACTAAATTGCTTAAATGAAATAGAATTTAAAAAAACAGAGGGAAAAACTAAAGCAAACGAAAATGAGAAATGTTGCTTTGGCAACTAACTGAAAAAAGTTTAAGAAGTACTAAAATTACGAACTGAAATAAAACTAAAACTAACATAAATTAAACCATTTTAAGTAACAAGAAAAATGAAAATTAACCATAAAGTATAATTTCAAACATTAATAAAAATGATAACACTATATAAAAAATACTAAAATAACACTTTATAACTATGCATCTAGCAGGCAACAGCCAATTTGTCGGTTCACACTGAATGAAAAATGTCTGTAACATCACAAATTCATAGCTAATTAGGACATATCTGATATTTAATATGCAATTATATGGAATATGATTTTAGACCAATGAGATTTCACTGTGGGCAGGGCTACCTAGTCCAACAACACTGCAGCTGACAAAACGTCACAGCTGGTTAGGATAAAAATATTCTTTAATTATGGATGAATGGAATAGTCAATTAGTTATCAAACATCCATCCATTAGTGAGGTCAAATAATCTTGTGTCTGACTTCAGCTTGTCATGTTTAAGCCTGCTTTACCAACACAGTCTGCACAACAAAACCCTCTCTGAGCATCTCATCTCTAAATCCATTTTCTTCGACCAGCACTTCAAGATTCAATAATAAATTTTAAGACAATTACTGCCAGAGTTCAAATCACCTGCTGTGTTCTTTATTGTGCCATGTCTGTAAGCCACCATATTTTTGTAAGGACAGTTTTCTACAATAAAAGGCTCCCTGTCAAAGTGTTGTGCGTTCCTATTTCTACACACACACACACACACACACACACACACACACACACAGAACTATATATATCCTCAAATCTGTCTACATCAATGATTCTCAACCTTTTGGACTTGAAAGGCCCTTCATTTTCCAACACAGTATTTAAAGATATTTCCTCTGTATTTTCTGTGGCAATTGACGTTCGCAAAAAGCTTGATTGACAGACAATCTGACCAATCACAACGCCAAATCCGCCATCTGGTCCAACAAACAAATCAGACAGCAGAGTAGATTAACTTCGGTGGAATTAAACCGGAAAAAAGTTGTGTACTGACGTTTTTCCACTGTTGAAATTGTGATGTTCATTCATGTTTATTTCGTGCTTTAAGTAAATATGAAAAGACGAGCGGTTCACATGCCGTACTTGAGGCCATACAGTGTCAAGTCTGTCACAATTAAAGAGCCACAAAACAATATTTACTGTTTGAATTTTAAAATCTAGAATCTGAGGGTGCAAAAAAAAAAAAAATCTAAATATTGAGAAAATCACTTTTAAAGTTGTCCAAATGAAATTCTTAGCAATGCATATTACTAATCAAAAATTAAGTTTTGATATATTTACGGTAGGAAATTTACAAAATATCTTCATAGAGCATGATCTTTACTTAATATCCTAATGATTTTTGGCATAAAAGAAAAATCAATAATTTTGACCCATACAATGTATTGTTGGCTATTGCTACAAATATACCCGTGTGACTTTAGACTGGTTTTGTGGTCCAGAGTCACATATGGAAGCTTGTTTTTGTCACTGTATAAAAAATTGCTCACCACTCACAGTTTCCTTTCATAAAAATGATAATTTAAATTTAAATTTAAATTGATCACATTCTAGGAAATAAAATCTGAGAATGGGAGTTTATAGCCCGCAATTCTGACTTGATAACTCGCAGTTGTAAGTTTATGTCACAGAAGTCATAATTGTGAAATAAGAAGACATAAGTACCTTTTTTATTTATTTTTTTCAGTGGTAGAAACAAGCTTCCATTGGATTCTATTTAGTGTCTAAAGTTAACGGCCATATTGGCAGCACTGAACGTAAACAATACCACTGAACCGAACAAAATGTGCATATTTTGCTGATTATTGCTGCTGAAATTGGTCAATTATTGTCATGTTTTGGGCTGCACTAATCGGTCGGATCGGAAAAAACATTTGGAGTACTACAGACTGCCAAAAGCTATAAAAAAATCAAGGAGAAGAGTGCAAAAAAACTGTCTAAGGAACAGGAAAAGGCATTTGTGGTTGGCCAAACTGAACCAGGATTTCCAGCGCAAGAATCTTGACAACATTCATGTTTGTTCTTATAATTTCCGGACAGGTAGGTGAAATATTAGACTAATATCTTAATTAATACTAAGCGTATGTATCTTTACCACCTATTAACTCAAGTTTGTCAAAATATTGCACCTTTTCCTGCTTACTGAGTCCCTCTCTATATGATTTAGCAGCTTCCACATGTTTTTTCCATGGTTTAGACAGCATAAATTAGCAGAACAATGTATTTAGTAGTACATTAACCGTGCAATCCATCATGTTGTTGTTTACATCCGAGTGTTGCCAGTATGGCCACGTATCCAGGAAACTGACCAAACCGTGACGTAAGTGCAAACCTCTATGCCTTAAATTAAAACAATAATTATTAAGAAAGAAAAAAAAAAACAGTAATTTTCAGTAAGTCTGTAATTTTAATACAAATAATGAATTTTAAGTAATTTTGCAACACCTGTGGAAATTTGCTGATCCCCCCAGGTTGAAAACCACTAGTATAAACTATTTTTTTTTTTACATTGTGTATGCATGCAGATGCATCTTTTGCTGTTATGATGCATCTTGCTATTTGTCTCAATGCAACTTCTTAAAAAAGGCCCCTGTGCATTTTGTTTTGCTCTGTTCAGCTGTGTTTAAAAACAAAAATGCATCTTAAGTAAATTTCCTCCTGAGAAAGCATCTTTTGGACTTTAATTATACAGTGCTTCCATAGGACAGACTGTTCAATATTGACATTATGTTGTTTAGAGCTCAGCTGTAATATGAGCATGCAACTCTCGTCAGTAAATCAGGTTTAGTTGCACGCTCACATGTAACAGAGTAACACTAAAACAATCAATTAAAACCTCAGGACTTCATATTCATAAGCCCGTTGGGATTTGAGAATGTGACAGGTTTTGTCTATAAGTACCTGTGTGCGTCAATACAGTAAGTACACAAGAAACATACGAGAGACTAATGTATCCAGTTCACCAGAGCGGCGTCTATACAAAACTCCCTCTATATTTAATAAAGCCTGACATCTGCTTATGTTTCTGTGGCTCGTTTGCCTCCGTCTCTGCGGTGAGATTAAAATGATGGGAGACTCCTTAGAGACGGCTGCTAGCAACTGCCTGGATCAGCATCCGTGCTGAGAATACCACCGCAGAGACAAAGAAGCCCGCCGCACACAGCCAAAGACAGAACGACTGCTGCGAGATCCAGCCACGCTCAAGTCTTGCTCTAAAGTTCTGTCGTGTCACCTGCCTTCACTTTGTCATCCGTGAAGACTCGGATTCGCACAGGCTGCTTCGTGTTAAAGTAAGAATGAGAGCTCACCTCTTCACATTTACTGATGAGGCTGCAGAAGTTCTTTTGCGTTTGACAGCTGAGCCTTTACAGACACAAACCATTCATTCTACAAGGATTTACTGTCTGGCGAGGCAACCGGATTTTGATAGCGCAGATGGATGCGACCCAGAGGAACATTTGATTGCTTCTCGTCCACAGCTCCCAAGACATTTCAGTCATGTTTCATTTCAGTATCAACTTTATCTCAGATGTTTCAACTCAAACTTCTTCTGAGAACGTAAAGCAGACAGAGATGAGTCAAGTGTTGACATCCAGTGAAAGTAAAGAGGTTTAAAATAAATGTGTAAATGATTTTATATAAATAAATAAACAGAATTAATGAAAATATATTTATACTGTATATGGGTCAATGACGTGATGCCTACATTTTCTGTCCGATTGGAGCTTTTCAGTTAAAAATAGGTTTTAATGCATTAAAAAGATGCCATATATATAAAGTAAAGTAACTCTTATGTATGGACCCACTTTAAGTTTTCAAAAAAGATTTGTTATTTGTAATTTGTCTGTTATATAAAATATTATGCCGTTCGGCCATAACCGTTCTTTTGGAAACATCTTTTACCCAATTTATTTACCCAAATTACCCTAAATTTATTCTGATTCATTTTCTGCACTATTTGGCATGATTTCCAAAGTGTTTTGTAATCCTGTGTAAAATTGCAAAGCATTTGTATTTATATTACTATCATAATATACAAACAAACTTTGTCTGATGATTTCCATTTAATGAAATATCATGTGGTGCGACCATCAAGAAACTACCATTTTGAGACTTTTATGTTGAAATCCATTCAATGATAGGACATTATATACCAATTTGTCAATGACCCGTGGAAGCATCAATTAGGTTTTTAACTCTGTTATAAATTTGGAAAAAAATAAGCTTTTTAACGGCTGGTATGTAGTTACCACATTTGGATATCATGTGGTATGACCTCAATGAATACTAAGTTATTTCTACAATTATTTATTTTTATTATAAATTTCTTAGTAACCTTTTGTGGGAAGGTAGCTTGTTTTGTTTAGGTGGCCAATTCTGTGCTTGTAAATTTTGACTGAATTTGAAATATCATGTGGTGTGACCAAATATCATGTGGTGCGACCACTGCTGAGTGTTTTCCATTATAGATATATGTCCCAAATTGGCAGTTTTTGTGCTTTTATTTTCAGTTGATGGTTTATATACATAAAATACTTATCATTTGGAACAGATTTGTATGCAATTTGGGTAATTTCAGATGGTCTATGTTTAATCTTTATACAATATGTGAGAAAAAAATGCAAAAAATTAATTTAGAGCATATAATATTAGTTTAGTAATTATGCATTTATTAGTAATTTATTATTTATTTATTAATAACTATTTTAATCTATTTTACCCGAGTAGGCTGTAATATAAATGCTCGCCATGTTAATTCTGATCCTGTAGTTAAGCACAAACTCCAGATGTTATTTTCTACTGTAAGAAAGATGTTAACGCTGTGATCTCAAAACCTCAGCAACCTCCCGCTACTCTAAACTGACCTTCGCAAAGACCCGCCCCCCCTTAGTTACTGTTGCTATGTCCGACAAAAGCACTTTTATGCCACTTATCGTTCTCATGCAGTAAAAAATACATCACAGAGCAAAGAGGATACTGACAACGCACCTACATACAAGAGCTGGTTACTTTTGGTATGAATCAAAGTCTACATGTTCAAATTTTGTCATTTTTAAAAGAAATTCAAACAACAAATGAAGAGTTTGGTTCTAAAAATAAACGCCATTTTTTACAAAATTGAGGTACTGCCAAAATCAGTATTGTATCTGGTCGGTATTGAAAAGGCAATTTTTAATTTTATGCAAAATGCAATGTCTGTCATGTCTTCTCCCTATCTTTCCAAACTGCAACAAACGCCAGTCTCTCTTCTCTGCAGAATGCGATACATCCGTTCAGCCAATCACGGTGCATGATTTCACGCATTGTAAACAGTAAAGGCGGTGCTTTGAATACACCCCGCATCCTAGTTTTCAACGCTGAGTAATGTATCACAGACATATCTGACGAATCCTTTTACAAACTAAGTGTATAAAGAGTGTAAATAAGAGATTCATTGTGCAGAGAGTGTAGAGAGCTTTGTTGATTATAATGGAACTTCGTGAGATCGCGATTAACTAAGATGAGTGACAGCTTTTAATGATTTTTAAAGGAAGTTTGTAAATGAGATACTGATTTAATACAACAGTTAAATAAACAAGAAGGTAATATTATGTGACTAACATTGTCTGACTATAACACTATGGCTTGATTTTGCTCTATTTCGTCGAAACAAAGTCACAACTGAGCCGCTGCACATCTCTTTTCAAACACAGCTGTGTTTCCTTTATGAATGAACGTGCGTTTTTATAATAAATCTTTGAAAATCAAAATCTGGATTAGAATTTTTAATGTTATTATAACCTAAAGATGCAATGTGAAAGTTTAAAACAGAAAATCCATCTAGCCACTTTCTCGGTAAAGAAAACACACTTTTACTCAAATCAATCAAAATGCATATATGCAAATAAACATGCATGAATATCAGAAGGTACCTTGTTTCACCTGTGAATAGATGTCAAGACACACCATTTTTCAAGTTCCACCGACTTTAATCTACTCTCCTATTTGGTTTGTTTGTTGGACAGAAAGGTGTATTTGGCATTATGATTGTTCAGATCACCTGTTAATTAAACTCCTGGCGAAGGGTCAATTGAGCAGCCAAGATTGGGCAAAGTTCAGAAATAACTGGGGCTATAGAAATGCTTGCAGTTAATGCCATGTGCTGCACTTTTCACACATAAATAGATTTTTAACGTTGCGTCATTTGGAGCAACCACTCATCGTGTGGTACGACCAATAATAGGAATAACTGAATTAAAATAAAAGTAAAATAATTTATTTCTGTGGTTGAAATATGAATCACTGCTACAGCATGCCTAAGTGAATGAATTTTTAAAACACTTTTTATCAGTTCTATTACAGGAAAAATAAGTCTGCTAACTACATCTGAAATTATAAACAAAAATACTAAATCATTATTTACAAAAACTCAAAATAAATAAAAATCCTTTTTTTCTAAACACTTTAATTACTGATAACATCGAAAGAAAATGTTAAGCATGTTAAGGAAATGAATTGATTTCAATATAAATCATGGTCGCACCACATGACATTTTTTAAGGCTATGGCCAATTCATCGAGATGAAAAAACACTAACATCACTTAACTTCAAACTGTAATATAAATTTATGTGTAAACAACATTCTTAATGTTTGAACAATTACAACAGATATTAATATTTTTTGAATTTTAAAATCGGCCTGTCAAAAATCCTTATACGTCAATGACCCCCCCACACACACACACAAGGTATATAGTCAATCTGAACAAATACAAAAAAGGAAATGCATACTGTGAATCCTAAAGGATTAATAACATTAACAAAAGTACCTTCAGAAAGTGCAATCATGAGGCTATGTAATAAGCTTAATAGGGAAATTCTCAGAACTGAAATTATGGTTCTCCATTTAAGTGCTCTCCAAATAATATTCTATTCACACAATCTCCAGGGGTTTCTTATTACACTGACTTTTAGTCTGAACACCAAGAAATCTAAGGCCCCAGGTCCTCCACCTACTGCTCTTGAGCCGTGGCTTTTATCAGGAGAGTTTTCTGTCAATGAAGAGCAGATCCTTGTTCTCCCGTGACCTTGCTGTAGCCTCTGCTATCTAGAATTGTGATGGAGGATGTATTTACACTCACCTCCACTGTACGAACACCACAGAACAAAAGCCCAGAGGAATTCACTGGCACTCTTCCACATGGAGGTCATCACAGAAATGTGCTAAATCTTGCATGATTTCCCCTCAGCCTACTCCATGCATGCAGCCTTTCTTTCATAAATTATTATGTAGTGCAGGACTGGTGGGCAGGAACAATTAGTGACTCATTTTGTCAAATGCCCATTGCCCATAGGAAAGAAAAAAAAAAAAAAAAGCATATATGAGATCTTTATAATATCTTGACTGGTTTCACTGGTTTCTCTGCACATCAATGAGGTTAAATGGACCTCTGCTTAAGTCTCTATTTTCTCAGATATTTCTCTCAGAAAAAAAAGTGTGCAAACATTCTACCTTTAGGGGTACAAGAAATTGTCACTGGGGCAGTGTTCACAAAGGGATACCTCTGTACATTCTTTACCTCTACAGGGTTCAACATAGTACTGTAAAAGTACATATTACTATTTTAAGGATACATATTACTTCTTTTAGGTACTATGTTATGAACTCAGTATTGTGAGAAATAAACAGAATTACAAGATGTAAACTCAGCACTGTGAGAAACAAACTTGGAATTACAAGATGTAAATTGAAAATGGCAAGACGTAAACTCAGAAGTTATGAATTCAGTATTGTGAGAAATAAACTCAGAATTACAGGATGTAAATTCAAAATTGTGAGACATAATCTCAGAATTCCAAGTCATGAATTCAGAATTGTGAGAAATAAACTCAAAATAGTGAGGTGTAAACTCAGAATTCCAAGTCGTAAATTCAAAATTTTGAGACGTAAGCTTTGAATTCCAAGTCATAAATTCGGTATTGCAAGAAATAAACTCAAAATTGTGAGACAAAAATTTTTAAATTGCTGGACATAATTACAGAATTCCAGTCATAAACTCAGTATTGTGAGAAATAAACGAATAATTGCGAGACATAAATTCAAAATTGCCAGACATAATCCCAGAATTCCAAGTCATAAATTTAGAATTTTGAGAAATGAACTCACAACTGCGAGACGTAAACTCAGAATTCCAAGTCATAAATTTGGAATTGCAAGAAATAAACTCAAAATTGTGAGATGTAAACTCTGAATTCCAAGTCGTAAATTTAGAATTGCGAGACATTAATTCAAAATAGCGAGATGTAAAATTAGAATTCCAAGTCATAAACTCAGTATTGTGAGAAATAAGCTCATAATTGTGAGACAAAAAATTCTAAATTGCTAGACATAATTACAGAATTCCAAGTCATAAACTCAGTATTGTGAGAAATAAACTCAGAATTATGAGATGTAAATTCAAAATTGCAAGACATAATCTCAGGATTCCAAGTTCTGAATTCAGAATTGTGAGAAATAAAATTAAAATTGTGAGACGTAAACTTAGAATTGCAAGTCATAAACTCAGTATTGTGAGAAATAAACTGGTAATTGAGAGTCATAAATTCAAAAATTTGAGAAATAAACTCAAAATTGCGAGACATAAACTCAGAATTCCACGTCATAAATTTAGAATTGTAAGAAATAAACTCTAAACTCAAAACTGCGAAATGTAAGAGACTAAACAGAGTTTATAAAATATACTCATTCACAACTCTAACTTTATATCTCAGAAAATTCTGAGAATTGAGAGAAATCTGAAATCAGATATACATTAAAAATTTTGAGAAAAGTAAGTAAAAAAATAAAAAAAACTCAACATAAAACAAACATTTAAAATATTTCATTTGTTTACCTGCATGCCATGTGGCTATTAACAGACATCAGAGAATGAAAAATCTCAGGGGGGGTTTCAAGTAAACATTTTAATAGGGTCAAAAGGGTTTGGATGACAAAACATACTGGGAATCCCTGATCTAAGCCAATAATCCTATCCATATTCATCATACAGCTCTATTTTCTCACTGTCTCATGTCTCATTGATAACCCAAACAGGAGGCAGATGAAATCAAGCTTGAGTTTAGACCAAGAGCAGAATGAGGCCTCACTCTTTTATGATTCCGTTATAGCTCAATAAAATCTCACAGTAATTTGATTTCTTACAAAATGGAGAGAAAACCATACAATCACATTCAGGGGTGTGATTTATTAGTGCAAATTCAGATCCAGTCTAATCAAAGAGTGCAGAGTTTGTTCTGCTACCTGCTGTCTGCGGTCCAAATCTAATACAGGCCACAGCAGGCTGCCCGCCTGGCTAAAGGCTTTTGCGAGTCTGGCCATATTGAATAAAAGATGTCAATTTTCACATTCACTTCCTATTAATACAAGCTCAGAACTTGGAAACCTTTTTCACAGTGCAAATCATCATAATGTATTTCTACAGAACACTTACTGGCACAACATAGATGAACTTCAGGAGAATTTGTTAGATTTGTGCACACAGCATACAAATAGAATCTTTAGAACTGAATCATTTTATAATCATGTCAAGTTAAAAATACTACAAAATGCATGACTGTTTTAATCCGTTGCATCTAAATGCAATGCAAACTTCCCCTCATAAATGCATCTGATTGTGGTTTGGTGAACGTGAAACTAACATAAATCAAAAATAAAGCAAAACTTCTTTCTTGGAAACCTTTTTCACAGTGCAAATCATCATAATGTATTTCTACAGAACACTTACTGACACAACATAGAGGAACTTCAGGAGAATTCGTTAGATTTGTGCACACAGCACACAAATACGATCTTTAAAACTGAATCATTTTATAATATCACATCAAGTTAAAAATACTACAATGCAGGTAAATACAATGCACAGCATAAATGAGTACATCCCCTCTAAAACTAAAACCTAACCCTAACCCTAACAAATTCACCAGTTACGCTTTACTTAGAAGACATATTAGGGTTCTTTGGAGATATAATGTTCCAACAAGCCAGCTTGATCAATTACTAAAGAAGAATGTTAAAATTATTTAGGAAAACAAGATTTTCTTATCAAAGTGATAAAATATTGTGTTGCAAAAATGAGTACATCCTCCTGAATGTTACTAAATAAGGCCATTTTGATCAACAGGTATGTATATTAAACCTAAACTTTTAAACTTTTTTTATTTCCTGACAATTAAAAGTGTTATATAGCCTACTAAAACATATTCAGACTTAATGCTGACAACAACGGAACCACTTGGGAGAAAACTGCCAGGAGATTTATTTCTTAGCATCAAAGAGGACAATGGTACAAGAGGAATACCAAATTATTGTTTTAAGTGTTAAAATATAGCAAAAGTACCACTGACATTCAAAAACAATGGACTTGTGACAGGTCTCCTGAAATAATCAGGTCTTCACTTCAAGTTTTCATTTAGTGATGAGTTTTTGCTAGAAAAAGAGCAGGAAAAATACCATGTAAGTGTCTCAGAGCTACACTTTATCTCACAGAGTACGATACAGCTTCCAGACGTGACATGGATGGTTGTTGTCACCACTAGAATTACCTACTGTAGCCAAAGCACAATAAACTCATTTAACCTTTTCCAAGGCCCATATTTACAAAATCTAGACTTCTGGGAACCCATAATCTTGTCTCAAGAGACCAAGTCAATCATTTTGGATCTAAAAGCATCCAAAATGTTCTGTTGTTGCTAGAGGAGGAGTACAGTGAGAAGTGCCTGGTTCCCACAGTAACATTCAGTGATGGTAAAGCTCTTATATTAGGATGTATGAGTGCTGACGGTGTGACAGAGTTGTGCTTTATCAATGCTGTCATCAATTCACACACCACTGTGTGATGTAATACAAAAACTTGAAGCAGAAGATGCTACAGTGCTCTCCTCATTCCCTGCATTGTTGGGCATTTTTTCAACCTCCCAAGGTAAAAAAATTCTTCAGTGGTCAAGTATTTCACCCAATCTTAACACTCTTGAGCAGCTGTGGGGGGATTCTGTAGAGATGAGCTGAGCAACACTTCAGAATAGGGACCATGGCATTTAAGGAGGTCGTCTTTCAGGAGTTAAACAGGACAGCTGTGAGATTTTGTCATGAACTTGTACACTCAGTGCCAAGAAGGGTCAGAGCAGTATGCTTAAAGTTTTGGAGGACATAGTACTAGAATATTATACATTTGCTGAATTAAATCTAGGGTGTACTCATTTCTGCAATCCTTCATTTAAACAAAATTGGCTAATTTACTTATTTTACAGAAAACATTGGTATATATTTTTTTTGGTTTTTATTAAGTATATGTTTAATGTTTAATTTCAATTTTGCCATCTTTCTATGAATTATATTAGTGATCGTTAAGAAAATACATCTTTCATATTTATTCAAAGGGGGTGTACTCACTTATGCTATGCATTGTAAATAAAATATTTAATTTTCATTTTTTTTTAGTGTTTTATTGCCGTTATTTTAATCACACATTTTTATGTTTAAATTAAATACTGGTCCAAACCCCCTACACTCTTAAAGATAAAGGTACTTCACGATGCCATAAAAGAACTTTTTTTGTTTAATTGGTTCCATAAAGAACCTTTAACCATCTTGAAGAACCTTTCTGTTTCACTAAAGGTTCTTTGTGGCGAAAGAAGGTTCTTCAGATTATAAAAAGGTAAGAAAGAGGTGGTTTTGACTGAATGGTTCTTTGTGGAACCAAAAATGGTTCCTCTTTGGCATCGCTTAAGGAACCTTTTGAAGCACCTTGATTTTTAAGAGTGTACAGTTCCCTCAGACACCTGAACCCAAGTTCAGACTACAAAAAACCCTAAACAGATCTAAATCAAATATGCCAAAAAATCAGATTTTTGCTGCCTGTCTGAACAAATCTTGCCTCATACGGTTGTCCACACAATGTGTCAAAAGTAAGACGTCAAAGCAGGTTTTGCCTACATTGTGAGGAATAAATGTCTGAACAAGGACAGTAAAACCTGAAATCACCAGCCAACAGGCTTCATGAGAAACACAGCTTAATAAATGTACTAAACAATGTCTTAATGATGCAAAATTATATTTGCGTGAGAATTTGCGGATAGAAAATATCATAATACTCAGAATAAAATCAAAAACTGGGTGTATATGAGAATCCAGTGCACTTCATTTCGATAATCCATTTGGCAACAGAGAGACTAATTCTGCAGAGACGCAGTGACCGTATATGTACGATGAAATCTGTTTCTCGACTTTAAGGACACGAGCAGATGACAAATGACTGTTGTTTCAGCCTTAGTTTCTTTCTCTTTCACACACTCAACTTCTCTCATTTTCCGTCTCTTTCATCTCATGCGTACGTCCACTTACAACGGAGCCAAAAAGTCTGCAAATCTGACCTTTAGTTTCTAATTTACTGCAAACCTGATGATTTCAAACAAGGTCACTAGTCAAATGTAAGTAGATGAGTGTCACTGATCACGTGACTCTTTGTACATACGATCAGATGAAGTTTAAGATGCTTTTTGGATGAACGTTTCTTTGGAGAACACAAGCATCATGGTTTTATTTATGTAGCTCCAGTGCTCCTGTTATTACAGGAAACAACCTATTAAGGCAATCTGAAATTCATGTTCATTCTATTAAATTAGAAAAATGGGAAACAGAAGCATTTTTATTGGGTCTCAGACTTTTGGACCACAATATTTTTCTTAACCTGTACAGAACCTCTCATTTTCTCTGCTATTTTAAGATGACCTCTGTGTCTTTTAATGCTTCTACTGCAGAACATTTTGCACAAATGCTGTTCAAAATATTTATGTACAGACTTGCTAATGTTGCTGAAGGACACATAAGTGTCACTTCATTATTAGGGACCTTGCTGCACTGCTGTGGGAGACTATTAGTGAGAAATCACTCCAACATATCAAAACACAAAAACATCCAAACATGCACATATACATAAATTTGCACATATACTACTCGTATGAAGATATATTACCTGCTAGACATACTAGGACTGGGTAATATACTATACAATTCACAATATATTTTTTAAGATTTAGTTGACTATATAAAAAATAAGGCAACACTGAATATCACTTTTAATGTGCTTCCTTTGATTATGGTGTTTTAATGGTGATTTAATAGCATCTCTGTTATAAAACGAGAGCAAAAACAGTATATGAACTGGCAAATTTGATTCATTTACATGAATCACTTCAAACTGTCCTCATCAAGTGAATCACATAACTGTTCAGTCTCACTCAAAAACTGTTGATGGATGTCTATAAGTGCCATTTTTCATGCATTAAATTTTTTTGTATAAATAAATATAGATAAAACTGCTGTTTATTAATATGTGTTGTTATTTTGGTTCATTTTACAGTGCATTGCAAAAATAAAATAAAATAAAATAAAATAAAATAAAATAAAATAAAATAAAATAAAATAAAAACAATAATATTTTTCTTAATGGTGTTTTAATAGCATCTCTGTTCTAAAACGAAAGCAAAAACAGTATATGAACTGGCAAATTTGATTCATTCACATGAATCACTTCAAGCTGTCCTCTTACATGAATCAATCGAATCACAAAATGGTTCAGTCTCACTCAAAAACTGTTGATGGACGTCTATAAGTGGCATTTTTCATGCATAAATTTTTTTTAGTATAAATAAATATAGATAAAACTGCTGTTTATTAATATGTGTTGTTATATTGGTTCATTTTACAGTGCATTGCAAAAAAAAAAAAAAAAAAAAAGAATAAAAAAAATACAATAATAATTTTTAATGGTGTTTTAATAGCATCTCTGTTATAAAACGAGAGCAAAAACATATGAACTGGCAAATTTGATTCATTCACATAAATAACTTCAAACTGTCCATTCACTTGAATCAAATGAATAACAAAACTGTTCAGTCTCACTCAAAAATTGTTGACGGATGTCTATAAGTGGCATTTTCATGCATTAAAATATTTTAGTTTAAATAAATATAGGTAAAACTGCTGTTTATTACTATGTGTTGTTATACTGGTTTATTTTAAACAGTGCGTTGCAAAAATAAAATAAAATCACAAATAAATAAAATAAAATAAAACAAAAAGTTTTGCAACATGACATAAGACATTTGTCTTGTTTTTGCTTAAAATGAGAAAAACATATCTTCCAATGTGGCATGATAAATAATCTTGTTTTCCCTTTGAATTTAGAGTATTTTTCTTGCCTCACTGGCAGATGTTTTTTCTTGCTTTATGCAACACTAACAAAATTTTAATATATTTTTCAGAAAACAAGACTTAATCCCCCAGTTTCACAGACAAGGCTTAAGCTGTTTAAACTGAAAGAAACTTGCACTGACTTATTTTAAAATATATCTTGGCTTTGTTTTGCCTCATGCACACCAGTAATGTTTTTTTCTAAGGCACTTTTATAAAAATGGCTTAAATCTCCTAATTGAACTATGGTCTAATCCTGGCTTAGTCTAAACCCCGTCTGTAAAACCAGGCCAATATCTTGTATTTTTCTTCTTGATTTAAGAATGTTAAGATGATGACGAGATGGCTTTTATTTGGTTTTGCATCTGAACTCTTCATTTGTAAAAGAAAACATAAAACAAACCTCAGCAAATCTTTGGGGAGTGTTGAAAACTTAGTCGACTGTATTTCTATAAACCTCCAACAGCCTGGAGTTGATGAGTGGTCGAACAATCTTCACAGCAGTTTCTTGTTGCTTTTGATTGATAAAGAGTGTTTCCTGAGCAGATGGCCAAACCAACTGCACCAAGGCCTGGGGTAGAGAGCTGCGCTTCTGCATTAGGGGCATCGTACAAGACAAAACCCTGGAGGAAACAAGCGCTCTCTCTTTCTCTTCATCACACGCATGCAGAGCACAGGTGACAGAGAGCTGCACATGAGGACACTGAAGGCCTATCATCAGTCAACAATAGCTTACTGTGAGTGGGAGGGGTGTGTGTTTGAGACGGATGCTTCTGCAGACAACACAGTGTGAACGGTGCATACCGTATAAACTGAGGTTATACTGAGACGAGAGGAGACCGGATGATCTGAATCAACACTGAACTGACTTGAGCTGAATAATGACACAACTGTCTTGTTAGAGCTGCTTTACAGCAGAATTTGTCTCACATCTGAGGCTTGCTTTAGTGATTCTGTAACTTTCCTGTTTAAAGGTTCATGAAACCCCGGACTACTTTTTCTGAGATTTTAGTAGAGGTGTCTGTGTTGCACATCATAGTTTCATTTTAATCCGTTAATTTTAATTGTTTGAGAAAACTGGTTAATTTTGAGCTTTTTTTGCGCTATTTTCATCTTCTGGGTTTAAAATCTACATTGCATGTAGATGTAGATCTATATGGCAACGAACCACAGAGACAGAGTGGCACGCGTCATAATCTAAAACCACGCCCACCGGGGGGAAAACAATCCAACGCTCTCCAGTGACTTTGTATTGCGGGAAGCGGCCTCCATGTCATTTCTGACTTATAACAAAAAAAACAGAACAATGCCTAAAAGCTGCTAAAGGTGTACAGTAAACAAGCTAAAAAACCAGAACTACGTTTTTATAAGCTGTCGACCCCAAAAATAAGCGTTTAAGGACAAAAAAGTCGAGCACAACGTGTCATATTACTCTGAATACTACACCCCAGGAAACAATCATTATTTTTAACCATGTCAAAGGATTATTTCAGCACCTTATGTAAACCTGAGAGGAAGAAATATATAGAGAAACTAAATTTTATTAGTCTATGTCAGTGCTTCTTTTCCTTACCTTTCTTTTGCTAGAGAAATGATCCAACTGAATGGCTCAACGTGAAATGCCCTGACATCTACAACTATTTGTGGCCTTAAATGCTAATTTTTTGGGTCGACAGCTTATAAAAACGTAGTCCTGAGGTTTTTTAACTTGTTTACTGTACACATTGTCACATAGCAGCTTTTAGACATTGTTCTGTCTTTTGTTATAAGTCATAGGCAGAGCGACGCGTCATAATCTAAAAACCACGCCCACCGGGGGAAAAACAAACCAACACTCTCCATTGACTTTGCATTGTGGGATGTTGCTTCCTTGTCATTTCTGATTTATAACAAAAAAACAGAACAATGTCTAAAAGCTGCTAAAGGTGTACAGTAAACATGCTAAAAAACCCAGAACTACGTTTTTATAAGCCGGCGACCCCAAAAAACGAGCGTTTAAGGACAAAAGTAGAGCTCAACGTGTCATATTACTCTGAAAACTACACCCGCTAGAGGGAAACTTAATCGCGATAGGAAACAATCATTATTTTTAACAATTTCAAAGGATTAGTTCACCACCCAATGTAAACCTGAGAGGAGATTTATTGAGAAACTAAATTTTATTGGTCTATGTCAATGCTTCTTTTCCTTACCTTTCTTTTGCTGGAGAAATGATCCAACTGAATGGCCCAACGTGAAATACCTTGACATCTACAACTATATTTTTTTCCTTAAACGCTTATTTTTTGGGTCGACAGCTTATAAACACGTAGTTCTGGGGGGGGGGTTTAGCTTGTTTACTGTACACCTTGTCACATAACAGCTTTTAGACATTGTTCTGTCTTTTGTTATAAGTCATAGACAGAGCGACGCGTCATAATCTGAAAACGACACCCACTGTGGGAAAAACAATCCAACACTCTCCAATGACTTTGCATTGTGGGAAGCTGCTTCCTTGTCATTTCTGACTTATAACAAAAAACAGAACAATGTCTAAAAGCTGCTATGTGACAAGGTGTACAGTAAACATGCTAAAAAACCCAGAACTACGTTTTTATAAGCCGTCGACCCCAAAAAACGAGCGTTTAAGGACAAAAGTAGAGCTCAACGTGTCATATTACGCCAAGAACCACACCCACTAGAGGGAAACTTGATCGCGATAGGAAACAATCATTATTTTTAACTATTCCAAAGGATTATTTCACCACCCTATGTAAACCTGAGAGGAGATATATTGAGAAACTACATTTTATTGGTCTATGTCAGTGCTTCTTTTCCTTACCTTTCTTTTGCTAGAGAAATGATCCAACTGAATGGCTCAACGTGAAATACCTTGACATTCAACTATTGTGTCCCTAAACCCTCGTTTTTTGGGTCGACAGCTTATAAACACGTAGTTGTGTTTTTTTTAGCTTGTTTACTGTACACCTTGTCACATAGCAGCTTTTAGACATTGTTCTGTCTTTTGTTATAAGTCATAGACAAAGCAACGCGTCATAATCTAAAAACCACACCCACTAGGGGGAAAAACAATCCAGCGCTCTCCATTGACTTTGCATTGTGGGAAGCTGCTTCCTTGTCATTTCTGACTTATAACAAAAAACAGAACAATGTCTAAAAGCTGCTATGTGACATGGTGTACAGTAAACAAGCTAAAAAACCCAAAACTACGTTTTTATAAGCCGTCGACCCCAAAAAACGAGCGTTTAAGGACAAAAGTAGAGCTCAACATGTCATATTACTCTGAAAACTACGCCCACTAGAGGGAAACTTGATCGTGATAGGAAACAATCATTATTTTTAACCATGTCAAAGGATTATTTCACCACTTTATGTAAATTTGAGAGGGAGAGATATATTGAGAAACTAAATTTTATTGGTCTATGTCAGTGCTCCTTTTCATTACTTTCCTTTTGCTGGAGAAATTATCCAACTGAATGGCTCAATGTGAAATACCTTGACATTCACAACTATTTGCGTCCTTTTTTTGGGTTGACAGCTTATAAAAACATAGTTCTGGGTTTTTTAGCTTGTTTCCTGTAAACATTGACACAAAGCAGCTTTTAGACATTGTTCTGTTTTTTTGTTATAAGTCAGAAATGACAAGGACGCAGCTTCCTGCTATACAAAGTCAATGGAGAGCGTTGGACTGTTTTCCCCACGGTGTGGGCGTGGCCTGAATGTGCTCTGTTTTTTTTTTTTTTTTCATTATTATAGAAAAATGATTGAACATTACAAAAATATTAACAAGTAAATCCAGATACACAAAATATAAGAACAATCTTATACTGTAGAACAGTGTTCAGAACGAATAGATAAAATAAACAAATAACCACATATATATATATATATATATATATATATATATATATATATATATATATAAAAATAATAATAATAATAAAAACTAAACATAAAAAACATATTACAACAATTAAACAATAGTTCAAATTTTCTTCCTTTTTCCTTAGGACATATTCAAAGGTTGCAGCGGAGGAGCTATACCAGAAAAAAAATTCTCCATGAAATCTAACAATATGTCATTCTTTTTGTTATTAATTTGCATTAGAGACTTTCTTTTTCAAAATTTCCATTTCTGATAAAAATAGATTACACTTTGGTATGCATTTTGCAAATTTCTGTTTATGAATATAATATTTATCTAAATGCGCTCTGTCTTACTTCTGTCTGTCTTCTGTCTGTACTTCGATGATGTGTTGGTGTCTCATAATTATTCATGAGGCCTCGTGTTCTTATCCTATGATAAGACTCTTCATCTAATTATTCAGGACAGCGTGTGTTGATTTGCTATGACAGATGCTTCAGACTGTGAGATTGCCTATATTAACTGAGAGAAACGTTCATGGATCGAAGGAGAGTGTTCGTTTTTGTTTGCTTTGTAAGAGTTCGGCACAAACGCGATTCATTCATAGAGTGAGTGTAATAGTCGTTTTTACAACTCCTTGATGCAACCTATCAAAAGGATTATAAATGCCATAAAATAAGCCTTAAACGTTAATAGAGGTGCAACAGCACGTTCATATATATGTTTTCGATGCAGAGTGCAAATGGCTGTGCATTTATTTGTGTTGTTAACTCAAAGGGAGCGCACCGCGCCCACTTTTGCAGCATTTTTTAAAACTGTGGCAAGAACTAACCAGTGCTAAAACAGGGGGGAGATATATATATATATATATATATATATATATATATATATATATATATATATAAGATATTTTGAAGAATACTATGGAAGTGAATGGCTACCGTCAACTGTTTCAAGTAATCTATACATTTAAAAGTGACTTGAATTGACTAGATGAGAGGATGTTTTGAATTAGCAATGCCTGATTCACAAATTATTTACTCTTTTGAGTAGTTTTTTTTTAATGAATTGGTCACACATAGGGTTGGGAATTGAAAATCGATTCCAATTCCAGAATCGGATCCTTAAGTTAAGGAATCAGATACTTGTTGTAAAATTAAAATTTCGATTCCGCCTGTTGATTTCTTTGTCCGTTTCTTTTTCTTTTTTTTTATCTGTCAGGACCCGACCTAGCGATCTGCCAAGACCTTGCTCGCTAATCTAAGCGCTCCAAAATTTGGCTACACTTGCGATCAGAGGCTGAAAAAGCAAAGTATAATATTTGTGATAAGCTAAACATGTTGCAAGAGAGGTGTGACCACCAACATACCAAAAAACACTTTATTTTAACAGATTGTTAAAAATTGTGAACACTATTGAAACACCAACATGATTCTATTCCTAAATTACAATGAAAAATAAATTAAAATGATAAACTTCAAATAAAGATTTATCAATTACGTTGTTACGCCAGTAGGTGGAGAAAAGGGGCTGTTAAAATGTCTTGAATCATTCAAGAGATTCGTTCACAAATGCTTATTCATCTAGTAATGAAACAAGTACATTTTGAGTGAGTCATTGAATCATTCATCCATAAATTACAAGTTATTTTGTTTAGTTGTCTAATTTTTTTCTTCAGAATCTTGAGAGAACCAGAGTCTCCCTTAAAAAAAAAAAAAAAAAAAAAAAAACTAAGTTTATCCAAAATAATGCAGCTCTTAAACGAGTCCAGTTTTTATGTAGCCTGCTGATTTTTGTTTATGGTATTCAGCTGCAAATAAATGTTTTACAGTAATGAGACACAAATTAAATATGTTTGATATCATTTTTAATCACATTGGAATCAAAACTGGGAATCGAAAAGAATCGGAATCAGAATTGGAATTGATAAAATTCAAACAATATCAAACCCTAGTCACACAGGTTAGTGAAATGTCATGAATCAGCTAGTGATTCGTTCTGAATCATCTGAAGAGTTCACTCACAGCCTGAATAGACTGGAGCAGTTCTGCTCAGCAGTCTAAAGGGGGTATATCACAGCTTCTTTTTATTTTTACATTAAAGTTAACTTTTAAAATAAATATGAAATATTAAATAGTCAGAAAGTCACTGATCCAAAAAAAACATATCCAAAAGAATTGCAGAAAAAGTAGAAGTAAAAACAAAAGTAAAAATTCTGGTCTCACTTTTTCTTTTTTTTTTTTTTAGCAGGAATGCATGTGATCAAAAGTGACAGTAGAATGTTACAATGTAACAAAAATTCCATATTTAAAGCAAATATTCTATAATAAATATTAAATATTCCAAGTACATCCAGTTCTTTCTATTAATCCTCACAAAAATATATAACAGTTTCCACAAAAATGTGCACATCTTTAAGCAAGTTATGTATTCAATCCATTTACAGAGTTTCTAACTTTCTTCAGAAGGATAGTTTTAAGCTTAGCTAATATTTTTTGCCAAACATGAGAGAAGAGAAAATAGGAGGAGATGAGAGAAGACGAGGCGAAATGAGACTAGACGAGATGAGAGAAGAGGACACGAGTAGAGAAGAGGACGGGATGAGAGGACAGGAGAAAAAAGAAATGACCAAATTACCCTGGGAATTATCATCTGACACTATGGAGAGAGAGAGAGATGAAGAGAGACAGCAGCAGAAGATCAGTGTGAGCAGCTCTGCCATGATCTGCAGCAGATCCATTCATCCTCCTTCTGAAGAAACACCCCACACTCAACCTGCTACAACAAAATCAATGTTTCACCTTATTGTTGGCCTAAAACTGTGATTTATGCACAGGAGAGAGAGAAGAGTAGGGCTTGGGTGTCAACTCAGATTCAAATGCAGACAAAAGAGCCAAAAACTGCAATCTGACATGAGTACAGGCAGCGAAAACAGCATCTCCATATCCATGAGAGTCAGTCAAATGTGTGCGTCATGAAATCTCATGCAGACGCCACACCACAGCCTGAGGAGGAACCGACACAATCATTCAGTGACCTTTTCTGCGCAATTTCAAAGCAACTTCAATTTGTCAAACAACCATAAATTGCCACGGATCTGTGACTTCAGCTTGTGTTGAAGAAACGTTATGTTCTCCTTGAGAAATGCATCCGCTGCACCTGTGTACGCGAACCAAATGAACCCAGCATCATTTAGCCTATAGGTTTCATCAGCAACTTTCTCCAGCTGTCCGCAATACAGCAAAACAAGCATATATTACCTATGAAATAATCAAATATGCTGCATTTATTTGACTATAAATACAGTACAGTAACAGCAATATTGTGAAATATTATTACGACTTAAAATAACCATTTTCTATTTGAATATACAGTAAAATGTAATTTACACATTGTCAAATAAATAAAATACACCTGTTTTTCACTGAATAATTTCCTGAGGGAATGTTAGGTGTAGACAAAATTTGGAAATAAGCTTTCTAAATTAAAAAAAACTTTAAGGAGGTTCTGTTTGAGTTCACAGTAAAATTCTGGATTTGGGTGCTTTTCTTAAAATTCCGGTAAATTCATTCATACTCAGAAAAAATAAAGATACAACTGTGATTTTAAATGAGCTAGAATGAAACTTAAAGTTCTCCTGTTTAGCCACCTGCAACTAAAAATAACTATTGTTCTTAAATATTTAATAACTTTTGAAATGCTAATCTAATCTAAATGTTTCAAAAAACATCGTAAAGCTGACATTTTGTTGGGATGTATCACCTTTGTCTCATTTGGATATTCAGAGGCTCCGCAGTGAACGTGATTACGTCGTCGCATTTTGATCCGCACTGATTCGTCAGTAGAAACCAATGCATTTTGTTCCTCTGAGCCAAACAGGAATGATTGTTGATGCTTAGTCCCACCCCAGGGCCCAGATTGGTTCAAACTGTCATCCAACCAATAAAGACTTTTGAACCACCAATTTGCATGTTTCTTTGGAAATTTGAAAAAACGCAAGGTGAAAGTAAAGTGTGTCGTGCGTGCATGAAAACAAACACAAAATTACACATTTGCATGACAGCACTCTTTGAAAAAGCACAGAAAAACACACAACAGAGTACTTTGACATTAAACAAATGAAAAACAACGACGAAACAGCGGTACATATCGGATAAAGCACTGGGATTTATGTTTTCGCGTAGCTATGGGCTAAAGATTATTTGCACTATTTTTTTCTGTTGCACTCTGTATGTTTATCTCTCATTTTGTGTGTAGTTTGTGAAACATTTGCACTGTTTGTATATTTGTTGCACAAGACAATGTGCAGTTGTTTCAGCTTGTTTACTTACTTGCTGCACTGTTTGCATTTGTCGTTCATACTCTGATTGAAAATATATTTCTCTGAAAAAAAAAAAAACATTTTTTTTTTTACAGTTTTGTTGTTATATAACACTCTTTCCATTAACTTTACTTCCTAAACATTTCTGGACACATCTATATTGTCAATAAACTAAATAGACCTGTTTTTCACTAAAAAGCATCTATAACAATATTGTAATTAATGGCTATAACTTGCTGGGGGAATGTTATATTCAGACAAAATTTTATTTGGAAGTGTAGAACACCCAAATCCAAACTTTCTGTTTCTGAAGTTTCTGTTTAAGTACACAGCAAAAAACCTCCAATTTTTGCTTGCATTTTTCCTGAAATTCATTAATTCTTAGAGAAGATCAAATTAAATTGGGACTTTATATTAGCTAGACTGAAACTTCACGTTCTCCTGGTCATAATGATATATGGCACTTGATGCTGACTGCTAGAATATGTCTGAAAAACAAAGAAAATTTTAGGCATGTCAGGTGCCCCAAAAATGTTCTAGGTCTTTAAGGGTTAAAAACAATATATTGAACTCAATGCTGACTAATAGAATAGATTAGAAAAACAAAAACAAGAAAACACAGGAGAGTCAGATGGCCAAAAAATCCAGGTCTTTAAGGGTCAATGATCAAACATTGGGGACACTGAATTCAGAATCAAATATTACATGACAAATCCCTCAGGTTTTCTAGGAAAATCTACAAAAGCCTACCAGCTGTTGAAACATCATGGAAGTAATGAAAAAGCGAACCATCGGTATTAAGACTTGTATGGCTTAATGTAACGTAGATGATGTCTCTTACTGAAATATGTAATAGAAAATCTATGAAAGATTTACATTATTTAAAATATCCACATCTATGGACTACGGGGGGCACCATTATTTCAGTGATGTCAAAGGGCTGAGCTACTGCCGCTACCTGCTGTTATTTTTACCTCAAAACAACTTGGAAAATAAAATACTGATACAATGCCACATTTTGCGGCTTTTGGTTGTAATTTCCAGTCAAAGGGCAAAAAGAGAAGCAATGTAAGTCTTCACTGCTTTTCCTAGCGATAAAAAGGGATAAATGAATGGGAAGATGCCTGTGGATGAATAAAACTTCATTGGGTTATTTTAAATATTTTTACCCAGGTGCTGGGTTATATTTTAACCCAAATGCTGGGTTTAACTTGTTGGGTCATTTTATTGTTTTTTTTTTAAATATTTTTCACCCAAGTGCTGGGTAGTTTTTTTGTAACTAAGCTGCTGGGCCTTTTTTTTTTTTTTTTTTTACGCTGGGTTATTTTTTCTACCCAACCGCTTGGTTGAGCCTGTCTCTAACGAAACAACCCAGCTGCTGAGTTACAATCAGAGCGCGGGCTTTTTGGGTCCTCTACAGGAAAGAGCGGTTCTCAGCAAAATAAAGGTTTGTATACATTTTATCTGGCTTATAATGTCTTTACTATGCTTTAAATTCTATTATTTTACGCAATGCAACAATAGGAGTCAGCAGCGGTTGTTTCGCAGGATGGAAACGCCTTTTGCCTTGCATAAAATAAATGGATTTTATTCATTATTGTACTGAGTTTAATCTTAAAATATGTTCTCTAATGTTAGTACTGTTTGTTTATGGGCAGTTTTTGGAGTCAGTCATGGCATCTTTCAACTACGGGTGAAACGCAAGGCCGCGGCCTGAAGTTCGCAGTTAACCCGGCGAACAGCAGCCCTTCATTGGCTCAGATTTCGGCAACACACCAGCATGAGAATTAGCGCTATTTCGGTAAAAAGTGATTACAGAGAACGGTCGAATACACTTAAATTTAAATTCTACTTCTAAATGTTACATTTTTAACGTCTAAAATGCTTGTTAAACGAGTTTAAATGTATGTAATATTGTAAACGGTGCTGTATTCACCCAAATAAATTCAGTTTGTCTTGTATTTTGTCCATGTGTTCTTGCTTAACAATAAAAGTTCACCTTTTGATTATTGCTGTTGTATCTAGTAATTACATGTGTGTCTTTATAAGTTCCAGTCCATTTTAAGCCAGCAATATAATAATTTTTAAATAATAGTTGACTTAAATAAAATGACCATCCCATACACCCAAAACAAATTTTGAACCCACGGACAACATTTTCTTTTCTTTTTTTTTTTTTTTGCAAGGCCATCGTCATCATCACATAAAAAAGTTTAAATCGGCTGGGGCCACGCCAAATTATTAAAGGCTATCTCTTGAACTTCCTATTTCCTTTTTAGTCTCTTTATTTTCCCTGACATCTCTCTGTCTCTCATGTGTGTGTTTACTTTTTTTCTTGAACCTGTCACTTTTTCATCAACACATCTCCACCACGTTGCAAAACAACCACCTCATTGTGATTTGTTTGCCTATATTTATTTCAGAAAAATTTAAGTATTACATTAGGACCCTGTATTATTGTTTTAGCTTGGCTAAATGTCAAAATTTGTACAATAATACATCTTTTCTTCATATATCTTTATAGAAAAATCTTAAAACTGAACGTGTTTTTGCATTATCATGGATCATGTTTAATCCTGAGAAAAATTAACCATGGTTTTATAAGGCCTATGGTAAATGTACAGTAATCATGTTTTTTTGGCAGATTGATTACCATTTGTATAACCAGAGTTTTAGTACAAATACCATGGTAAAACTATATAGTATAGCAAAACCATTGTTAATTTTTAAACATTGTTGTTGTCTGCCTTAGCTCCCTCTGAACCTTTTTTAAAATGATGTGAATACTCCTCTTTTTAATTCCTACTCTTTATAATTGTAATTATGTCCTTTTGTTATTTTTGCAGTAACTGACTGCTCCTGCTAACATTTGCTAGCAGTTTAATGCTTAACCAAGCAAACAAAGGCAAAACTACAATAATCTATTTACAGATGTAACTGACCTGCATTTGGAGGTCCTGAACAGGACAGTTTTTCTGCTCCCCCTGGGCACTCCCATCCTTTTGGCGGACGTGCGGAGCACATGCGAGGCAAAACACAGTCAAGACTAACCGATTCATGACTCATTAGAGTTTTATTATTGAATGGCGAATTCTAAAATAATAATTTTAGTACATTTGACAGGCAACAAAAACAGCAACAACAATATTTAAAAAAAATAAATAAATAAAAATGAAAGGGTAGCAGGCCAAATTGGCTGCCAGGCCACTGAGAATTCTCCCGGTGCTCCTGATGGCCAGTCCGCCCCTGGTCAAAATAACCCAGCATGTGTTCTGTCCAACATTTACCCAGCGCTGGGTTGCTAAAAAACCCAAGTTGGGTTGTTTTTAACCCAGCATTTTTTGGAGCGTAGAAACGGCAGAGACAAGAAACTCTAGATGCCATCCTGGAAGCATGTAAACATGCAGACACTTGTCATAATCTATGGTGCCCGCGAGTTTGAACATCCAAAATGCAGTTTAAATGCAGCTTCAAAGTGCTCTAACTGATCCCAATCAAGGAAGAAGGGTTTTATCTAACGAAACGATGTTTTACCTTTTTTTTGTAAAGGGTGTTTGACCCTCCTTTAGCATTCACTTTGTAAACACTGGGTCAGCACTTCTGTAGTGATGTAGGACGATTTTGAAGTTGGAGGTAGAGGTCTTCACGGAGGACCCGAGACCCAATTAAATGGTCAATTGGGGAACACCGCACTTTCAGCACTTTGTGTGTGTTTTGTAACTTGAAACTTGTAAAATTAGGATGAGAAAAGTGTGAGCGGGAAATAAGGTGGGAAAAAAATTCAGTAGCATCATTCAGTAGTGTCTTGCATTAGCCAAAATCATGACAGTCCACCACATGATATCTAATCCAACTGTACGTGAATAAATGCAAATACTCCATAAAAGCAAGACCGTGGCGCCGGCTTCCTTTGAAATATGATCGGGCCCGCTTCGTCCTGCTTCGTGACAGAAATGCCGCCTGCATGTGCGAGAGCATGTCAGAGGAGATGCGCAGAGTGGGTAACATGATAATTAATTGTTGATTACTAATTTGAATCAGTACATTATAACGAAAACAATACCTTAAATATATTAAGAGTATATCCACTTCTCCAGACACCACTACACCACTGCGCACGCAGTAAAGTGTAACGCACTTCTTGTTCTGTGCATTTTTTGAAAAATAAAAAATTGCTCCGAGCTGGAATAATGAATAGATTAAGAAGGTTCTTTCACTCGGCAAGACAGAGGAACAGCAACATGGACGGAAATGTTAGTGTCAAGGAGGACTGATCGCAGTCAGGGCTACTAACAGTATGGAAGCCAAAAGTTTTTTTCGTAACTTGTTTATAGCAGTTTGCTATGCAATATGTGCCGACTGGGTGCAGTCGGGTCTGGTTCGGGTCCAATTTGTGAATAACGCTTGGGTCCGCGTCGGGTCCGGGTAGTAAATTTAAGCCATTTCTTGGGTCTGCACGGGTTCGGGTCCCACTTTCAAATTAAATACGGGTCTGGGTCGGTTCCGTGCAACAAATTTACGGGTCTCTTCGGGTTCGGGTACGAATTTTTGGACCTGTGAAGACCTCTAGTTGGAGGAGAAAATGAGATGGGAGTTTCAACATTCACTAACTGTATTGACCCAGAATGCACAGAGTTCACGCATAGCTAGACAAGATGAGCATTTAAGGTTAAAAGGCTTTTTTTTTTTTTTTTTTAGAAAACAACCGATTGTTTTGCTAGATAAGACCCTTCTTCCTTGGCTGGGATCATTTAGAGCCGTTTGAAGCTGCATATAAACTGCATTTTGGAAGTTCAAACTTGTGGGCACCATTGAAGTCCACTATATGGAGAAAAATCCTGAAATGTTTGCCTCCAAAAACAATTTCTTTATGACTGAAGAAAGAAAGACATGAACATCTTGGATGACAAGGGGGTGACTTCTCCTTTAAGCTCTTCAGGTGCATCACCTCACTGAAACGCTCCGTGAGATGCTGTTTCTCTTAATTCACCCCCTTTAAAGTCCACGTGAAATCAAAATCAAAGTTTTTCGGCTTTTAGTATGAATATGTTAGCCTTAAGGTTATCCATAAGGTAGTGTGCTCCAAAACAACAACAAAATTCGTGTTTACAAGATATGAGCATTTAAAACTTTCAGTCTCTCACTTCCTCCAATATGAATCAATGATTTTGATGACATCAGGCTGCACTTCAGCTTCTCATCAAACCTTCTGTCCAATCAAATGCTCTCTAGAATCCGCAGCGTCCCGCCCCCTACACTATAAATAGATGTTGAAGCTGCGGCTGAGATCGATCACTTGTTCACAGTGCTAGTGTTTACTGAATGTCATGTAGTGCACAATGTAGGAGATAGAGAACGATTCAGACAGTGTAAATATGCCTTCCTTTGGGGCAAATGATTTCCGCGGCAGCACAGTCTGCTCTGGACTTTGGCTCCGGTCCAGGCACAGACGCGATCGCACAGAGCAGATCATATGTGCGAGTTGACATGTATTAAACTACACAGCCTCAGCATGATTATGATCACCATTTTGTTTTAGTGAGAGTTTGATCTATGGGGTAATCAATTAGGCCGTGTCTGTCATAAGCTTTCAAACGCGGCTTTACAGAGCTCAACGGCTCTGGCCAGAACAGATATAAATGGAACGCTATTGACTATTTTAAAAAAGTGGGCGGGGCCCACTTTCAATATGCCCCGCCCTGTTTTCCTGTTTCAGTTCAAATTACGTCACCGCATAGAATAACGCTGCGTGTTTCAAGGCACTTCAGTGGACCTTTAAAACACTAATGCATTACATTTTAAGTAGTCTAGAAAACGTACTATATAGTCAACATCACTAATTAATTGCGTGACTGTTGGATGACTAGACAGCTGATCTGAAGAACAAAAAGAAAACAACAAAAGCTTGAGTAAAATGCGTCTTGATGGTGTTTAGACACACTAAATGGTTTGGGAAAAAGTGAGAGCTGTTTTACACAAACACAGCCATCCCTCCTCTTCCACACGCTCTATTTATTGCCTCCGATCTGACATTGACCTGCAGTATCCAGGAGCTTAGGCTGACCCAGCACAGGTCTGCTGTGTATCGCACGACTGCAGAACTGTAGGTTTGGTTTTTAACTCTGCCAGTGACGTTCAAAACCTAAACTATACAGGTGCAGCATGTTTTCGCCTACACAGTCAAACTGCCTGTTACTGATGATCAGTTGCTCTTGTGTGGAAACAAGTATTTATATACACATATAAATCCTAAAGCCCACTGCCGTTTGTTCAGTGAATAAAAAAACATCCAAACGACACACTAGAGATTCATGATGTTCCAGATGAAAAATCTAGGTCATTAAAGGAATAAAGTTTAAATGCAAAATGTTTTGAAAATAATATATGTTTTTAAAAACATGCTGAGGTTATAAAATGTAAACTTTTAAAAAATGTAAAATGTTTTTTTTTTTTTTTTTTTTTTTGAATAATCTCATCTTTTGGTGTTCCAAAAATAATAAGATGAAATTAAGTTCCTCTCATTTGTCAAATGCATTTTAATGCATTATTATGCTTAAATGCAAATTGTTTTATAAAATATGTTTTTGAAATGTAAAAGTCAACATGCCAGTAAAATGTAAACATGTTTTCTAAAATGTAAAACTGTTTGTTGCACTGGTTTCAGTTCACATTTATGTTCATTTTTATATGAATAATCTTATCTTATCTTTTGTTTTTTTTTTTTGTTTTCAAAAAGAATGCAAAGAGAAATCAGATATATAGTAAGTATATAGTATATAGTATATAGTACTTTTAATTTGTCAAATGCATATTATTAAATGCAATATTTGTCATAATATATTTATGCATAATATATATCTTTTTAGTAAACAACCAAAAATATGAAGCAGCACAACAACGTTGATAATAATCAGAAATGTTTCTTGAGCAGCAAATCAGCATATTAGAATGATTTCTAAAGGATCATGTGACTTTGAAGACTGGAGTAATGATGCTAAAAATTAAATTTTGCATCAAAGGAATAAATTACATATTACAATTTATTCAAATAGAAAATAGCTACTTTAAATTGCAATAATATTTCACAATTTTATTGTATATTTGGTCAAATAAATGCATCTTTCTCAAGTCTCATGCCTCATGGTGCATTAAGCACACACACTTCCTTTGAGATATGGTTAAGATTTCTTTAGTTTAGCGTAATGGCCATGCATGGAATGTGTTAAATCAATTACTCTTTTGCCTCCGCTTCGTATCGATTTCCTGAATAAACACACATCAGCCAGATCTGTTGGATTTGAGAGCTGCAGGCTTTTTTGACGATTGTTTATTTTTCCAGCTTTGTGACTCAATTTGAAATCTCTATAATCCGAAGCTTAAACAATGATTCTTTAGCTGTACAGTTATTTGTCAGTCATAAAAGCATAAACATACTGCCTCTTTGCCTGAGAGAAATACACACAGCTTTTCTGCAACCGTAAATTTAAAGCGACACCACGCTAATGTAAATACATCTCTCTCTTTCTGTTGCCTAACCTCCCTGGAAACTACATCCAACAAAAATGCATCTACAAAGCTGTCAGGAAAAGGTATAGTCTGCAAGGTAGCGATTTGTTCCATCTACAAATTACATATTTGCTTTCCAAGAAAGCCTCTGAAATGCAAAACAATTTAGTGTAGGATGGATCCAGAGTAAGTGCAGTAGTTTCATGAAGGTTGTAATTTTTTTTCTAGCTATTTATAACTAGCCCAGGTGTTGAAGCTGAACTTCCCAGACCTTGCTCTCTTTTTGCAAGATCGAACATTCACTTCAAATTGGCTCAGCTGTGTCCACAATTATATAACCTCAAAGTAGGAGTGGGCAATATAACCAGAGCCTATATACCAGTAGTAATGTGTTAATCGGTAAAGATTTATAAATAAATCAATGCAGGTTTATTAAAAAAAATTACATAATCAATCATACATATTTCAGTAATTATTCACAATTCTATATAAATATATAAACAAGTCGGTTTGCATTGCCGCCATCCGAGAAGGAAGCTCTTCTGAAGCTGGCTTACAAGAAAGCCTGCAAACATAACTGAAGACAACCTGTCCAAGAAAATGAATTACTGGAACCATGTCCTATGGTCTGATGAGACTAAGATAAACTTGTTTGGCTCTGATGGTGTCCAGCATGTGTGGTGATGCCCTGGTGAGGAGTACCAAGAAAATTGTGTCTTTCCTACAGTCAAGTATGGTGGTGGTAGCATCATGGTCTGGGGCTGCATGTGTGCTGCTGGTAGTGGGGAGCTGCGGTTTATTGAGGGAAACATGGATTTCATTACAGGGCTGGACAATAAGGAGTGCCTGATGGCCCGGGGCCAGCGTGAAAGACGCTCGGGACAGTTGACGAAGCTGTCACTGGCCCGATCGTGCCACTGCTGGGTCTGCACGAAAGTTTATCATTAGCACGTGCCTTGTTCAAATAAAATTTCAAGCGATCACATAGAGACGTGTCTCTGATGGACAGAGCCAACAGAAGTATGTCAAAATACCCGTTTCGACGAGTACCTTTGTAGCTTTAACAATGATTAATCTATATTTATACAGTGGTGTACAGATGCACCGATCGACTGGACATATTTCAACCGATCTCCAGGGGCGGTTCTAGAGGTGGGGCCATAGGGGCCCTGGCCCCTTCTGAAATCTGATTGGCCCCTGATTGGCCCCCCTTCCATCAATCGTCGACGAGAAGAGCAACCGGAGAATTCTTCACAACGATTACTGATGCAATTCCCCCCCTAAACAATTGGCGGCAGTAATGTGTCGATGCAACTTGGGAGAAGAAGCAGAGGTCTTGGCTTTATATTATCTTTGCGGCTTTGGCTTGAGCGATACCTGGGGTCCGTTCTTCGTACCTCGCTAACTAAGTTAGCTGGATTTGATTGTTGACGATTTCGCGTGATCTTGGATCGTTCGGTTCTTCGAAGCTCATCCGGGACTTGCTGTCATAGCAACAGATCCGTAAGCGTAAACCTGCTCGGGAGCAGGCTTACTTTATGTAAACAGGATTAGATTGCATCTAAGCAAATTGCATTTAAGCAGAATTGATACTTAAAATCTGTCCCAACCACTACTACTTTATTACAAGAATACTATTGACCCAGGGACAACAATTTAAAATAATAATAATAAAAAAAAATGTATTTGAAAATAATATAATAATGTTGTGTAATCTATAATAGACAGCCATGTTTACTCATTAAAATATTTATTCGTCATAAAATAATTACTTTATAAATGTATTAGAATCTTACACACGTTATACAGATAATGTAGAGGCGTGCATTAATTTGAATGATGACAGCTATTATGGGAGTGGCTTTATGGAGCACATGAGATACAGATAACGTGAGATCTTGACCCTTAAGAAATTTTAATTAATGCTGTCACGTAGCAAATTTGTTTCAAATATAAAATTAAACGAATTGCTAAATATTACATTGAAATAAAAAATATAAAGTCTGTACAAATATTAGAAATCGTGAATATAAATAATTGGGGTAAAAAAAAAAATAATAATAAATTAAATAAAAACTGTGCACATTTCATTAATCTATTAAAACATGATGTAGTTTTGTTCGCTTGGCTGTTTCCTTATAAAAGTCCAGAAATTTGTTATGTTTTTCGTCAGGTGTGTTTTTTAATCATATGATGTCATTACGTTGCTGTCTTAATTGCCGCCAGCCGATCGCTGCATTGCTGATCATGGTTTTAAGTATCGATACATAGCCCCTTTTAAACCAACAGATAACTCAATCCAGCCATACTAATCATCAACAACAGGTGCGTTCGAAGAACCGAATTAGCCAGGTCATGATTAGCGCGATTATGTTATCTTGGATGTGTCATTTGATCTCGGATGTAATAAGCGACGTACGAAGAACGGGCCCCAGAACATTCTCTGACGTTATGACAGTAGGCGGGAGAAAGAATCCATTTAACATTACTTACAACTTGAAGACAATTCTTGGTGAGTCACAAATCCTCGTGTTGTTTGTCAAAATATGAAAGGATATTTAGCTGCTGCTCTCACTTATTTTAGGTTTGTTAACTAAATTGTGGAAGGAGCACTGGAAGCACTGTCCAAGTAAACCAATAAACTTGTAAGCAATGTTAACATGTTTTTGCTAAGATAGCGCTAGCAAAGATTCTGTAGTTAACTTTATCAAACCAGTCCCTCCAGGATTTCACGATTTTTTGTGTGATTTTTGCAATCAAAATGACTGATTTTGTGGTGGTAATTTCCAGAAATTTGTGAAAAAATTTGCAATTTTTATATTTTATAATTAGGACATCACATTTACCGTAATAGTATTATGTCAGATGCACAATAGTCGTACGACTCAAATCACAAACAAAATGCATAAAGCTTTTTTTATTGAATACAACATCTGTATTCACGTAAAAATGCAGTGAAACTTTAATTAAACTAGAGATATTTCAATTGGTTGATTTATAATTTAATGTTTTGTGAGGTCTTTTTCTTTTTTGTGATTATTTTGCGGTTAAATTAGGAATTATTCAGGATCGCAAAAAAATTCAACATTTTGTTGATTTTGCGTTGTATTCAGCTATCGCGAAAAACTGGAGGAACTGTCAAACGTCTGTGGCGCTAGCTTTAGAGTTTTTGCATGCACTAACCGTATGTAATTAGACCTTTGTGTGATAATGTTAACTATCGTGTTTGGCAGATATAGTGAGCATGAAAAAAAAAAAAAGGGACAGACACAGGGAGCCATTCAAAATTAACCAATTATATTAATCGCTGTGATGTACTTTTGTGTGTGTGTGTGATTTATGCATTGTGTCCTAAAGGACACAGTATAAATAAATGAAAGAAAAATCATTAAGAACTTTACTGGCTCATAATTTTTTATTAGAGCGTTTGAAAAAGGAATGACTGCCGAAATGTATTTGCACTCTACTGAATAAATTATTTTGTGTGCTTGAATGTACCCTGTACTTGGCCCCTGAATGTAAAATGTGGCCCCTTAATGGCCCCTGTTACAGAAAAATCCTAGAACCGCCACTGCCGATCTCTGTTCTGGGCTTGCATGCAACACATTTTCAAAATGTCATGTGTGTGGAAATATTACGAACTCTTTAAACATCTGTTACGGCCAGAGATGCTGAAGACGAAAGCAAAGAGGAAAAAATACTGTAGCAGGCAGAGCAAGATCACGGCTCACATTGCGCAAAATATTGGAAATATTATCCTAAATATTGAAACGGGGTTTATATTAATGTATCTCTGAGGAGAACTGACTGTATTAAGAAATGTTTACATGGCGTTTTCTTTTCATTTGCCTCTGTGTAATGCATTTAAATTTGCGTTTATAAGCACGGCGCTGCTTTGTTTACAGCGGTAACCAAGGAAACGCTGTATAATTTTTCCATAAGCGACACCTGCTGGCAGAGACTAAATTTGCGCTCATTCAGTCCGTCTGCTGTTTCTCCCTAAAGCATTGTTTCATTTGTAATAAATAATTTTTGAACAAACAAATAATGTTTGAACTTTATATTTGTTAGGCTAGTATAGGTTTTGCTGTGATATCAAAATTGAAATCGAGAATTTAATTGGTATGTAAAATTTTGATGTCATATAGACCATTTTGCTAGATGTAAACAACGCTGGTCCAGAAGCACTTCCTGTTTTTTTGTTCTTTATTTTTTAAAAAATTCACATATACAAATACATCTTAAAGGCGCTAATGTAACATTTTCATCCAGTCAAATGTTATGTTTGTTGTATTTTTTTGTGATGTTTGTGTAAAGTTAAAAAAAAGAAACAGGAAGTGTATCGGGACCAGTATGTTTACATCTAGCGAAATGGTCTATAAGCTTATTTATTAAAATGAAAAGATAACATGAGTCAAAAACAATGATTACAGCAACTATTTTCGTTTTTTGTGGCAGGGCAAGTGAAAATTTTGAAGGGGCAAGTAAAAATTTGAACCACTGGCCCGACCGGGCAAGTAGAAAAAATCCCTAGCGTTGAGCCCTGCATTATGTACTGTGCATTTCTGAAGTAGAACATCATGCCTTCCATTCAGAAAATGGGGCGAACGGCAGTTTTCCAACATGATAATGATAATGACCCTATGGGGCCATCCTCAAGTGAAAGGTGGAGAAGCACCACGTGTCTAACATCCAGCAGCTCCACAATGTCATTACAGAGGATTTGAAGAGGATCCCAGCAACAACCTGTGCAGCTCTGGTGAATCCCATGTGCAGAATGATTAAGGCAGTGCTAGATAACAATGGTTTGACACAAAATATTGACACTTTGGACACAGTTTTGACAAGTTCACTTAGGGTGTACTCATTTTTGTTGCCAGCTGTTTTACAATAATGGCTGTATGTTGAGTTATTTTTAGGGGACAGTAAATATACACTGCTATACAAGCTGCACATTGACTACTCTAAAATATATCCAAGTTTCATTTCTATAGTATTGTCCCTTGAGATATAAGATATACTAAAATGATTGCTGAAATGTGGGGGGTGTACTGTATATCCTTATTTTATTCATTACTTGTACTCATTACTTCTTTAACCCTTTAACTGCCACTGTATAGATAAATCCTAATGTAATCATGACAAGCTATACATCATTGGAAAGACTCCTAAATAGATATTTTACCATATTTTTGTGTTACAAATTATGTAAGAAAAGTAATAGATTAATATATGTGAAGAGTGCAACTTAAAAAATCTACATCATAGCATGAGTTCTGACCTTTGTCACAAAAGACTTTCTTTGTTTCCTTTTTTCCTTTTACGCTTTAGATATCATAAGAAATTATATATCAGTTCAAAACTTAAAATCTCGGAATTCATCATTTGAAAGGCATTTTAAAATCAGACATTGCATTACCACGGAAAATGTACACCAAAATCATATTACAAAATGTTTTCATTCATGAATTATAAAAATGTAAGTCTGGATAGTGCATTTATATGTCTGTGTTCAAAATTGGAAGGGACAGTTAAAGGGCTAAAGTTACATTTTTTTATTTTAGTTATATATTTTTTTTCTGTGTATAATGCATTGGCAATATTATATGTAAACACAATAAAGCCAATAAGTTACTTTAAATTGAAAACTGATTTAGCTGTAAAACACAACTCAGCATTTTCAGAACAGAAAGTCAGAACAATTGATTTTGTAATATCAGTTTTACTGTTTTCTTTTTTTGTTTTCACCTCAAGCATTTCATAATGCGAAAGCTGTTTTTGCATTGATGCCAGACCCAGCTCATTGTGTTCATGCTCATTTAATTGATGTGAATAATCTGATCCTCTGTTTTGTGCTCCAAATGAAAAGAGGAAATAATCAGATGAGATGAAATACTTTCCATTATCAAGCCAAAAACAGGCATTTTCACATGGTTACTGAAAATATAAAGCAGCATTGCGATGTTTACCATTATTGTGACGTACTCGTGCGCTGTGATTTCGGTGAAACGGCCCACTCGTACTCCAGATGTCGAGAAGTCATCCGCTGCATTATTTATCAGCCATTCAACTTGTGACTGTCGAATGTTGCTAAATGCTCTTTCTGCATCCCTGCTAAATGTAATCTGACTTCAAGGGCAACTGCTCTGCAAAGTCACTCTATTGAGTACATTTATAGAGCCGTTAAGGGTTTTAGAAATCCCAGAGACATTCATTACGAATTTTGCTTTTTATGTCAGTGGAATTTTATTCTACAAAAAGAGCTAATTCAGTACAGACAGACAGAAATATGAGCCCAGAGTAAAACCCTGAAGAAGTCCATATAATCTTTTCTTTTAGGATATTAAAAAAACTTGTACATCTGTCTTCTAACCACTTTAATATGTATGATCTTGTTGAGGCTTCTAAGGTATAGTCAGAATACTATACTACCTTTTCTGCAGTATATAGTATGCATGTAGATTTTACATTTCTGTATGCACAGAATACCCAAAAGACCAACTATATTTGTCAAAACATACTGCATACTGCAATGCATTCAACCTTAGAAAGTGCAATAAATAAATGTCTCTAATTTGTTTATTTGGGGCATTTGGTTGTTTTCCTCTACAAATATTCATGTTAAATTACATTAGATTAATCAGCAAATAATGTAATTAGTTTGATTAAAAATCTACTGAGAGCTCTAATTGTTACACAATGTGATATTATAACTTATGTAATGCCACTCCCTGGTAAGAACATCAATAAACATGAGGCATTTACAATGTTGAGATTTATAACATTTAACAATGGCCATCAAAATACAGATTTTTATGTCTAAACTGCCGAAGAAATGGCCTTATATTTTTCTCATTTGCAGTGTAGTGGACAGTGACCATGGAACAATAAATTTTGTTGTCTTTATAAGTATTGACTTCATCAGATGCATTTAACATCTCTTAACCTCCAAGCTCACAAAAGGTCTGTCATGAAAGGTTTACACATGCTATTAAAAAAAATACTTAATGTTTCTTCATGGATTTTATTTATTTATTTATTTTTACCGCCAGAACCATATTGTTGCACTCTATTGCTCAGCTAAATAACCTGAAAAACCTGTGGATAAAAACAACCTGACTGTCCAACCTTGAAACAACACAGCAAACATTTCACTAGTACTTTCGAAATAAAAAGTTTTTAAAGCCATTTGCACACACACACACACACACACACACAAAAAATATATGAAATAAAATGTGTAAAATAATCTCTAATAATAATAATAATTTATTTTAAAATGATCTAGATGGCACTCACAAAAAGAGTTTACATAACAAAATTAAACTAAATCAAATGAAAATATACTAATTATTTGCCATTTATTTATTTGTTTGTTTGCTTGTCAAATGAGCACAGCAACTACACAACAGAACTTTACAAATTAAAACTTACTTTAAAATGTTCCTTAAAAATAATTGTTTTTATTATTATTATTATTATTATTTAAGCCATACAAAATAAAATCTGCAAAATAACCCTTAATAATAATAATAATAATAATAATAATAATAATAATAATAATTTATTTAAAATGATCTGGATGGCACTCACAAAAAGAGGTCACATGACAAAATTAAACAAAATCAAATAAAATAATATACTATTTGTTTTTTTGTTTTTTTGTCAAATAAGCACAGCAGCTGCACAACAGAACATTAAAAATTAAAACTTAGATTTTTAATTAAAACTTAAAATTGAATATAAATAAATTAAATAAATATTTAATTAAGTGATTTAATTTATTTATATATTAAATGTTACATTTTAGTTAAAAAATAGCTAAAAGTTTTAATTTGTAAAATGAAAAAATATCATGGTTGTATAATATTCCTTCAAATTATTATTATTATTATTATTATTATTATTTAAGCCATTTTTGCACACACACACAAAAAGTAAATGTGCAAAATAACCTTTAATGATAATAATAATAATAATAATAATAATAATAATATAATAATAATAATAATAATAATATAATAATTTATTTTAAAATGATCTGGATGGCACTCACAAAAAATAAAAAATAAACGAAATCAAATCAAATAACATACTAATTAATTGCTATTTATTTATTTGTTTGTTTGTCAAATAAGCACAGCAGCTGCACAGCAGAACTTTAAAAATTAAAAGATTTTTAATTAAAACTTAAAATGTAAATTAAATATTCAAATACATCAAAGTTTTAATTTGTAAAATTACAAAAAATGACCATGGTTGTATAATATTCCTTAAAAATATTATTATTATTATTATTATTATTATTATTATTATTATTATTATTATTATTATTATTATTATTATTTAAGCCATTTTTAAAATAAAATGTGCAAAATAACCTTTGCTGTTTATTTATTTGTTTGTCTGTTTGTCAAATGAGCACAGCAGCTACACAACAGAACTTTACAAATTAAATGTAAAAATTTAATACAAATAAATTAAATTAATATTTAATTAATTATTTAATTAAATTTGTAAAATTAAAAAATATATATTGTGGTTGTATAATATTACTTAAAAAATGTTATTATTATTATTATTATTATTATGAGAGCATTTAAGTATACAATAGTAATATATTATTGTCATAATTTCTTCAAGTTAAACCAAACTTTTATTTTGGTGGTTTGTTGTGAAAAACTATTTCGGGTTCCTCAAAAAAACCTTTCAGTGATCAGTTCAAGTGTGAAGAACATTTTAAAAAACCACTATAAAGAAACATTTTTGCATTGAAAAGATTCCATGGATGTTAAAAGCTCTTTATGGAACCATCAATGCCAATAAAGAACCTTTATTATTAAGAGTGTAGATCTCAATTTGGCCAACATGAATCTTACATTCTCTCTGCCGGGACCACAACAATACGACATGTCTTTAATTACCTAATTTAATTCACATCCAATTGATCGGGAATATTGATTATTGGATTCAGGGATGAGGAGAAGGCCAATAAGAAGCTGTTAATCTCCACACAGAAGCAAAGCATGCGTGAAAGGAAAATCACTAGCCATAAAGCAGCACCGCAGTCATTGTAAAGCTCACACAACATACAAGCCCTGATGAGTTCGTAATTTATACACAATCCACGCCTCCACACACCTGCCCTCACGCTCTAACGCATAACTGCTCGCAACTTCTTCTCACGCAACACACGCCTACACACAACCCACGCTTAATTTATACTCACTAGTCAGTTTGGCACAAAACAAAGAATAAAGAGAGAATAATTGACCAAGCTACAGATGAAGGATGCAGCTTTCAGCCTTTATTATGCTTTCACAGAGACACCAGCGCTTTTCTACAAAACTGATCTTTTATATTCTCTCAGATATTGTCAACATATATATATATATATATATATATATATATATATATATATATATATATATATATATATATATATATATATAAAATGAACACCATATATTTATATGCATTTGATTGCATTTTATTTTGTGATTTTACTGCAGGGCCACAGATGAGCACACGTCTAAGAGCCAATCACAGACTTTAGGGGTGCTGAGACGACAAATGGAAGCTGAAGCCATTTTAGTACGATCGAGATTCATCGTAAATTTTTAGGGTTGCAGCCACAATGCCTTGTAAATGTCAGAAATCATAAATCCTTAAAAGTCAATATAGTCCCTTTCAAGACTGCTGTCAATGTCCAGTACCATACAGTGCTGGAAAAAAAAAAGTTGGGGTTGGCAGGGGTGCCAGTTTTTTTACTTTTTTTACGGTACTTTACTCTCTGTATAATAATAAAAACGTTTATTTCAGTGAAAAAAAAAGAGTCCAGAACTCTCAATTTCAACATTTTGAACAATATGGCCCTACAATCTTTATTTATTTATTTTTTTTCTGATAACTTTTCTGATAATCAGATGAAGGCATTAAACATTCATTTATTTTTAATCAAATGAAAATTAAACTCTTTTATTTTTTGGCAAACAAACAGAGGTTTACTGTTAAAATTAATACATGGAGGAAAATTTGTGTGAAGATTCTGTTAAAAAAGTTTTAATAATAATTGTAGAATTTTTTCTACAATTAGGTGATTAATCTGGTTGTAATATTTATTTTTATCATTTAATTGTTTTATTTAAATTGGCCAGAAATAGAAATATATAAAGACATACATTATACTGTACAAAAGTAATACAAGAGTAATATATTTGTTACACGTCAAACCATACTTTTATTTTGACAGGTTGCCGTGAAGTTTGTGTGTTTATACAGTATGATATGGTGCTAGTTGTCTCAAATGAAATGGTAAAATTCACATGAAATGACCCTCACAGCAGCTGGAGATGAAGTTCATGTGTTCACGTCGTCATATAATGAAACGCAGAGGCCAAAAATCACGTGAGCCTCACGTGTGCTTCAGTATTTGTGTAGTAAACAAAACCGTGTTTCCAGCACCGTCTTTTTGCGTTTTAATATTTACAGACGTTAGTCCATATCGCGATTCGAATTAAGTGACAGACCCAATTTTGATTTATTCATCCAAAAATTGATGAATTCCGTTGCATTCCGTGCTATAGAGTAAATTCCGTTTTTGTTAAAGTGGACTCTGTGAACCCATCCCATCATGAACCCAGGAGAAATAGATGCGCATACAGACAAGTAGAAATTACATGCTGTCTTGTAAATAAGATAATTAACATAAGACCATTTAGTTTTGTTTAATAAAAGAACAAGGTATAGACCTGTTCTATAGGAAAGGTGACCTTAAATGACGTTTGTTGTGATCTGGCGCTATATAGAAAATAAAATTAACTTGACCTTCAAGAGGGCGGGGGGTGCCGTTGGCAGGGAATATAATAATATAATGGCAGAGGAAACACTGAACTCAGTAAGCAGCATTGGATTTGAACAGAACAGAAATTTTGTGATTCTGTGTAAATAAATTGCTGCATCAAACTTCAAACTTTGCTGTTGTCATGACAGCATGTTCTGTCCGCTCTGCATGAACATCAACAGAAAATATGTTTTGTTGTTGTTCTAATTTAATCATGATAAAAAAAAAAAATCACATAGTTGCAGTGTTATTTTAGTCTCACTAAGATGCTGTTATAGATTTTATTAATAACTGATTATTTAACTCCATGTGTATCAGTGTTGTTAATGTTAACTAAAACTAAAACCATTAAAAACTGCTTTCAGTAATTCATCACATGGTTGCGGTGTTACTGTAGCCTCACTAAGATGCTATTATTGCTTTTATAAATATATATATATATATATATATATATATATATATATATATATATTCCTTTTAAATTTTAAGTTTAAAGTTTTTTAGGGTTAGTTTTTTAATGATTTTAATATAGTTTTTAATCATTTTTATTTCAGATTTAATTTATTTAAAAATAATTTAATTTATTCAAAATATTAACAAATAAGTTTTGTTCTTGTTCTAATTTATGCATGATTTTATATATATATATATATATATATATATATATATATATATATATATGTATATATATATATATATATATCACTAAGATGCTATTATAGTTTTTATTATTTTTTATTTTCTTTTTAAATTTTAAGTTTAAAGTTTCACTAATTCTGTTGTGTGTTATATTTTTTTTTAGGTTTCGTTTTTTAATGTCTATATTTTATTCATTTTTATTTCAGATTTTATTTATTTAGTTTTATATATATAGTTTTAGATAAGTTTATTTTTTAAGTAACAAAAGGGTTTTTCTTATAGTTTTGTTTTTGTTTTTAAATTTATTTTGTTACTCTGTATGGTTAATAATTGAGTAGTTAATAATAATAACAGAGGTAGTTTAAGGTACTAAAATTATTGAAACTACAGCTGAAATAAAAATAAATTGAAGCTAAATAACAAAAAATATTACAAAAGCAAAAGTACATAACAAAATAATCAATAGTCATAAAAAATGAAACTAGATTAACAAATACTATTAATAAATAATACTAAAACAATAGATGCGGAGAAACAAAATGCTTTATAATTTTACTTAAAAATATAGCACCATTATGGAATTCAAATTTGTTGAATAAAAACTCAAACAATAGATGTACTGTATTACTGTTCAGGTTCAATTAGAGGATCACAGTTAAATCATTACAGGAATCACAACTTGTTTTTGAAACTAGCAGAATCTAATCAGCAGGGCTGTTACACTCTTATTTTTTAGCTTCGCTCTACAATGAGAGCCATTAATTTGTTTTTCTTTCATCAAAGCAGATCTCCATAAGCAGAAGATGAAGTCTCTGATGATTACTACTCTTACTGTAGTACAAATCAGCCTCTTGAGAGCGTAACAGGACGGCCATCACCGTGCACTCAGTAAAGTTTCAGAGAGAAGATCATTATGGTGTTTTATGCCTACTAGAGAAACGTCTTTGTTCTTTGCCATCTTTAACTTTTAAAACACGAATGGAAAAAATTTCAAAAACAGAGCGATTAAAGTCCTCCATCCTTTGATACACTGTAAATCGCCTTGATTCCAGGAAACGGCCCTGTAACTTTTTAAATGGATGTTTTAAATGGATGGACAGTTTTTCAAAACTATTAGTCCTGAGGGCTGTCTAAGTAACCTCTACAACTAAAATCCTTGCAAGCATGGAGCAGCAAGCCAATGACAGGCCAGCCGGGAAATGAGACTTTCCTTTAACCTATCAAACATCACAATCCTGCTAGGAGACGGAGGCAGCAGTGACACAGAGGAGATGCACTGGAGAAGCACCGAACACGATCAATATGAGAAAAGTGTTTCCTATCTCCACAGTGCAGACACAAAGAAGAATCCTCTAAGCTCATTTAAAGGTGAAGGGTATAAATTATCTAGCACTAGTGGAAACACATACGAAATGGAAGTGCAATCTCTTATTTGAGAGGATATGTTTAGAATAGCGTACTAAGATACCATTTTTATGCTTTCTATTTCAACCCAGACTTACTGGAAAAAAAAAAAAAAACTATACATACAGTTCATGTGAAATTAACACTAGTGGCGGTGAAATACGAACTATTTTTATTCTTGTTTGAAGGGCTGTCACTAACGATTATTTTGGTAATCGAGTAAGTAAACAATAGCCTTTAAAGGAGAAGTCCACTTCCAAAACAAAGATTCACATATGATGCACTCACCCCCTTGTCATCCAAGATGTTCATGTCTTTCTTTCTTCAGTCGTAAAGAAATTATGTTTTTTGAGGAAAACATTTCAGGATTTTTCTCCATATAATGGACCGATATGGTGCCCCGATTTTGAACTTCCAAAATACAGTTTTAATGCGGCTTCAAACGATCCCAAATGCGGTTGTAAACGATCCCAGCCGAGGAAGAAGAGTCTTAAATGATTGGTTATTTTCATTAAAAAAATATATAATTTTTAAATACTTTATAATCTCAAACGCTCGTCTTGCCTTTCTCTCCCTGAACTCTGTGTATTCTGGCTCAAGATGAAAAACTCCAATCGTATTTTCTCCCTCAACCTCAAAAATCATTTCAAAATCACCCTACATTGCTGCAGAAGTTCCAACCCAGTCTTTGCAAAGTGAACATGCAAAGAAGATCAAACACTCTTAACAAAAAAGGTAAAACAGCGATATAGGACGATTTCGAAGTTGAGGGAGAACATGAGATGGGAGTTTTTCGACATACCCTAACTGTCATCAACCGGAACAAAAACAGTCCAGGCAGAGTAAGAAAAGACGAGCTTCTGGCATTAAAAATATATAAATTGTATTATTTTTATTAAAATAACCAATCGTTATGCTAGATAAGACCCTTCTTCCTCGGCTGGGATCATTTACAACTGCATTTGGGATCGTTTGAAGCCGCATTTAAACTGCATTTTGGAAGTTCAAAATCGGGGCACCATATCAGTCCATTATATGGAGAAAAATCCTGAAATGTTTTCCTCAAAAAACATAATTTCTTTGCAACTGAAGAAAGAAAGACATGAACATCTTGGATGACAAGGGGGTGAGTAAATTGTTGTTCTGGAAGTGGAGTTCTCCTTTAAAATGACTTAAAATACACATATAATAGCAATGATGCAATAATAATTAGTTACAATAAAATATCAAATGCAAGTAATCATGGTTTTATTGGACAAAACTGTTAAAAAAAAATAGAGCTAATGTGCCTTACGCATTACAACAAATGACTGCAGAGGGCGCTAACGGCCTGACGAATGTTTTTACACTTTCCTGGGAGATCTAATCCGTATTTAATATTGACTCAACAACATTTAATTCAAATGTCCACTTAATGTTTAATATTGGGCCATTTATTTATGATAGAAACGCTACAGCAACTGTCATTTCTTGAATATGTGGACATCAAAATGTGTAAACTCAGAGTGAGGGTTTAAACTTTTATTTTGAAATCGCGATGAACAGCTAGCATATGCAGAAAGCTAATGGTGTATTCTCCTGTGTTTGCTTAGGTTTATAAATGATTTACCTTACAAATCTGATAAAATAGAGCACGCTGCGTTCCCAGTTGAACGTCACAATAAACCCAAACTCACAACAACATGCAGAGATTGAGTTTGAGACGCTCAACACATGTAAATGATAACAGTTTGTGGAGCAGTATTTACTATGTGAGATGCGCATAGCCTATGTAACCTACAGGCATGTGATTAATTAAAGCGCATATATTAAACCTGCATCGCATTTATTTATTTAATTGAATCGTAGCGTTTGTGAATTCTTAATAGGATTATTATTTTATGATTTTTAAATGGGTTTAACATGTGGAATGCGCCACTTCCGGTGCTTTGCAGATTACTTGACGGGCAAAATGCAATCGAGTTTTTTTTTTTTTTTTTTTTTTTTTTTTCAAACCTAATACTCGAATAGAATCGAGGAATCATTGCAGCCCTACTTGTTTGCACTAATTATGATTTTCAGGGAGGCAAATTATCCAATATGTAGATGAGTTTGTTTCTTCATCAGAACAGATTTGGATAAATTTAGCATCACCTGCTCACCAGTGGATCCTCTGTAGTAAATGGGTACCGTCAGAATGAGATTCCAAACAGCTGATAGAAACATAACAGGAATAATCCACAAGTGATCCATACCACTACAGATGATCAATTAACATCTTGTAAATGAAAAAAAAAAAGCTGCATGCTGGCAAGAAACTAATTTATCATCAATGCATTTAAACTAAACAACAAACACAAGTCCATAATCCATAATAATGCATCCTCTAGCAAAAAGTCCATTCCCTTTCATCTTCCTACATACTAATCCATCATCATTTAAGTTCAGAATTGTTTTGGACTGTTTTTTGCTTGTAAACGGTGCTTGATCTGAGCACATTTCTCTGCTGATTCAGACTTTTTCACTGGAGAATGAAATGGATAAAGCACTCACATTTAGCCCAGAAGCATCACTTTTAAGTTAAAATGTTTTAATAATGGATTTGACTTTTACAAACACACAGCTTTTTGCTTCACCAAATGTTAATTGATGGACTGGAGTGGTGTGGATTACTTGTGGATTACTGTGATGTTTTTATCAGCTGTGTGGACTCTCACTCTTATTCTGACGGCACCCATGGACTGCAGAGGATCCATTGGTTTTAAACTGTTGCAACAAAATATAATTTATTATTTAATTTATTTTATTCAGCAAATCTGGGTTGTAATATTTTCTGCATGAACAACAGAGCATGCTGCATGCAAAGCTGCATCCAAAAATGCAATGCAATGCACTTGATTGGTACCTTATATGGCAGAAATAGCAAGCTTAGTATGGTAGCATGCTACTGTATCACCAATTGACCTTCGATTTCCAGTGTGAAGAATGCACTGAAAGGAGTAATGATTTTTATCTCTATTTTGATTCATTTTTGGACATTTTTACAGAAAATACACACAAAATTTTGTTTAAAAAAAATGCAAATTAATGACAAAAATGAAGCATATTGCTCTTTGAAACATACTGTTGCATAACGCAATATTCATAATTCAAAAAGTCGAAAACCAGTATACCATTCTCAAATTTGCTCAGCTATCTCTTTTAGGGTAGTCAAGGCAACTGTTTGAGAGTGTTTGCATTAAATTTCCAATTCTGTTTGATTCTGCTAGCGGCAAAGAAATTACACACATCACCTTTAAATTTTGATGTCAGTATCTGTTGCAGTAACCTCACATTAGCAGAAATTACTAGGTTTGCTAGAAAACAAAACATCTGACAGGCACATTTCAACACACAAAAAAACCTGAACCTACACCTGTTTACTCGAAACATATGCCCGTACGCAGTATTTGGCATCGCTTACAACGGCACCACATCCACGTAAAAGTTCACCAATTGTCAAAAAGCCAAAGGTTTTTCATGAGCAGAACTAGTTCGCCCACCGAACTCCCAGCTGACAGAGTGTGCCTCCAAGCCACAGAGTCCTCTTTGTGCTGTTCTATTTGTAGACAAAGGAAAATCAAATGGTGAAATGAGAGCACTCCCCCAGTGAGGCGCTTAAAGTGTGGCTGACGGTTTAATGAATGCTAATTGCTCCTTAGTGGAAGCACAGGATAAAAATGTGTCGACACACACACACACAGCCGAATCACTGATATATTACTACTATATGATCTAACACCGCTGTATTTAGTGTGATCGCTCAAATCTCTAATCTAGCCATCATTTGAATGAAATACAAAATACATGAACCTCTAATTTTGCTGATATTCTGTCGTAATTTCATATAGGGTTGGAGTAATGTTCACACATACTAACACGATTAGTGCACCGCTCAACTTGGCATTGCTTTTTTAAGACATGCTATTGTTAAAATAGCATGTCTTTTTAATTCAGGAATCAGCAATACAAATTAATATTCTGAATATAAACCGCAGCAATGCACAGTGCATAATCCAACTCGTTTAGACTGCAATTCCTACAGTATCAATGTCTTCTCTCTTATTGCTAGATGGCGCATCCTTGCTAATTTGCATAAAGTAACACTTTTCTCAACCTGTATCGCTGGCCACGCCCACATTGCTGTGGTTGTACTCTTTCCAACCTGATGAACTCAACTTGCCTTATGCTTATGAAAGTGATTGGCAGTTTAAAAAAAGCATGTTGTTCTATTTGACAAGGACAATCAAATTTCACATTCTTCAGGGGAAAATGCTTCAGTATAAACTGCAGCAGGGCATAATGCATCACAGAAAAGCTTTTTTTGATTATTGATGCATGAATTAAACTCACACTAAATGCAATTTACACAGTATTTCAGGACTGAATCACACGCTTCAGTGTCTTCACTCCTAATGGTAGTCATCGCATCACTGCTGATTAGCATAAAGTAACACTTTTCTCAACTTTTATCACTGGACACGCCCACATCTCTGTGGTTGTACAGATGATTGTACAACATGATGCACCACTCATCTTGCCACACCTTTTGAAAATGATTTTCCGTTAAAATAGCACGCCTTTCTAATTTGACAAGGAATCATTTTTTAAACAATAAAATTTCACATTCTCCAGGAGAAAATGTTGCAATATAAACTGCAGCAGTGCATAATGCATCATAAAAAAGCTGAATGATTATTGATGCATTAATCAAACTCACTCTAAATGCAATTACAGTATTTCAGGACTGTATCACGTACCTCAGTGCCTTTATACCTATTGGTAGTCATCGCATGCTGCTTATTAGCATAAAGTAACACTTGTCTCAACCTATATAGCTGGACAGGCCCACATCTCTGTGGTTGTATAGATGATTGTATTGGGCTGTCCAATATGATGCACCACTCAACTTGCAACAGCTTTTTAAAATGATTTGCAGTTAAAATTGCATGCTTTTCTAATTTGACAAAAAATCTTGTCAAATTATTTTTTTCAGCAATAAAATGTAACATTCTGCAGGGAAAAATGTTTCAATTTCATGCATTATGAAAAAGCTGAATAATTATCAATGCATGAATTAAACTCACACTAAATGCAATTTATACAGTATTTCAGGACTGGATCACATGCTTCAGTGTTTTTACTCCAATTGGTAGTCGTCGCATCACTGCTCATATCCATAACATAACACTTGTCACTGGGCACGCCCACATCTCTGTGGTTGTATAGATGATTGTATTGGGCTGTCCAATATTACGCACCACTCAACTTGCATTTACTTTGCAGTTAAAATTGCATGTTTTTCTAATTTGACAAGAAATCTTTTTTTTTTTTTTTTGTCAACAATAAAATGCAATATTCTACAGGAGAAAATGTTTCAATGTAAACTGCAGCAGTGCATAATGCATCATGAAAAAAACTGAATGATTATCAATGCATGAATCAAACTCACTCTGAATGCAATTGACAGTATCTCAGGACTAGATCACATGCTTCAGTGCTTTTACTCCAATTGGTAGTCGTCGCATCGCTGCTCATTAGCATAACATAACGCTTTTCTCAACTTTTGTCACTGGACACACCCACATCTCTGTGGTTGTATAGATGATTGTATTGGGCTATCCAACAGATACCACAGCTTTTAAAAATGATTTACCGCCAAAAAAAAAACATGTCTTCGTAATTTGACAAAGAATCTGTTTTTTTTTTGTTTGTTTTTTTCAGAAATAAAATGTAACATTCTACAGGGGAAATTTTACACAGTATTTCAGGACTGGATCACATGCTTCAAAGTCTTTACTCCTATTGGTAGTCACCCCATCACTGCTCATTTGCATAAAGCAACAGTTTTCTCAGCTTTTGTCACTGGACACACCCACATCTCTGTGGTTGTATAGATGATTGTATTGGGCTGTCCAGTGTGATGCACCACTCAACTTGTAACAGCTTTTGAAAATGGTTTGCAGTTAAAATTGCATGTTTTTCTAATTTGACAAGAAATCTGTTTTTTTTTTCAACAATAAAATGCAATATTCTACAGAAGAAAATGTTTCAATGTAAACTGCAGCAGTGCATAATGCATCATGAAAAAAACTGAATGATTATCAATGCATGAATCAAACTCACTCTGAATGCAATTTACACAGTTTATCAGGACTGGATCACATGCTTCAGTGTCTTCACTCCTATTGGTGGTTGCTGCATCAGTGCTCATTAGCATAAAGTTACACTTTTCTCAACACTTATTGCTTGACACGCCCACATCTCTGTGGTTGTATAGATGATTGTATTGGGCTATCCAAAAGATGCCACAGCTTTTGAAAATGATTTACCACCAAAAAAAAAACATGTCTTAGTAATTTGACAAGAAATCAGTTTTTTCAGTAATAAAATGTAACATTTTACAGGGGAAATTTTACACAGTATTTCAGGGCTGCATCACATGCTTCAAAGTCTTTACTCCTATTGGTAGTTATCGCATTTGCATAAAGCAACACTTTTCTCAACTTTTGTCACTGGACACACCCACATCTCTGTGGTTGTATAGATGATTGTATTGGGCTGTCCAATATGACGCCCCACTCAACTTGCATTTACTTTGCAGTTAAAATCGCATGTTTTTCCAATTGAAATGTTTTTTTTTTTTCAACAATAAAATGCAATATTCTACAGGAGAAAATGTTTCAACGCCAACTGCAGCAGTGCATAATGCATCATGAAAAAAACTGAAAAAAACTTCGCTCCTATTGGTAGTTGCTGCATCAGTGCTCATTAGCATAAAGTTACACTTTTCTCAACTTTTACTGCTTGACACGCCGACATCTCTGTAGTTGTATAGATGATTGTATTGGGCTGTCCAATACGATGCACCACTCAACTTGCCACAGCTTTTGAAAATAACCTGCAGTTAAAATAGCATGTCTTTCTAATTTGACAAGGAACCAGTTTTTTCGACAGTAAAATTTCACATTCTACAGGGGAATGTGCTTCAGTATAAACTGCAACAGTGCATAATGCATCATGAAAAAGGTGAATGATTACTCTCATTCTGAATGCAATTTATACAGTACTTCTGAACATAAACCGCAGCAATGTACAATGCATAATTCAGCTCACTCAGAATGCAATTACTACAGCATCAGTGACTTCACTCCTATTGGTAGTTGCCACATTGTGGCTAATATGCATAAAATCTTGTTTTTCTTAACTGGACGCACCCACATCGCTGTGGATGCTGTATATAGATGATTATATTCAGCTTTCCAACTTGATGCACCAGTCAACTTGCAACAACTTTTAGAAACTACTGCCAGCTAAAATAAATTTGCATAAAGTAACACTTTTCTCATCTTTTGTCACTGGACACGCCCACAAAAGAACTCGCAATGAAAATGAATGACTTCTGGTTGCTGCAAATCGCTGTATGTGTGAACACCCCTGAATTATGCTAATCAGGCACTAGTCGGCAACCTCGGCTCATTTCTAAAACAGGAAAATATAAATAATTTGCAGAGGGAGTAATTTTGGCCGGTGCCCCGAGGTAATAACTTCAATTTATGGTGGAAAAACTCAAAGGGCCTTTGAATTAATTCCTGTATCTCAGCGCACTCGCTACAAAACACAAGAGAAAATGTACGAGAAATCACAAAGCTACATCTGAAGGTCAAATTTCAAAGTGTTCCTTTCTATAAAAACTGCATTTAAAGGGGACATATTTTTTGATAGCTATACGCCACATAAACAGCTCACAGAAAGGCACTATAAACCAGATCTACTTTGGGTCCAACTATACAAAAGGTTTTGATATATATACGTATACAGAAGCCAAACAGAGTTTGTTTTCCACCACAGAACAACTTTGCACTTTGTCAGAGAGCAGCAGTCAAAAGCAATCCAACCTTTTTCAGAGGCATCCCGCCATATCGTACCTCAGATATGACCTATTGTTCCCGAACCGTGGTCTCTCCTCCTTTCTCCAACCATCTGTGGAAAAAAGACAAGAGGTTATTAGAGAGGAGCTGAAAAAAGGAAGAGGAAAATATAGCTGCGAGCAGCAATTACGGGACCAACCAGCAGCAGCAGCAGAAGCAGAGATGTTTTAATTTAACTAACGTCCAAAGAAGGATAAGCAGAATTATGATTTTAGGATTACACTTTTAAAGGTTATGAGCTCATTTTAATAACATTTACAATTGACCAAAATTAACATTCTAGAAGCAAAAATGTTTCAATATTGCTGCAGCAATGCATTGTCAACAAAATAAATGATTATCAATACATGAATCAAACTCACTCAGAATGCAAGTGAACTGTAAGCAGTAATGTAACCTAAAATACTCATTCAAAATAATTAACTTTTGATTTTCTGACTAAATAGATTTGTAGGACCGAAATCATTGACCGAAACCGTTTTCCAGTGTTGTGTTTTGACTGTGCCAGCATCTGATTTATGCAAATAGAAGTCCACTTCCAGAACAAAGATTTACAGATAATGCACTCACCCCCTTGTCATCCAAGATGTTCATGATGAGCATCTTGGATGACAAGGGGGTGAGTACATTATCTGTAAATTTTTGCTCTGGAAATGGACTTTTCCTTTAATCTAAAACAAGTAACCATGTTAAAGGCGTTGATGTGTTTTAATGTTACCAAAAATAATACTCGATTAGCAATATGTAAAATCTTTTTCAGCTGAAATATCGTGGGTTTCTAAAGGAGTTTTTCGCAATTATGTCCCATTTAGACCAATTAGACCCATTTTTGGAATTATTAATGCAGTACTAGTTGAAGTACTAAAATTACTAAAACTAAATAAAAATAAAGCTAAATTGAAATATGATAGCTGAAGTACTAAAATTACTCAAACTAAATGAAAATAAAGCTAAACTGAAATAATAAATTATAAAGTAATAAAATAAAAGAAATATAAGTTGAAAACTTAAAAAAAAACATGAAAATTTTAAATTTTAAAAATACTGTTGGAGTGCTAAAATGACTAAAAACTAAATAAAAATAAAGCTAAACTGAAATATAAAAATGTAAAATAATAAAATAAAATAAATATTAGTTGAAAACTTAAAAAAAAAACTTACATGAAAATTAGAAATTTTAAAGTACTGTTGGAGTGCTAGAACTACTAAAAATGAAATTAAAATAAAGCTAAACCGAAATATTAAAATTTAAAATAATAAAATAAAATAAATATTAGATAAAAACTTAAAAAAAAAACATACATGAAAATTGGAAATTTTGAAGTACTGTTGGAGTACTAAAATTACAAAAAAAGTAAATAAAAAAGGAAATATTAAAATTTAAAATAATGAAATAAAATAAATATTAGATGAAAATTAAAAAAAAAAAACAGACATGAAAATGAGAAATTTTAAAGTACTGTTGGAGTGCTAAAATTACTGAAAACAAAATAAATTAAAGCTAAACCGAAATATTAAAATTAAAAATAATTAAATAAAAGAAATATTAGATGAAAACTTAAAAAAAAAAACACACATGAAAATTAGAAATTTTAAAGTACTGTTGGAGTACTAAAACGACTAAAAAGTAAATAAAAATAAAGCTAAACTAAAATATTAAAATTTAAAATAACAAAATAAATATTAGATGAAAACTTAAAAAAACATACATGAATTGGAAATGTTAAAGTACTGTTACTGTACAAAAATAGTAATGGTTAGGTTTAGAGGTAGGAGTAGGATTAGCAACTATAAAAATATATTTTTAATGCTATATTGTTACTAAAACGGTCATTTCCCTGCATATTTCACTCAGTTATGTTTTATATCTTTTTATATTCGCTATGAAATTGATGAGTTTAGGTTTGAGGGTAGATTAAGTGGTCTAAAAATCGCTTAAAATCTCATAAAATGATAAAAATGCATTGATACAAATATCTTAATGATATAAAAAAGTTAAAAATACATAGCCATTTTTATGTTTTAAACATTAAAATACATCCAAAATTTATGTTTCAGCATCAATAAAAAAAAAAAAAAAAACGTACAAAAATGTATGTTTTGTGCTTCTAAACATTATGTACTAATACCTACATACAGTATAAACAATGAGACCAAGCTGGGAGGTCATTGCTGTGCATTTTGGTAAAGACTGAAGAACAAATGACAATAGGAAGAAACTGTTAAAGTCTATGACGAGTGAAAATCTATCACTTTCATGAGCCAAATGGCACAGACCACGTGGTTCTAAAGTTATGAGCTCAAAAGCAAGTGCAAATTGAATCTGTTGATGGCGCTAATGGGTTTGAAAGGCCGACCCTAAGCACAAACCCTCCTCTGTGCTAAATTTCACGACTTTCTGCCATATGGTTCTAGAGGCTGCCATGAAAATACAACAGGTGTCTACACATCTTCAGCCTCTAACAAGCAATAATCAAAAGCAGAGAAGAGTGAAAGGAAACAAGAAGTCAGGCAAAAAGAATGAAGACAGGGAGACGGTGATACAGCGGGTGAGGAGATGACACAAGGAGGATGGATGTGAGATGAACGGTTGCATTCCTTTATGAGTCTGTCAGACCCTGTGACTGGAACAATTGATTATTAGAGCTGCTTTGTTTGGAAGGTCCACTGTGACCTGTCTGAAAGCAGCAGAGATGCTTTGACGGATGCGGACAGCTCAGAGAGAGGCGAGGCGGCGCATCTTAAAGGGACATGAGTGAGAGGGAAAAGCATTTTATATGTTCTCTGCCATCCTCCATAAACGGTTGATGTGCGGTTAATAATAACTCCACATCACTACAATTTTTAAGATGACAGTATCTGGATGTAGGAAGCTATCAAGACATGTCCAAATCTTTCCACAGACAGCACAGCCAACAACTAGAACAAGTCTATTTTGTTTTATTCATAAATGATTTATTTTTCACATTAAAGCAGTCATTTTGTTAACTTACACCAGACTACTAAACTCAGAATTGCTAAACAGAATTGCTTTCTTTTTTGCTTCTATAACAATCACTTAAAACGCACCTTTATCATTAATAACTGGGACTGAATTGTTTTTAAGTAAGCATAAGCGTAGTTTACGTCACATCTGTGAATAATATTTTGCTATACTTGATACTGAAAATCTGTTGATTAAAATAAAGCTAAAATAAAAAGAAATATTATAAGAAATAATATAAGATTACAAAATAAAACTTAAAAACAATGCTGAATTATTGATGCAGTACTGGTTGAAGTACTAAAATTACTAAAACTAAATGAAAATAAAGCTAAACTAAAATATTAAATTTTAAAATATAAAATATGAATATAAGATTAAAAAATAAAACTTAAAAATGACACTTACTTATTGATGCAGTACTAGTTGAAGTACTACAATTACTAAAACTAAATGAAAATAAAGCTAAACTGAAACATTAAATAGTAAAATAATAAAATAAAAGAAATATTAGATAAAAACTTAAAAAGCACATGAAAATTAGAAATTTTAAAGTACTGTTGGAGTACTAAAATGACTAAAAACTAAAAAAAAATAAAGCTAAACTGAAATATTAAAATTTAAAATAATAAAATAAATATTAGATGAAAACTTAAAAAAACATACATGAAAATTCAAAATGTTACAGTACTGTTACAGTACTAAAATGACTAAAAATGTAATAAAACTAAAGCTAAATTAAAATATTAAAACTAATTAAATAAATAAATAATACTAAAACTAAATGAAAATAAATCTAAACTGAAATATAAAGTTGAAATATGAAATATGAATATAAGAGTAAAAAATAAAACTTAAAAAATGCTGAATTATTGATGCAGTACTAATTGAAGTACTACAGTTACTAAACCTAAATAAAAATAAAGCTCAATTGAAATACGATAGTACTAAAATTACTAAAACTAAATGAAAATAAAGCTAAACTATTAAATTGTAAAAAATAATAAAATAAAATAAATATTAGATGCCACAAAACTCACAGAAGGTCATGCGATCTTGAAATATTCACTTGGTTATCTCACTTGAATTTGTTCTAGATCATTAGACGTGATGTAACGGTGCTTTGTCAGTTTCATTAAGATGTCCCTTCACGCAAAAACGCCGTAAAGTCACCGACTGACAGAGCAGCGAAGCAGCAAGGACTCGGCCTTTATTTTCTCCTCACATCATGCGTTTCTCTTCGCCTTGTTTGTTCCTCCCGTCTCTTAGGCATGAAAATATGATAAGCGCATCTACACAGCCACCACCCCTCCAGATGATTACAATGATGATGGAGACGAGCATCTTTCTAATTGGCCCCTCGTTCAAAACAAAGTACAATACATCTGATTCGGCTGGCAAATCAAATATTCATGACCTCATTAAAAGACTTTATTTAGTTGATTCTACTCGAATCCTATTAATCCTACTTGGTGCAGCGGCACGGCGAACGGCAGCTACAGCGATATTTTAGTGTTAATTAATATGGTATTCATGATCCACTTCCCCATTAAGTCTAATTTGGCTCATTGCGGGGTCCCACTTTTGCACACAGCTTAATTTCAACGCCACGTCTTCGGCATCCGTAAGCCTTTCTGGGTTTCCGCCGACGTAAATGTCAGACTTACTGATGCGTGCTATTTCACGGGAAATTAGAGCTCTGCGATTCTTGTTGGAGAAAGGTCAGATAGAATCTTCTCTAATGAAACAGTTTTGACCTGATTAAAACATCTCCGCCCGCGACGGCGAATACACGCACATTATAGCAGCCGGAGAGCGACACATCCGGACTAGCGTGCGTTGATCATTTCGCAATTGGCGAACAAAAGACGAGTCTTTGGTTTCTAACACCCCTGTCCTCATCCATAAAATCCTCTGCTCTCATTTGTAAACAAACTGTCATTTGAAATGATGAATGCGTTTCATTTCCTCCAATGTTTGAGAGGGAAAAGAGGACCGGGTGAAAATGCATTTTGAAAACCCAAGCGCTACGCCTCTCCGTCTGAGCATCGCCCTGGCTCCGTGGTGACAGATATTAACCAAGCAAAGAATTATGCAAGTGAAATATTCATTCTTTTCCAAACTTGGCTAAGACGGAGACTTATTGTCGAGATATTAATTGCTCCTGACAGCTGATGACTGGTGGCATGGAACTGCAGGGTAATTAAGGAGGTAGATTAATCATATTTACCGTTCCAGTGGTATCTAAGTGACAGGTCAGAGATAGGCAGACATTCCCCACCGAGATGAAATCGGCTCTTAAACTGCTTACAGGCTCCTAGCTGGAATACACAATGGACCTGAATGTCACATCAATGATGGCAGCATCACATACGCTACAGACAGAAGCACTTGGACGTAAAACGGCTGTGCGAGGAAAGTCGTTTAGTGGATTGCACTGCCATAAAAGACTAATAAAGATGCAAGATTTATTCACGAGAAGATTTCCTCCCTCTTTAAAAAGAAGAAAAAGCAGACATTTATGCAAAGCTATAATGTAGCTTAAATGACTGCAAATTACCAATTCACCACAGAAAGCAGAGCATTTGAGCAGGTAAAACTAGCATTACAACCAGAGTTTGCATGAACACACAAACCTGCTTAAATGACTTAGTGGCGACCAAAATCTTTGCATGATACAAGCAATTTACAAGCAAACTAAGTACCGCCATCAATTCTAACAGAAATCAGAGATGCTAAGCCATACACAATGTTTAAAACTCTTAATAGAACAAAACAGACCATTATTTTAATCTCTTAATGGAACAAAACAGATTGAAATGTAAAATTCTCAATAGAACAAAACAGCCAGATATTTAAAACTATTAATAGAACAAAACAGACCAATATTTAAATCAATAAATAGGACAAAACTAACCACTATTTAAATTTTTTAATAGAACAAAACAGACTGATATTTAAAACTCTTAATAGAACAAAACAGACCAATATTTAAACATCTTAATAGAACACAGCACACTGATATTTACATTTATAAATAGGACAAAACCAAAAAATATTTAAATCTTTTAATAGAACAAAACAGACCGATATCTAAAACTCTTAATAGAACAAAACAGATTGAAATGTAAAATTCTCAACAGAACAAAACAGACCAAAATTTAAATCAATAAATAGGACAAAACCAACCAATATTTAAATGTCTTAATAGAACACAACACACCAATATTTAAATCAATAAATAGGACAAAACCAACCAATATTTAAATATCTTAATAGAACAAAACTGACCAATATTTAAATTTGTAAATAGGACAAAACAACCAATATTTTAATGTTTTAACAGAACAAAACAGACCAATATTTAAAACTCTTGATAGAACAAAACTGACCGATATTTAAATCCATAAATAGGACAAAACCAACCAATATTTAAATCTTTTAATAGAACAAAACAGACTGATATTTAAAACTCTTAATAGAACAAAACAGACCAATATTTAAACATCTTAATAGAACACAGCACACTGATATTTACATTTATAAATAGGACAAAACCAAAAAATATTTAAATCTTTTAATAGAACAAAACAGACCGATATCTAAAACTCTTAATAGAACAAAACAGATTGAAATGTAAAATTCTCAACAGAACAAAACAGACCAAAATTTAAATCAATAAATAGGACAAAACCAACCAATATTTAAAACTCTTAATAGAACAAAACAGACTGATATTTAAATCCATAAATAGGACAAAACCAACCAATATTTAAATATTTTAATAGAACAAAACCGACCAATATTTAAAAATCTTAATAAACAAATCAGACCAAATTTGTAAATTTGTAAATAGGACAAAACAACCAATATTTTAATGTTTTAACAGAACAAAACAAACTAATATTTAAAACTCTTAATAGAACAAAACTGACCGATATTTAAATCCATAAATAGGACAAAACCAACCAATATTTAAAGCTCTTAATAGAACACAACACACCAGTATTTAAATCAATAAATAGGACAAAACCAACCAATATTTAAATGTTTTAACAGAACAAAACAGACCAATATTTAAAACTCTTGATAGAACAAAACAGACCAATATTTAAACATCTTAATAGAACACAGCACACTGATATTTACATTTATAAATAGGACAAAACTAAAAAAATATTTAAATCTTTTAATAGAACAAAACAGACCGATATCTAAAACTCTTAATGGAGCAAAACAGATTGAAATGTAAAATTCTCAACAGAACAAAACAGACAGATATTTAAATCTCTTAACAGAACAAAACAGACCAAAATTTAAATCAATAAATAGGACAAAACCAACCAATATTTAAAACTCTTAATAGAACAAAACAGACAGATAATTAAATCTATAAATAGGACAAAACCAAGCAATATTTAAATATTTTAACAGAGCAAAACAGACTGGTATTTAAATCCATAAATAGGACAAAACCAACCAATATTTAAATCTTTTAATAGAACAAAACCGACCAATATTTAAAAATCTTAATAAACAAATCAGACCAAATTTGTAAATTTGTAAATAGGACAAAACAACCAATATTTTAATGTTTTAACAGAACAAAACAAACTAATATTTAAAACTCTTAATAGAACAAAACTGACCGATATTTAAATCCATAAAAAGGACAAAACCAACCAATATTTAAATGTCTTAATAGAACACAACACACCAATATTTAAATCAATAAATAGGACAAAACCAACCAATATTTAAAGCTCTTAATAGAACACAACACACCAGTATTTAAATCAATAAATAGGACAAAACCAACCAATATTTAAATATCTTAATAGAACAAAACTGACCAATATTTAAATTTGTAAATAGGACAAAACAACCAATATTTTAATGTTTTAACAGAACAAAACAGACCAATATTTAAAACTCTTGATAGAACAAAACAGACCAATATTTAAATCCATAAATAGGACAAAACCAACCAATATTTAAATCTTTTAATAGAACAAAACAGACCGATATTTAAATTTATAAGTAAGACAAAACTAACAGTATTAACTTTAACTTTTAACAGAACATAACAGGCTGATATTTAAAACCCTTAACAGAACAAAACACACGAATATTTAAATCTCTTTATAGAACAAAACAGACTGATATTTAAATCTCTGAATCAAAAGAAACCAGCTGATATTTATATTTATTAATAGGGCAAAACAACAAATATTTAAATCTTTTAATAGAACATAACAGACCAATATTTAAATCTCTTAATAGAACAAAACAGGCCGATATTTAAATGAATAAATAAGACAAAACCAACCAATATTTCAGTAGAACATAACAGACCAATATTTAAAACTGTTAATAGAACAAAATGGACAAAATTTTAAATGCTTTACTAGACCAAAACAGGCCGATATTTAAATCTATAAATAGGAGAAACCAACTAATATTTAAATATTTTAACAGAACAATACAGACCGATATTTAAACGTTTTAATAGAATGAAACAGACCGATATTTAAATCTCTTAATAGAACCAAATCAACCAATATTTAAATTTATAAATAGGACAAAACCCACAAATATTTAAATATCTAAAAAGCACAAAGTCAACTAATATTTAAATCTCTAAACAGAATAAAACTGAGTTATATTTTAATCCCAAAATAGAACAAAACAGACCAATATTTAAATCTCTTAGAAGAACAAAACTGACTGATATTTCAATGTCTTAATATTGCAAAACTGACCAACATTTGAATCTCTCAACAGAACAAAACCAACCAATATTTAAATCTCCCAAGAGAACAACATTAAATCTTTTCAAAGAATAAAACTGACAAATATTTCAATCTCATAATAGAACAAAACTGATCAATACTTAAATCTCTTCCATCTCTTTGACCACCGAGATGTGTGAGTCAATGCAGCACTGATATATGTACAAGACAACACTACACAATAAATACAATATAGCTAGATCTAAAATCTGAAGGAGCAAGTTTGACTTGATCTCAACGCAGTGCTCATTTATCCTATACTGCTGACTCACTTTAACACTCATTAACCTCCTGGGGTCGACGTGGCGACTTTCAAAAAGTTTTCCCACTTAAAAGTCTGGATACTCTTGACTTGCTATTCTGCATTCTACAGCTGGTTGATTTTTTTTTTTGCTTCATGGTTTTGCAAATCATGCAAATTAGTGCATTTAAAGATTTTCTATCCAAACAAAAAAGCCAATTCTCTGAAAGTTGAGACGTGTAGGATGGATGGTATTTTATATTGAAACAGACAAGCCACCTGTGGTTATGATTAAAAATACAGTGAATTCACAGGTGAATAAGTGTGTTAGCAGAAATCAAGTGCGGCTTACATGCCTACATAAGAAGTAAAAGCAGCATGGTACTCTTTTATAAATATCTAAGAAATCCCCTCAAGTCTCTTCTGCCTCAGTTGAAATGCTCTGCATTTTGTTACTCTATAAATAATACAATAATCTTTCTGTGATGACATGACACAGTTATTTTTTAAATGGATGTGAACCTTACATTGCCAAACCTTTTTACATGTTTAATACAGTTACTTACATTATACAGTAGGCCAAAAAGGAAAGAAATCTGTGTCAAACAGACCTGAATGTATTTCAAGCTAACAGTCAAAGGAAAAGCATATCAATAAAAATATGTAAAAAATAGTTAGAGAAACAGCAAGGAGAAGCTCAGAACCGTGATGAAGGCATCAGAAAAGGACAGAAAGAACAAAAGTGACTGAAAAGAGGAAAAACCACAGTACAGGAGAGAAAGTAGAGCTCATTTAAAAGGAAAAGCATGACACGGGCTGCATGGAGGTGCTGGATAGCACACCTGCTCTCAGCTACACAATTACTCCATTTTCTCCAGTCAGAGTATGAGTCTGGTGACAGATGGACAGTGATACAGCTGGGACGATGATGGGATGCCTGTCAGAGCACAGGGGATCCGCATATGGACATTGGGCCGGTAATTGAGAGCCGTTTTCATGTCTGTTCATGTTCCGGCCAGCAGCTCATTCACCTGTACCTGAAGATGGACAGTACGACTTGACTTTCAGCACAGTATGAGTAATATTATATGACGGTACACTCTCAGAAAAAATGTCCAAAAGCTGCTTGTGAGCTGTACACATGGAAAAAGTACTAATTTGCAGAGATGGAAATGACAGCGTTCTAATTAAATGGCTTTACTAACGCCTTATTTATTCAGCAACGAGTAATCAAACTAATTACTGTTTCCCCTGTTACAACACCTTTACCGTTACCGGCAATAAAATGTGGCGTTACTATAATTTATTATTATTATAATTCTATTTTTCAATTCATCTGAATGGATGAGCAGCATACCTGTACTTGACAAACCGCAAACTCTGGTATGTATGTAAACGATATATATGTAAACGATTTTCTTTGTTGAATTTTCCAAAATAACAGAGTTCCTTTGGAATTCTTCTGCTTTTAAGAACTGCTGGTTTCTCCGGTAGTAGGCGGAACTAATGCGCAAATGCAATCTCATTGGCTGCCGCTCACCTATTGTCATCCCTGTTTTGATTTCAGCAAATCAGTTAGAGCGAAAGCAGACAACGTGATTAATATTCATGAACCCAGCAGCTCATTAATTGATCATTAGTGCATTTTATATTGTTATCTTAATATATCTTAATATCTTAAGCACCACCACCAGACAAATATGCATTCATACATGGTTATTCTAATTACTGTAGTTCTAATTACTAAAGTTTCATGCTAAATGATCATAATATCATATTACAATGCTTGACTGACTGATGTTAATTGTACTTAAAGATATTTAAAAAACTGTGCCATTAAGCTTTATATATATATATATATACATGGGCGACATTGGGGGGGGCAAGGGGAGGCAGATGGTTAGTCATCCCCGTTGTCACCCACGCTGCAATTGGAGCGGTATGGAGGTACTAGACAGTGCTAAATACCCTCAAACGAAAGCAAAAGCAACTAAAGATCCGTCAACCGATCATCACGACTTGCCTAAAATAAAATCTATAGACATAAAACAGTTCAAGTATAAAACAATGTTAGTTTAAACGTAGATAAATGTGTGTTATTAGGCGCTTATTCACTCATTTGTGCAGAGAGTGGAAGCTAAAGCCGCTTTGCAGGACATGGAGGTGCCAGCGTGGTCACTTGCATTTTTTTCAGTGGAAACAATTTAAAATATTCCGTCATTTTTGCTGATAAAAGTAAGAATAATACATCATTTAGAACTGTAAAGGGTCTACTTTTATTTATGTGCACTCACAATATCAACAAAACGTTGCAAACGGTGCTTCTATAAAAGAAAGAAAACAAACATGACACGCTTTCTGTCCTCTCAACAGGAGCGCTTCACAAAAATGAACCAAAACTCAGCGAATACATACTTCACAGACATGATACATATATCTATAGAAAGCTCTAAATTATAACTTAACGCAATAAAGCAAATCGAAAACAAAAACTCTTTCATTATGTAATCTGTAAAGATGCAATTCTCTCTAAAGGCGCATCCAAAGAGGAGATGGCGAGTCAGGATTGGCAACTTCATCCTTGCGACACTGACTCAGGAAACACTAGTTTATTAATAAATAATTCAAAAATCTCAATACTATTTCCCCCCTGACACATTCATGGTAATAACATTTGCCGGTGCTTTGCGGCAAGCTTAAGCCTGTTGCGCGTGCTTGAACGCGGAACTGTTCCAGCTGCGCTGAAAGTGCGTTCGCTGCAGCTGACGGAGAAACTAAATGCCATCCGAGCAGGTCTCAAAAGTGAAAGCAAATGTGAAGTCTCATGTTGTTTCCACCAACGTGATTTTTTTTTTTTTTTTTTTTTTGGTGGATGTCTAAAATATAAAACTAAGAGAGGCCTAAAATAGGCCCAAAGCCCGGCCCGCGTCTGAACTATGATGTGAAAATTGGCCCGAAGCCAATAAAAAGTCTGACTGAAATGCCTTGTCTGTGAAACCAGGGGAATACATTTTAATTTAATCTTTATTTGAGGCAAGTTTTTATTTATTTATTTTACATTTAAGTATGGTACAGTTTTTATTTAACTTTTAGGTACAACACATTTTAACCCTTTAACTGTCACCATCCACCCTGCGGGACGCCTAAGTTTACTTCACCATATTACAAATAAATCCTAATCTAATCATGACAAACTATACATCGCTGGAAAGATCTAAGACTCCTAAATGCATATTTTACCATATTTTTGTGTTACATGTTATGTAGGAGAAGTAATAGATTAATATATGTCAAGAGTGCAACTTAAAAAATCTCATAACATGAATTCTGACCTTTGTCACAAAAGACTTTCTTCGTTGCCTTTTTCCCTATCACACTTTAGAAATCATAAGAAATTACATATCAGTTCAAAACTTAAAATCTCAAAATTCATCCTTTGAAAGGCATTTTAAAATCAGACATTGCATTACCACAGAAAATGTACATTAAAATCAAAAACAAAATATTTTCACTCATGAATTATAAAAATTTAAGTCTGGATAGTGCATTCTTATGTCTGTGTTCAAAAATGTGAGTGACAGTTAAAGGGTTAATTGAATCATTATGTAAGTTTTTTTATTTACCTGTTCAAAAGCACAATAGTGTTAATGCTCAAACTGTGTATTTACAATGTTAAAGTGGCTGACAACAAAAATATTCTTATTAAGAATATCATTTTTGAAAAATAGCTGAATAGTAATAGAATAGGCCTACTACGCTACTGTATTTTAATGTTGTCATTATGGTGGTACTTGGAGAGACAAATATTTTTGGGGTGGTACTTGGTATAAAAAGTTTGAGAACCACTGCCATAGAGGGTTGATAATATTTACAATAATTTATTCAGTTTGATAGGTGTCTCTCACATTGTCCCACAGCAACATTAAAATAATATAGATTAGTGTACAATGTTATAATAATAATTTATTCTATTTAGTGTCCATTTAATTCATTTAACATATTTAATATTGGGGAATTCCAAGTTATTTGACATGTTTGAACTTTTTTTTTTTTTTTTTTTAAGTAACACAATAGTTACTTTCACTGTTAATTAGATACTTTTATAATGATGTAACTCAGTTACTATTTGTGAGAAGTAACTAGTAACTATAACTATTTACTTTTTTAAAGTAACATGCACAACACTGCTAATATGTAACTTTTAGGGGTAAAAAAGGTACAAAAGTGTACCTTTTAAAGGGTAGTGCACCAGTGACAGCTTTTGTACTTGTTTTTTCTGTGCATATATTAGCATTCAAAAGTTAAGGATTAATAGAACCTTTTTTTTAATAGAAACTTGTACTTTTATTCAGTAAAGACACATTAGATTAATCAAATGTTATAGTAAATAGATTTATAATGTTAAAAAAAGTTATATTTCAAATAAATGTTGTTCTTTGGAATTTTCTATTCTATGCCACAAAGAAGCAAAGGAGCACAAGTGTTTTCAACGTTGATAATATTAGAAATTTTTGTTGAACAGCAAATCAGCATATTAAAATGATTTCTCATGTGACACTGAAGACTGGAGTAAAGACGCTGAAAATTCAACTTCGCATCACAGAAATAAACTTGATTAAAAATATATGTAAATAGAAAATTAGTTATTTTCAATTGTAATAATTTTTCACAATATTACTGTTTTTACTGTATTTTTAATCAAATATATGCAGGCTTGGTGAGCATATAAGAGACTTCTTTCGAAAACCCTAAAAATCTTTTGAATCCAAGTGCTTGCTGGAAAGTCAATGAGAAAATGGTTAAAATATTAAATAGCCAAGTGGTAACGCCACAGGCACAAAAATAGCAACATAATAAAACATAAGAGAGAAATGGAGTATTGCATTGCAAAATCATATCCGAGCTGCGACCTCCTGCTCCTTTTTTTGCAAACCCCATGAAATCAAAACTGGACCTTTGTGGTTTTTACTCCATGTTGGATAGTTTTGAGGTCATCTAAATGCTAATGCACTCCAAAAAGTTGACTTTAAGCATAAATACGCATTAAAAATTGAAAAAATTTGGAAAAAAGAGCCTGCCGGATGAATAGAACTTTTTGTCCAATCAAATGCTTCCTAGAATAATAAAGCCCCACCCATTGATATGACCACCAAATCATGATTCACAACTGACTGGTTGGTTACTGGTTAGTTACTGCAAAAATAGATTTCTGACAAAGCTTCCTAAAATACATCAGCACGGGAAATAAACCAGGCGTTTCCATCCAGCTGAGAGACTTTCAGCTGAGTAACTGTTCCTGGCAGGTAATGCTGGGATAGATCCAGCTTCATCATGTCCCATTTCCACAAACGTGTGCGCTTGTTGTTGTATTTAAGCTTTGCTGTCATGCATTATTAATCTGGCCTTTCTCTTACATTCAGGACCAAGGGAAATATAAGGAACAATGTGACATAAAATGCGTCTTCTCACAGTCAAAGAGACCAAACACAAATAATTAAAAAGACAATTACAGCATGAGCCATAACAAAACAGGTGGTCAATTATTTTGTGCTGCATTGTACAGAAACTTCTGCTTACATTTGAAAATTATTTGGATACGGATAATTGGGAACTGTTGCAGAGAAAACCGAAGTTGACAATAATGATGATGAACTTCTCCACTTGATTATTTGAGACGTCTAAGCACTTTACCAAAGCCTAATCACAATTATATTTATAAATCATAGCTGAACAGATCTTTCATTTAATATATCTCCAATGAAGTCATTACTGAATCTTGTCTAGGAAGTCAGTGCAATTTATTGCTAAACTAACTATATTAAATGATGCAGATGCTTCATTGGCACACAGCAGTATCTTACTGAGACTATCTTTCTTTTTTTTAATGAAGATAGACAAAAAGACATCATGTATTAAAACTGGATTGAACAAACAAACAAACAAGTTGCTTGAAGGTTTAAAAAAATATCCCCTCTTATATTGTTTGTTTACTTAGTTTGCATTAACTCTAATGAGGAACAAACTATGCTAATGAGGACAGCAAAGCTTCAGATCATTTAGTTTGAGAATTTAATGAGAAATGTTTGAGTTTCTCTAGTTTGGTATCCTGGCAAATCTATAGTAAACACACTTTGAGACACTCATTTTAACATATTTTAGCTGCATGACCTACATTTTCCAAAATTTGCAGTAAATAGAGCACACAGTAAACATCCCACAATGCAATTCACTCAACTTGACCTTCCACTGAACCAGTGTTATACACGATTCTCACATCTCAACTACATAAATCACCAGGCGATACTTCTGATTTCAGATCAGACACTGAAGAATAATGAATAAAGTTTAAGGGCAGATTGAATCTTGAAAAACACTGAAAATGTTGGTATGTTTTGATATAATTGGATTGCAAAATAATTATAATAATTTTAAAAATAATAAATATTTTTATAAATATATACATATAATAAAAACAATTTATTCATTTATAAATATATTTATATATATTTATAAACAATAAACTATTACTATTATTTTTAGTATCCTGAAAAAAAAAGTTTGCGAAATCAACAGCAACAATAAGAATAATTAGTAGTAGAAGTAGTAGCACAGCATTAATTATTTCAAATAATATATCAAAATACATAATAATAAAAAAGTAATCATATAAGTAGTACTAAGAGTACAGTAACAACAAAAACAATAATAATAGTTTATAAATGTATACATAATTGTATAAATATATACATATAATAAAAATAATTTATACATTTATAAATAATATAATATTATTTTTATTATGAAAAAAAAATTGCTAAACAACAACAACAACAACAACAATAATAATAATAATTAGTAGTAGTAGTAGCACAGTATTAATTATTTTAAATAATATATAAAAATATATAATAATAAAAATAGTAATCATATTAGTAGTAATAGTAACAGCAATAATAATAATAATAATAATAATAATAATAATAATAATTTATCATTTTATGAATCTAACAACAAAACCTACAAAAAATATTATAATAATATAATATAATATAATATAATATAATATAATATAATATAATATATAATATAATAAATATAATTATTATTATTATTAGCAGTAGCAGTTGTAGCATACCGATTATTTAAAAATATACATTAAAATATATAATAGAAGTAGTTGTAATAGTATAACAACAATAACAAAACAATAATAATAATTATTTATAAATATATTTGTAAATACAAATACAATAAGATAATTTATAAATTTATAAATATATTTTATATATATTTATAAATAATAAACTATTACTATTATTTTTATTATTATGAAAAAAGTATCATTGCTAAAACATCAACAAAATAAAATAATAAAAATAGTAATAACAGAAGTAGTAGTAATAATATAGTAACAACAACAACAATAATAATAATTTATATTTTTATAAATTGAATCTAATATAAAATATACAAAACAAATAAAAAATTAGAAAATTAATAAATAATAATAATAATAATAATTAGTAGTAGTAGTGGTAGTAGTAGAGCAATAATTATTTTAATATATTAAAGTATATAATAATAAAAATAGCAGTAATAGAAGTAGTAGTAATAGTATAGTAACAACAACAATAATAATAATAATTATTATTATTATTAATTTTTTTTTTAATGAAAATATTATCTTTTTAGGTCCATAATGATAACTGGATGCCACTTACGTAAATAAATACACACATACATTCCCAGTGTCGCTCAAGGTTTTGTCTTGAGAATACGCTTAATCAGAATGGCTGAGTGGTTTTACAGCAGTTTGCGTTCACTGAGCTCTAACCATTAATCAACAGACAGTAAAAATCAGCACTGAGGTGATAAACAACTTCAGCTTTTACTGAGAAATCCACCATCCGCCATACAAAAATCAAACTCTCTCTTTTTCCTTTAGACATCTGGCAAACGCTCACACACAACGGCACATCGAGCCATTTGAGAGAAAGCCAATAGGAATATATCTTTAAAATTAGCAAGAACGCTTCAGGTCGGGGGTAAATGGACCAATCACAACCTGATCTGAATGCACTTTTTTCTTCTCAGTGAATAGGGCTGCTCAGCGTCTCAGCGGCCAGGCTAATGCTCCTCATTAAGTGATCTAGACTTCCGAATTTGTCATTACTGTGTTCATTAAAAGAAAATGAGGGTGTTTTTTTGTTTGCATTCTCTTCACACAGGCAGATGTCCACCTTCAAACATCAGTCCTGACCATGTGCTTAGTGATGAGAAAAAACAGCATTTAGTTACAAATAATATCCCTAAGTAACAATTATTTCCTCAATTTGGCCTCCTTAAATACGCAATTACACATACGCCCGGAAACGATAAAACTTTTAGATACCTAAACAAATTAAAATGACACCAAATGAACAGGAGAGCGGTGGCTAGTCATGTTCACAGCTTGGACGGGACACAGAGGATTGCACTCTTTCACCATTGAAGAGTACAGAAGACTCTCTTGTCCTTTTTACTCTTTTTTTTTTCCTGGGGTTTCTTTCTATTTTTCTCTAAACAGCAGTGGACCGTGCTGAAAAGACCACGACAGCTTGTCACCAGGACTCACCAGGATATTGAATATTCGGATGTTTCTTCAACTACAGGCACTTTTATGAAGAGCATGCTTGATATGAGACCTGTGATGTGTGAAGAAAACAATTCTGAAAAATATAACTTTAGACTATTTTACTCATTTCACTCATTTATTTATTTATGTATTCATATTCAATCAAGTTGGAATTTTGTTACATTATGCAAAAAGCATGAAAGTATTATTTAATTGTGTGCATACAAGTCATTATATAAGCCATTATAAAGACTATTTATTTATCTATCTAACTGTTTGTTCGTTAATTCATTTATCTATTCATTTACTACAAAAAATATTGAAACTGTAATAAAAAATAAAGAAAAATACAGATCATATTCTGGAAAAAAAAGATATAATTAAAATTTTAATTAAAGAATAAATAAAAAATGTGCTGTGATGTATGTATATATGCTAGTCAGAATGTCAAATTGTTGTAAAAGATTAGCACTGTTTGTAAAATAAGAAAGCATAAAGATGCAAAAATATTGTGTCAAAATCATTAATCAGCACTGACTTTTATCCACTTTTGTTTTTTTAGACATTAAGTTTCTAAAAAACTGATTTGTTTTTCATGTCTTCTGTCAAAAAAGCTCTGCTTCTATAATTAATATCTGTCATCATTAAAAAAAAGTTTTAAATTTATACATTACCAGTCAAAAGTTTTTGAACAGTAAGATTTTTTGTTTTTTTAAGAAGTCTCTTCTGCTCACCAAGCCTGCATTTATTTGATCCAAAGTACCGCAAAAACACAAAAAAAGAAATATTTTTACTATTTAAAATAACTGCTTTTTATTTTAATATATTTTAAAATGTAATTTATTCCTGTGATTTCAAAGCAGAATTTTTAGCATTATTACTCCAGTCACATGATCCTTCAGAAATCATCCTAATATTCTGATTTGCTGCTCAAAAAAAAAAAAAAAAAAAAAAATTAGCATTATTATTTTGTTAAAAAAAGCTGAGCATAATTTTTCAGGTTTCTTTAATGAATAGAAAGTTCAGAAGAACAGCATTTATTTCAAAACAGAAATATTTTGTAACATTAGAAATGTCTTTGTTATCACTTTTAAGCATCCTTGCTAAATAAAAGTATTAATTTCAAAAATTTCTAATTTATTTTTATGACATCTATAATGTTACAAAAGCTTTTTATTTCAGATAAATGCTGATATTTGGATCATTCTATTCATCAAAGAATACCGAAAAACAAAAACAAAAACAAAAACTTTTAAATATTGATGATAATATTAATAAAAATGTTTCTTGAGCAGCAAATCAGCATATTAGAATGATTTCTGAAGGATCATGTGACACTGAAGACTGGAGTAATGATGCTGAAAATTCAGCTTTAATCACAGGAATAAATTACATTTTAAAACCTATTCAAATAGAAAGCAGTTATTTTAAATAGTAAAAATATTTCACAATTTTACTGTTTTTGCTGTACTTAGGATGAAATAAATGCAGGCTTGGTGAGCAGAAGAGACTTCTTTAAAAAAACAATAAAAATCTTGTTCAAAAACTTTTGACTGATAGTGTGTATTATATATAATTTGGTGTACTGTATGTACATATGTGATGGTATTAGATCTAGATTAGCTTAGATTTTCAGAGATAAACCAGCTGCACCAGCACCAAACCAGCAAAAACTAGCCTGGACACGCATGGTGAATCTTGCTGTGCTAAGCAGATCTATTCAACACGAGAGACAGATTTCATCAGCATTTCTTATGACATTGGGGTGATGGATAACAGCAGGGAATGTTTGCGGCTCCTCACCAGGTCTTCAGCTAAATGCTCTCACACTATTTTATCTCCACACGCTCTCTCTTTCTCTCTCTCTCCAGTTTCCTCTTCCAAACAGACACCCTAATGGATGTGTGGCGTACACTGAAACATTGTTGACAGCTCCAGCATGCAATTAAGTGCTCAAAAACCAATTACATTCCTCAACAGCCCTCTTACGTACATTAACTTTGGGCTTTGACAGACACTGAGGAAGTTAACTTGTTGGCAGTGAAGTGCGAGACCTCAGAGGACAGCCGAAAGACAGCCAAACATTCTCACAACTCTGGCAAACATTCTTTAGGATTATACAGGTTTAGGAAAACAAACATTCTTTCAGTAACATAAATAGAATGTTTGTCTAAAATTCTCAGATCTTTAATAGTTTTCTCAAAACATTAACACAATAATGTTTTTATACATCATTCATAAAGTGTTTTTGGTAACAATTTAGTACAGGGACAAATTCTTACTATTAACTGGTTGCTTATTAGCATGCCTATCATTAACATATTGGCTGTTTCTTAGTACTTATAAAGCACATATTCTGCATGACCATATTTTACATCCCTAATCCTAACCCATTAACTTAACAACTACCTTACTAACTATTAATAAGCAGCAAATTAGGAGTTTACTAAGGCAAAATTTGCAGTTAATAGTTTGTTAATAGCGAGAATTGGATTTTAAAATAAAGTGTGACTGTTTTTTTTTAAACATTTAAGTTGGATGCTTGTTTAATGTATTTAAACATTAAAACTGCACTTCTACTTGCTTCAGAACGTTCTGTGGACATTCAAAACTAACATTCCCATCACGTTTGCAAAATGATCAAATGTAATGTTCCCTGAATATTTTCTAACTTTTACAATAACCAAGATTTTAAACCATTTAATAAATTGGATGCATTGAACATTCAGAAATAATGTTTTCATAACTTAATAGGAACAAGATGTTTTAGAACATATGTTATTATATGCTAGCTAGAACATCAAAACAATGGCTAACTGAAACTAAAATTAAAACCATTTTTTTTTTTATTAATTAACATAAAATAAGTATTAACTGAAATAAGATATTACAAACCAACCTTTTTTCTTTCAGCTAGTTGGCAAGGCAGCATTTCTCATTTTCATTTACTTCTAGGTTGAAGTAGTATTATAACTAAAACTAAACAACTAAAACATAATAAAAACAATATAGCAAAAAATAATAATAATAATAAAAAAAATAATAATAAAAAAACTAAAGCACAACTGAAAGACTAAAATACTAAATAACTAAAATAACATAAAATAATAATAAAATACAATAAAATACAAAATACAAATAAAAAAGTAAATTAAAAAAATGAAAGAATGGAAAAAAATCAGTTTACATTCTGAAAAAAATAATGACAATTTTTTTTTTTAAAAAAGTGCCGTGGTGCATGTATATACACTATAAAATATTTTAAGCAGACAAACTAAAGCTAATGAGAATTTAAAATGTTGTAAAAGTGCCTATTAGAAAGAAAAATGTGAAAGCACTGTCATATAATGATGTAATAAATCTAAACAAAATACTAACAAAAACTATAATAATATCCTAACAATACTAAAAATCTGCCTGCTAAATTATCATAATTACAAATTCATTTAATGTAATTTTATTGAAAGTTATTCAGAAACTCATCACACCTGTAGTAACACTCAACAAACTTTTAACTCTTTCCCCACCAGCATTTTTGATCATTTTCACAAAAATTTCATGGCCCCCAGAATATTTTGTTGTATGAATATCTGAACATGCAATACATCAAAATAAAGAACAGAGCCTCTACTCATAAACAAAAAATCATTTTTTTCCTAGCTTCAGGCATTCTTTTTTTATCAATACTTGGATGTAGGTAAGTTTCATAAAAAAAGCAAGATTTTAAGAAAAACGCTGAGAAAATCACATTTTTATCAAATACTACATCTGGATCATATTCAGTATGATGATTACAGCATAGATGCAGTAGATCGCTTCCATAATCACCCCCAAAGCTTGCACAGTCATTTAAAACTTCCTGAATCGACATTTCACTCTTTAACATTAGGCAGTTTTCGTTTGTATGCTGATTCTGGACTCATTCAGGAGATGCGTAATATCGCCCCTTGAGTGTATAACGGTGAAAGCCTGGAAAATTTTGTTTGGCGGGAAAAGAGTTAAAGGTGAGGTCCACTTCCAGAACAAAGATTTACAGATAATGTACTCATCCCCTTGTCATCCAAGATGTTCATGTCTTCCTTTCTTCATTCGTAAAGAAATTATGTTTTTTGAGGGAAACATTTCAGCATTTTTCTCCATATAATGGACTGATATGGTGCCCCGAGTTTGAACCTTCAAAATGCAGTTTAAATGTGGCTTCAAACGATCCCAAATGCGGTTGTAAACGATCCCAACCGAGGAAGCAGGGTCTTATCTAGCGTAACGATTGGTTATTTTCATAAAAATAATACAATTTATATACTTTTTAATGTCAAATGCTCGTTTTGTCTTACTCTACTTGAACTGTTCCGGGTCATGACAGTTAGGGTATGTCAAAAAACTCCCATCTCACGTTCTCCCTCAAATTCAAAATCATCCTATATCGCTGTTTTACCTTTTTTGTCAAGGCTGTTTGATCTTCTTTGCATGTTCACCTTGCAAAGACTGGGTCGGTACTTCTGCAGCAATGTAGAATGATTTTGAAATGATTTTTGAAGTTGAGGGAGAAAATGCGATCGAAGTTTTTCGACATACCCTAACTGTCTTGAGCCAGAATACACAGAGTTCAGGCAGAGCAAGATAAGATGAGCATTTGAGATTAAAAAAGTATTTAAAATGCATTTTTTAAAATGAAAATAACCAATCATTTCGCTAATTAAGACCCTTCTTCCTCAACTGGGATTGTTTACAACCACATTTGGGATCATTTGAAGCCGTATTTAAACTGCATTTTGTAAGTTCAAGCTCGGGGCACCATATCAGTCCATTATATGGAGAAAAATCCTGAAATGTTTTCCTCAAAAAACAATTTCTTTATGACTGAATAAAGAAAGACATGAACATCTTGGATGACAAGGGGGTGAGTACATTATCTGTAAATTTTTGTTCTGGAAGTGAACTTTTCCTTTAAGCTCAGTCTACAGTCTACTAGATGCATTAGGATGCATATAAACAACATCACTCCAGCCATAATCAAACAAACCTACCTAAACTGCACGGTATAGACACCTTCATTAATCTTAATGGGAGCGTTGCTGTTTTGTCAAGTCGCAGCACTTGCTTTAAGTGTCAGTTTGATGTTAAACACACTTACTAGCCTGCATTCAGGGACCTTGTAATTTACAAATTGAGTAACGGTGCAACACGGGCCTAGAGTTTAAAAATGGAAAGGCGGGTGACGGGTGAATAAAACAGAAAAGTCTTTCCCTTCTGCCTGTCTCTCCATTGGTTTTCTCAAAGCGCCTCAGAGGTGTCAGACCTCTGTCTTTGTGATCTCTTAGCAGAGACAGGGACCCGTAAACACGGCACGGTCAGCTCGGCCCGACGGCTCTTTAAGCATTCAGAACACTGAAGGGATACGGAGAGATTAACCTTCAGTTCTCTCCCTCTGCTGCAGCCTGACAGACATCATTACGGCGCAGACAGGAGCAAAGATGGATGACACTCAACAGCTCAGACCTTCACGCAAATTCAACCCGGCACATCAACGGCTCATGTCACCGTTCCATATTGCAGTCGCACCTTAAAAGCCTGTTATAGCGGACGAGAAATGGTGCGAGAATGTTAGTAAACCATGAGAGAAACTAAAATATCAGGAGCATTTGACTATGTTTTTATGAAACAGCGAAGCTGCAGTGAACTTCAGAGATGTGTGTGTTTGTTTAATTATCTTTTATGGATACCTTGCTCCTGTGCTGGTGGTTGTGAGGGAAAAAAAAAAAAATCAATCCAGTCCCAGAGGCTAATTTTATTGCTCAAAGGTTGCTCGTTCATAGCTCATGGGATTTAATGGAGCTCTCTGTTATGTTTCAGTGAAGAATCAATCGGCTAAAATACCTTAGGAGACATAAAAATAGAGACAAATGAGTCAATTACTGACATACAGTAAGAGTGTAGGGTTCATTTTGTGTGGATGGCACCTTACATCATTTGCTCTGAGAAAGTAAGTAGTATTTGGTCTCGGGTGAATCTGATGAGAAATAATTGAGTTGTCTGATTGAGATGTCTGATTTTTCATTGCAGACTTTGGTGTTTTGAAAAATCTGAGCACAGTTAAAGACATTGCAATCCCTTTTGAAACATATTTGAGATCACTGGGGTCTTTTTCAGGAGAAACATCTGAAACAAGCAGAAGACGTTAAGGATTTGTTCACCGAAATAACAATTGTGTCGTTAATTACTCACCCTTACGTCGTTCCAAACCCGTAACACCTCCGTTCATCTTCGGAACACAAATTAAGATATTTTAGATGAAATCCGAGAGCTCTCTGTCCCTCCATAAACTCCAAGGGTCCTACCACAGTCAAGGAACAGAAACGTAGTAATGACCTTGTTAAAATGCATCGGGGTACTCTCATAATGGTGCTAGGCTGACGCAGAGGAGAAGAATTCTTGAATAAAGTCATTATTTTTGTTTTCTTTGCACACAAAAAGTATTCTCATAGCTTTGTAAAATTACAGTTGAACACACTGATGTCACATGGACCGTTTTAATGATGTCTATACTACATTTCTGTTAGTGGGGTCGTTCTTGAACGATTCGTTCATTTTGAACGAATCTTTAATGTGACTCGGGATGAACGAGTCATCTCGGGGAGTGATTCGTTCAGTCGCGCATGCGCAACATTCTATTAGATTCTGTACTGGAATTAGTTCACCTGTTTCGAGTCTTCGGGTTTTTGGAGTCGTTCGTTCATCTTATGGTGCTTTCACGTGATGAACGAACGACTCAAACCCGAAAACTTGTCAGATAAAAGGTGAGGTGAGCTAATCATAGACTAAAGACCTAGGTAAACAATGAATTAATATATTCTGTTTCTTATAGCATTATAGTTTTTTTTTTTTTTGTAATGTGATCAACGTTTGTGTAAGCAGTAGATGTGTCAGGGAGGTAACACGTAATATTTTAATTGTATTTTGCTAAAATGAACGAAATGACTCGAAAAAAGATTTGTTCATTTTGCTGAACGAGACTCAAAGGTCCGAGTCGGTAAAATGATCCGAACTTCCCATCACTAATTTCTGTGCCTTGAGTGTGGTAGGACGCTTGCAGTTTATGGAGGCTCTTGGATTTCACTTGAAATTAGGGTTGGGTATCGAAAATCGATTCCGATTCCAGAATCGGATACTTAAGGTCAGGAATCGGATACTTGTGAAATTAAAATTTCGATTCCGCCTATTGATTCCTATGTGCAGTTTTTTTTTTTCCTCATCTGTGAGGACCCGATCTAGCGATCTGCCAGGACCTCGCTAATCTAGGCGCATAGCGCTCCAAAGTATGGCTACACTTGTGATCAGAAGTCGAAGCAAGGTAGCCTGTAACATTTGTGATAAGCTAAACAAGTTGCAATTGATGTGTCACCACCAATATGACAAATCATTTTAATTTAACAGATCGTTAAAGATCACAAACACGATTCAAATACCAACGTGATTCTGTTCCTAAACTACAATGATTCATCTGTTTGATTTCTCAACTTTTCTTCCTTGCAGCGTACGATCATACTAGTGTGATTTGAACATTCAAATCTGCGTTCCTGCTGCCGCTGAACTAAAGAGAGCCACTGTCATATATATGAATGAAACAGTTTCACAGTCTTTTCAACACAGATTATTTCTGTGTTACAAACATTCAAATAATCACAGATGTTCTGGGATAAAAGTTTATAGCCCGGATATAAAATCTGATATGTATGAAGAGATCAAAATAAAGCAAATCATCCTTTTGAAAGTTAATTTGACATTCCAAATAATGTTAAAGATTTATCGATTATGTTGTTATGCCAGTAGATGGGGTAAGGGGGCTGTTGATATTGTATTTGTCTTTGATCATTTAAAAACACTGAGTATCATCCAGTAATGAACCAAGTAAATCTTAAATGAATCACTGAATCATTTACTTATAATTTAGGCCTACATGTTATTTTGTTTAGTTGTCTAATGTTTTTTTTTTTCTTCAGAATCGTAAGAGAACCACAACTTAATTTATAAAAAACATCAACAACAACCCATTTTATCCAGAATCACACAGATCTATTTTGCAAACAGCTTTTAAGTGAATCTTAAGTGAATCGTTTTTATGTAGCCTGTTTATTTTTGTTCATGGTATTCAGCTGCAACTAAATGTTTAGCAAAAAAAAAGAAACAGAATAAATATGTTTGATATCATCTTTTATTTACATTGGAATCTAAAAGAATCTGAATCGATAAGCGGAATCGGAATTGATAATATTCTAACGACACCCAATCCTCCCTAAAATATTTTCATTTATGCTCCCAAGATGAACGAAGGTCTTACAGGTTTGGAACGACATGAGGATGAGTAATTAATGACGGAATTTTTATTTTTGGGTGGATAATCCTTTTAAAAAAATGCATTGATTGTTCATGGGTCATAAGACTTAATGGAGCTTTTTATATATCTTAATAGAGATAATGTACTCACCCCGTTGTCATCCAAGATGTTTGTGTCTTTCTTTCTTCAGTTGTAAAGAAATTATGTTTTTTTAAGGAAAACATCTCAGCATTTTTCTCCATATAGTGCACTGATATAGTGTCCATGAGTTTGAACTTCCAAAATGTAGTTTAAATGCAGCTTCAAAGGGTTCTAAACGATTCCAGCCGAGGAAGAAGGGTCTTATCTAGCAAAACGATTGGTCATTTTCTTAAAAAAACACATTACATTTATCGCTGCAGAACGTCCAACCCAGTGTTTACAAAGTGAACTTGCAAAGAAGGTCAAACACCCTTTACAAAAAAAGATAAAACAGTGATGTAGGACATTTTGAAGTTGGAGGAGAAAATGAGGAGTTTTTCGACATACCCTTACTGTATTGACACAGAGCACGCATGCACATGGCAGAGGTAGACAAGATGAGCATTTGAGGTTAAAAAGTTTGATTTTTTTTTTTAAATGACCAATCATTTTCCTAGATAAGATCCTTATTCCTTGGCTGGGATCATTTTGATCCTTTTGAAGCTGCATTTAAACTGCATTTCGGACATTCAAATTCACAGGCACCATTGAAGTCCACTATATGAAGATAATTCCTGAAATGTTTTCCCCAAAAAACATAATTTCTTTCCGACTGAAGAAAGAAAGGCATGAACATCTTGGATGACAATGGGAAAAGTTTTTGTTCTGGAAGTGAACTACTCCTTTAATATAACATAAATTATGTCTCTTATTGAAATATGCAGAAGAAAACCTATGAAAGATTTACATTATTTTAAAGGGGTCATCGGATGCAAAGTTCACTTTTACATGTTGTTTGTACATTAATGTGCGTTGGCAGTGTATGTACAAATCTACCCTATAATGCTAAAAATCCATGCAGTGGTTTTTAATTAATCTGTAAAAATAATATCCCCTTTTTCAAATTTTTGTGGCATCACACCGACAGAGGCCACTCCCACAATAGCTAATTGACATGAGTGTCTGACCTCCATTGTTTCGATGCCGGGCATCCGATGACCCCTTTAAAAAATAAACATTGTTTTATACATATTACTGACTATGGAGGGCACCATTATTTCGATGACGTGGAATTTTTGCATTTGGTGAGCTACTGCTGCTACCTGTTACTATTTTTACCATAACACAACTCGGAAAAAAAAAAATACCGACATGATGCAACATCGTGCGGCTTTTGGTTGTAATTTTCAGTTGAAGGGCAACAAAAGAAGCAATGTAAGTCTTCACTGCTTTCCTAGCGATAAGAAGAGGAGAAAAGAATGGGAAGATGCCTGTGGATGATTAAAATTTCCTAAAGACCTGTGTATTTGTTCTCTCCACTTCAGCACTGATGTCTTTGAGGCTTTTAGTAGACCACAGCTACTGAAAGAGCTTACCAAAGGCAGAGACGCCATCCTAGCAGGATGTAAACATGCAACGCTTATCATGACGCCACAGCCACTAAAGGAGTTTCTCAACATGGATTTCACTCGATATCCGGGGGCGTTTGTGTGGAAAAATTTATGGTACGGCATTTGGTTTAGCCTAAGATTACATCCATCACCACCTGTAAGCTATTGCAGTAGATGTGGTCATCGTATCAGTATTTTATTTTCCGAGTTGTGTTGTGGTAGAAATGGTAGTGCCAGTAGCTCACTGAGTGCAACCGTTCTATGTAATCAAAATAATGATGCCCCCCTTAGTCCAAAATATGTGCATTTTTTAAATAACCTAAATTTTCATGTTTTTTTTACTACATATTTCAGTAAGAGACATCATTTACATTATAATAAGGCATACAAGTCTTAAAGGGGTCATCGGATACCCATTTTCCACAAGTTGATGTGATTCTTTAGGGTCTTAAAGGGGTCATCGGATCTTAATGAAAAGTCTATAATATACTCTAAAGTCTATTAAATTCTCAGTGGTAGCGTAAAACAACATCCTTTTTACCTTGCCAAAATCAGCTCTGCAAAAATCATCTCATTCTGGTCGAGGCTGCTTTAAATGCAAATGAGCTCTGCTTGCCCCGCCCCTCTCTTCTCTCTGTGGAGTGACGAGTCTGTTTACTTTAGCCACATTTAGCCGCGTTTAGCCGCTAAATTTGCTAACTAGCAAATTATTAGGAAAGACAATCACAAATATTCATAAAAAAAAAACCATATACTCGCTTCTGCTGTAAGTGAAGCTGGATCACAAATGATTCGCGCAAACATAGATGGATATATATAGATTGGGAGGCACATTCCCTTCACAAACAAATGTAATCCACTGCATCTTCAGCGGCTCAGATGTCGGGAGTAAATGACGACCACTATGTTCATTATTACATCCAGCAACACAACACCTCAATCGCTCAATCTGAGATATTCTTGTCTAACTTACATCCCTGCTCTGGCATCAAAACAATGGAGGTCGGACTGTTACAGCCGATTTAGGCGGGTCTGAGGTAAGACGCTTATGTCAATCAACTATTGTGGGAGGGGCCTCTGTCGGTGTGATGCCACACCGACAGGCATCTGAGAATGGCTCGATTTGAAAAAGGGGATATTATTTTTGCAGATTAATTAAAAACCACTGCATGGATTTTTATCATTATAGGGTAGATGTGTACATACACTGCCAAAACACATTAATGTTCAAACAACATATAAAAGTGAACTTTGCATCCAATGAATAATACCAGGGGTTCCATTTAAGACACCTTTAGAGAAATAAAAATGATCCCAAGTAGCTACATACTCTATCTATGTCTGTATACAGACAGAGGAGCTATAAAATGAATGCAAACACCATGACTTATGATTATTCAGTCTTGGGAGAATCTGATAAGAAATGTTTGAGATCTCTGAGATCACTTTGGTATCTTGACAAATCTGAGCTAGTTTGAGACACTCAGAGACACATGTAAGGTCTTCTCTCAGGAGAACAGCTCTGCATTTAATCTTGAGATAATAAAGAGCTCTAATCCGTGATTTTTCTTTCCTGTGAGGTTGGCTTTTAGAAAGACTGAAAAATCTGGATGATACTTTAAGTGCTACAATACATGACAGAGAAAAACCACAAAAACACACTGTGGTTCTGCAGCAGTCTGAGTGTTTTTTTTTTTTTTCTGGTGCGAAAAGGATTTATAGAGAAAGACAATTACTGAGGAAAATTCAGTCTTCAAATCCCTGTTGGCACGGCTGCTATGCTGCTTTATTTGAAGACTCTAAACTGCATTTCATTTTCCCATTTGCTCTAATGAGCTTATTTCATATATAGAGGAACAATCAATCAGCAAAAGGTGAATCACTCATGGTTTGGTGATATATGCGCTGGATTGAAAGGACGTCAGTAAAAGCAATAAATCACAGGTTTCCTAATTGCTCGCTTGGGCTGTGCGGGCGGATCCGGTCACCTTGCTGAAGGGGAAAACATTTGTCTAATCAGATGGTCGCTGAGCCCCTGCTGGCCTTTCTCACTATGAATCACAACGACCCTTTGTGACCTTATGTGACCTTAGGATTATTAAAGAAGTGAAGCCAACTGCTAATGAGCGAGCTGAGAAAGTAGAGGAGGATACACTGTACACACACTTTGATACAAGAGCAAATGAGCTTCTACATAGGAAGCGTTTTAAGGTAACGTAGCTCAGTTCAGGTTGCACCGAATGCATCCATATTGGAGATGAACAATATCTAAACTGGTGGACAATGAGTGTCTTTTATAAATACTGTATGAATCATTCAGTCCTGAAAATATACATACTGTACAAGTTCAAAAGTTTTAGAAAGAAATTATTTATGCTCACCACGGCTGCATATATTTAATTAAAAATACAGTAAAAACAACAATATTGTGAAATATTATTACTATTTAAAATTACTGATTTCTATTTTCGTATATTGTAAATTGTAATTTATTCCTGTGATGGAAAGCTATATTTTCACCATCATTACTCCAGTCTTCAGTGTCACGATTCTACAGAAATCATTTTAATATGATGATCTGATGCCCAAGAAACATATTATTATCAATGTAAAAAAAAAGTTGTGTTGCTAATTTTTTTATTTTATTTTATTTATTTATTTATTTATTTATTTATTTATTTATTTATTTATTTATTTTTATTTATTTATTTATTTATTTATTTATTTATTTCTTGTGGAAACCATGAAACATTTGTTAGAAGCAGCATTTATTTATTTTGCAAAAGTTGTTACTGTCAATTTTGATCAATTTAATGCACCCTTAAACTAAATGCAAATTAGAGATGTAAGTTTTTTCATCTAATTTTCTAGATTTTCAATAATATAATATAATATAATATAATATTATTATATTATATAATATAATATACTTTTTATTCCCTTTTTAATGATTTGACCTATGTTAAAATATATTTATAATGTACATATATTTACATTAACTTATCATAGTAATATATATTCTTTGGTATTTAAATTTTTGGTATTTAAAAAAATGTGAGATTTTTGAAAATATTTTTATGTTTTCATTTTATATTTTTAAATACAAAGAAGCATTGAATTTTTTAAAAACTTTTTTTGCATTTTTTAAAACATTTTAAAAAATAAAATATTGTAATACAATATAATAAATATAATATAATATAATATTACTTAGTATTAATATCACTCAAAAAAAAACAAAAAAAAAAAAAAAAAACTCTATAGCTCTATGGACATCAATTGTGAGTTGAATTTCCTGTGCTGGTTATTGTTGGTAAATAAAATTAAAACTACATTAAAACATTTTTATAAAAGCTGAAAATAAAATTAAATTTGAAAATTAAAAGAAAAACCGTATTTTAGTTAGTTACATCTCTAATCTGCATTAAGTTTAAGTTGAAGCAAGAAAAATTATAAACTGGAAATAAAATAAATAAAAACTAAAACTAAAATAAAAAAAAAAATAATAAAAATAAATTAAACCTAAATAATAAAATAAATAAAATGTTTTTTAATATAAAATAAATAAATAACTAATTCAATATAAAATAAATAAATAACTAAAATAAATAACTAATATTTAAATAAAAAAAATAGAAACTAATTTAATAACTATAATAATACTATAAAACAACACGGGGAAACACAGTTTTTTATTTTTATTTATTTATTTATTTTTTTTTTTGCCTTAATAAAATTTCACTTGAATGAAAACATAGCTAGTGGCTGTCAAGGTCCACAAAAAGTACCATAAAATACATACCACTATATTGGTATATTGTTCTGTTTTCCAAATCTTCTAAATTAATATGATTTCATCATATGTTCATGGTTTGATCAAGGTTTGAACAGACTGCAATTTAAGTCATTTCAGAAGACATGCAATGCATATGCACTAATATGGTGCTTTTTAGTGCTTTTTTTTAGTGTCTGTGGTCACAGTCTGCTTCATTGTACAAAAAAAGCAGCGATTTTGTATAACATGAAGAAATAAAGAAATCAACATGAGAGTGATGGTATCTGTTAATGAAGACAGAATCTTCATTTTGGGGTGAACTGTTACTTTAAGATCACTCATTAAGACTGCAAGAAGCCATACACAGGATTGCTGGGCTCTAGGGAACATGTCTATCTCAACAGGGATCAAAGGCAGACCATTTCAGAGGAATATGGAAGAAAAATTGACTGCATCACCCTATGCGTCTGACATGCAAGAGCAACCAAGCTCAAACTCCCCCCATGCTGGTGAACACGGCATGTTTGTTCCCAGATAACACACACACACACACACATAGCCAAAAGTGAACTTTTTGCTGCGTAAAATGTGTGAAAGTCCATCACTGAAAACTGTGATTGAGCTGAGACGGGTATAGCTTCAGAAGCTCAGAAAATGCCAGCATGATTACAGTGACCTATCTATCTCTATCTCTCTCTGGAGCTCAGTGGTGCGTGTTATGACCGTTATACTCCTGCACAGGAGGTGTGTGATGAAAACGGCCACCCGTAAGCTCTGATTCAGCGTTTCATATAGGCTTTATCTCTGAATGAAGCTCTGTCGGTGTTGTTTACAGTGGCTGTGGCAGACGGATAACCTCTCTTAGAGGAAGAGCCACGTTCGACGGGAAACCCGCAGTCTGAGGGTAACTATCTGAGAGCCGCAGACGCCGCCAAAGAAGAGTTAAAATTGGCTTTAGCGACCGAATAAAACGGAGTTACTCGCCAGCTGGCCGCTAACGTTATTAGGAACCGCAACGTTGCATAGCTTAAGTCGAACTATAAGAATGATAATCTGATTCTTACTAATGCTAGAGATGTACAAGATTAAAAAAAATGGCCTACTTTCCTGTTCACATATGCAGCGGTTATAGCTCTGGAGTTTTCCCTGTAAACTTTATTTACTTACAGCTGACTATTTTTAAATATATTCTAAAAATATGTTGTGAACAGAGCTGCTAAATTATTATTATTATTATTATTATTATCATTCATGAAATGTAAGCTTCGAATGCCAAAATGTATTTTGAGAAAATGTCATATATATATATAATGATTTAGACAATATGAATGTATTTACATTTAAAAGAAAAATACATAAAATATGAAAAAAAATTATATTCTTAATTTTATATTTTGTTAAATATAAATATGCCTTATATTAAATGTCTTAAATATTTTTTTGTACATTTGTAAATTTTTTGTATTTAAAAACATTTAAAAAATAAACATGAATATATAATTTTTATTGTCTTTTTGTAAGATTTGAACTGTTAACATATAGGTATGTAAATATATTTTTACATCTATATTTGCAATATCCTATTTAAATATAATATGATGTAATGTAATGTAATGTTATATAATATAATATAAATATACTTAAACCTAAATAAAAAAACAAATAAAATATTAAAAAGAAAAAATATGAGGAAACACCATTTTTGAAAATTTATATATTTTAATTTTATATTTTAAAATATGCATTCAATATTTTTACTCATTTTTTTGTATTTAAAAACATAAAGTACATATGAAAATAGAATAAATTTTTTTGTTTTCTTTTTGAATGATTTGACTTATGTTAAAATATAATTATTATGTATGTAATTTGTATGTATGTATATTTTACTACTTTATCTATATTTGCAATATATATTTAAATTTTTTTTAAAATATAATATCTAATATAATATATATATATATATATATATATATATATATATATATATATAATATTCATATATATATATGAAGAGTTCAGATGCAAACCCAGATAAATCCATCTGACGTCTTTCTTTAAAATTGCATTTTTATCAGACTCAGATGTATAGGTTTCTATGTAAGTGCTGGTACTTCTGATTGGGCTGAGGTTGGTATTTTAGCGAGTTTTAAGAAAAAGTATTTGATGGACGTATAATATATGTCGAGAGCGTTTACTCAGTATCATTATCTCATTTTTGAAAGAGATGGCTTTTATCTGGTTTTGCATCTGAACTCTTCATATATATTAATATAGTAATAGATGTTAAAAAATATTTTTGTTCATTTTTTGTATTTAAAAACATTAAAAATAAATATGAAAATATAATATAATATAATATAATATAATTTTTTATTCTCTTTTTGAATTATTTCACCTATGTTAAAATATAGTTATGTAAATATGTTTACGTCTATATTTGCAATATATATTAGACATTTTTTAAAACGATTAAAAGAACATAGTATAATATAATATAATATAATATAATATAATATATAATTTTTATTGTCTTTTTGAAAGATTTGAACTATGTTAAAATATAGTCATATTTTGGACTTTAAAAAAAAACATTTAAAAATATATTTAATATAATATAATATTACATAACATAACAACATAACATACTTTTTTTTTCTCTTTTTGAATGATTTGATTTATATTACATACATATTATGTAATATAATATAATATAATTTTTTTCTTTTTTTTTTTAATGATTTGACCTACGTTAAAATATATTTATTATGTAAATATATTTTTACATTTATATTTGCAATATATATTTTGGGACTATTTTTTGAACATTTAAAAAATATATATGATTATATAAGGAAATGATATGATATGATGAATGATATGATGAAACAAAAGCTACGTTTGGACTCAGAGAGAGTTTTCTACTACGTAAAACATTTTGTGTTTTAGCCCGCAAGATAATAGTGCAAATTAAATAGAAAAAAAGCGAGCCTGACTTGAGCTGTTGATTTACTGCTAAAGCTAATTCTCATCTCATCACCCCCGAAATTCAGTCCTAATTCAGACTTATTAAAAATTCAGCGTTATTCTCCAGCGGCTCAAATAATAACATTTCCGTCAGGATGGCGCGACGATGCTTTACTTGATAGAGGAACACTGAGTTTTGCAGTCATTTCTGCTAAATGGAGCCTATCGGCAGGACACGTCTTTTCAATGAAAGGACAACTGCAGCAAGCCATTTCTCACTTTCTCTTTAGCTCCTCATTTTATTTTTCAGATAAAAGCCCATTCTGACGGCAGTGAGCCTTTAACAAGTGACGACGTCCCGCGCGGAGGCCATGCATATTCACGTGCCGCTGATAGTCCCAATTTCTGCTCAATTCCCTCCAGCTCGCCGGCTGTACAAAAGAAACCTTCTGCCGTCATTAAACCTACACCTCATCACGCCTCCAGGAACCAGACGCCCTTTTTCTCAGAATGGACGAATCGCTTGGTTCCTACCTTTGAAGTCCCAAATGGCTTCTTTCTTTGGCTGCCAATTTGGCTTTCAGACAGTCTGGCCTCTCGGCCCTTTGCTGCAGGGCCCGATCAGACTCCCTCTACTTTTTTGTTTCCCATCTCTCTGTCTCCGGCCTCTTAAGTCCGGAACGGGATGCTTTCATCCTACCCTGACAATCCATGACCACCACGGTGCGCTGTGAAAGAGCCTTTTCAAGAAACAGTTCACTCAATAATGAAAATTCGGTTTCTATTTACTGACCCTCATGCTGGTTCAAAGCCCTTTCATTTTTGTCTGTGAAACATTTTAAAGCATCATGCAACTATGTTCCAATCACAACAAAAATCAATGACTCAAACACCCTGCATGATATTTGCTGCATGAAGTCTGCTCCTACTAACTAAAACAGTGGCTGTTTTGCTCAAGCTTGTCACACTTCCTCATAAAATATGTGCATTTTGTAGCATATTTGCTTTTGACAACCATTTGTAAGGTGAAGAAGTCTTGTATTGTATCTAAATCAGCAGAAAAACTGTCACAAAAACATGATTCCTGTCGTCCTGAGTCAGGTTACAACTATTTTAGGACATTTTTGGTATTTTTTTTTTAACATAAATATTATATAATAAAATATAATGTAATATAATGCAATCATTTGTCATTCTGTTTTTGAATTATTTGACCTGTTAAAATATATTTATTATGTAAATATGATTTTACATCTATTTTTGTAATATATATATTTGGACGTTTTTTAAACATTTAAAAAAAAATATATAATATAATATAATATAATATTTTTTCATTCTCTTTTTGAATGATGTTAAAATATATTTATTATGTAAATATATTTTTACATCTATATTTGCAATATATATTTTCGGATATATATTTAAAAAAATAACTATAATATAATACAATACAATAAAATATAATAAAATAAAAATATAATATAATATAATATATTTTTTCATTCTCTTTTTAAATGATGTTAAAATATATTTATTATGTAAATATATTTTTACATCTATATTTGCAATAGAAATTCTCGGATATATATTTAAAAAAATAATTATAATATAATACAATAAAATATAATAAAATAAAAATATAATATAATATAATATAATATAATATCATATAATTAATATACTATAATATAATATTTTTTCATTCTCTTTTTGAATGATGTCAAAATATATTTATTATGTAAATATATTTTTATATCTATATTTGCAATATATATATTTTTGGACTTTTAAAAAAAATATTAAGAAATAACTAAAATAAAATAAAATAAAATACTTTCATATTTTTATTGTCTTTTTGAATGATTTGATCTATGTAAATAAAAAAAGAATAAATAAATATAAAAAAAAAAAAAAAAAAAAAATATATATATATATATATATATATATATATATATATATAATGTAATATAATGTAATTTAATATAATATAAAATAATATAATACAAAAAATTTTAATTCTTTTTTTTTATTTGACCTATGTTAAACAATATATTTTTACATCTACCTTTGCAATATATATTTTCAGACTTATATTTTCAAAACATTTAAAAATATAATATAATATAATATAATATAATATAATATAATATAATATAATATAATATAATTTTTCATTCTCTTTTTGAATGATTTGACCTATGTTAAAATATGTTTATTATGTAAATACATATATTTTTACATCTATATTTGCAATATATATTTTTGGACTTTTTTGAACACTTAAAAAATAACTTTAATATAATATAATATAATATATAATATAATATAATATAATATAATATAATATAATATAATATTTTTTAAATCCTCTTTATAAAACAACTTCTGTCACATTTTTATTTCCTGATTTAAAATAACTTCTCAAAATCACAAATAATTTCAGAGATTTCAGTCTTCTGTCATTCAAGCAGGCAGGAACTATACTTGCCTGACTGAAAATAGCTGAAAAGATTTACGAAAAAAGATTGCAGGTGAGTGAACTGACCAACTTGCCTTCAAAAGTACTTGATTAAGCCAGCTAGACAAAAATACGACAAACAAAATGACAATGATAATTTACGGTTTTGTGACAGTTTGGTTTCACCAAGTGATGGAGATGAGCTCATCCTGAGTGACAAAAGACCAGTGAAGTCTGACATAAAATTGCTAGGAGCGGAAAACAGCTAAATAATTTCACTGTCATATAGACAAAACTGTTGTGAGGCAGCAATTAGTGTTCAAATCAAGCTTGAGTCATCCTCGCCGCATTATCATCCTCTCTCTATTATTTACAGCAAAAAAAAATAATAATAATAATAATGCATTGTTCTATTTTATTGCTGGTAAAAAAAAAAAAAGAGCCAGGTTCCTCTGAGCCATCCAAACTACATCCAAACAGCAACCGAAAATAAAAGCTAATTTATTTACAAATACTTGTGTTTATGTAAAAGTCTTGGGCAGTAAATGAAGCATTTGAACATATTTTTCCACTTTTTTGCACAATTGTTTGTTAAATTTTATTATTTAATACTTTATACAATGCTTTTGTTATTTTTATAAGTGCATTTTATCTGATTGAATTTTATCTTACTGAAATACAGTGCACAATAGACTACTTTTATGGCTTATTAAAAATCCTTTTTAGATCTCGTCATATAAATTGTCACTGTATGGGGGGAAAAAGCTGCATAATGATTCTTAAAACCTCTCCTGTAGTGTTCCACTCAAAAAAACTCTTATTTTTTGGTGCATTACTCCTATAATTTTGGATGAGTGAGGACCAAACCTCCCTTTCCTCCTCCATCCAGCACACCAGCATTTTTCTCCCCACCGAACAGCCGCTTCTGTTTTCCCCACTGTTACTAATTGACGCAATTATCGTTCTATTTTTGCTGAAGGTCTGCTAAAAGCAGGCACGTTTTGACGGATGAGCCGTTCATGAGGAGCAAGGCTTCGCTGACTATCTTTATCCCTAATGAGAACAACACTTTCTGATCTCTGGGTAAACTGCTTTCTGCCTTGTGTAGTTTGAGAGGAGAGAAACAAACTGAAGGTAGCGACGGCACTGACTTAACAACAGTTTTCCATAGCATGACAGTACCTTTGCTGTTCTTAAAACAATGTAGCTTTTCCAGTAACAAGCCACTTTTACCAACAAGCAATAAACAGTGTGTCAAAATGCAGCGCTGCTGTTTTTTTGTCACAGTGCAGATTTACAGCCGAGCTGAGGTGATAACCAAACATGCTCTCCTAAAATGTCTTTTCTCGTTTTTCATTCAAGTTCATTTGGAACAGTTTATGTAAATACATTTTTAGACCTCAATTTGAGATTTATGTACCATATGTGAATTGCATACAAAATTTTCATCCTTTTGGATCACATAGTTTTAACCTAATTAATACTCTAAAAAAGTAAACTTGATGTGATCCATTTTTGGATCAATATCTAAATAACATTGTTTCAATGTTAAGTAACTGAATATTGCTTGTTCCACTCGCATTTCTGAGAAGAAAAGTCTAAATTGTAAGAAATAAACTTGCAATTGCAAGAAAAACGTCTGAATTGTCAGAAACTCGCAATTGCAAGAAAAAAGTCTGAATTGTGAGATAAATTTGCAATTGCAAAAAAGTCTGAATTTTGAGATTTAAACTTGCAATTGCAAAAAAAACTCTGAATTGTGAGATAAATTTGCAATTGCAAAAAAAGTATGAATTTTGAGAAATTTGCAATTGCAAAAAAAGTATGAATTTTGAGATTTAAACTTGCAATTGCAAAAAAAACTCTGAATTGTGAGATAAATTTGCAATTGCAAAAAAAGTATGAATTTTGAGAAATTTGCAATTGCAAAAAAAGTATGAATTTTGAGATTTAAACTTGCAATTTCAAAAAAAACTCTGAATTGTGAGATAAATTTGCAATTGCAAAAAAAGTATAAATTTTGAGATTTTTGAAAATTGCTTATAAATACTAAGAATATTGCTCATTCCACAGTTAGCCATATTTTCACAATGTTATGTTTTTGTTTTTTTTGACAAGATATAAACTCACAATTCTGAGAAGAAAAGTCTTAATTGTGAAATATAAACATGTAATTTAAAGAAAAAAAGTCTGAATTGCGAGAAATAAACTTGCAATTGCATGAAAAAGTCTAAATTGTGAGATAAATTTGAAATAGCAAAAGAAGTATGAATTTTGAGAAAGTATGAAATTTTTAAGATTTAAACTTGCAACTGCAAGAAAAAATTCTGAATTGTGAGAAAGAAACTTGCAATTGCAAGAAAAAAGTCTGAATTGTGAGATATAAATATTGAAAACTGTTATTCCACAGTTAGCCATATTTTCACAATGTTGTTTTTTTTCTTGACAGGATATAAACTCACAATTCTGAGAACAAAAAGTCTTAACTGTAAAATATAAACTTGCAATTTCAAGAAAAAAGTCTGAATTGTTAGAAACTCGCAATTGTAAGAAAAAATATCTGAATTGTGAGAAATAAACTTGTAGTTGCAAGAAAAAAGTCTGAATTGTGAAGTATAAATTTGCAATTGCAAGAAAAAATATCTTAATTGTGAGAAATAAACTTGCAATTGCAAGAAAAAAGTCTGAATTGTGAGATATAAATTTGTAACAGCAAAAGAAAAGTCTAATTTGTGAGAAATTCACAAATTTACAAAAAAGGATGAATTTTGAGATATAAACTTGCAAACTGCAAGAAAAATGCCTGAATTGTGACATAAACATGCAATTGCAAAAAAAAGTATGAATTCTGAGATTTAAACTCACAATTGCAAGAAAAAGTCTGAATTGTGATACAAATTTGCAATTGCAAAAATAAGGTATGAATTGTGAGATATAAACTTGCAACTTCAAGACAAAAAGTTGTGAATTATTATTTTTTTTTGTTTATTTAACACAAAATGCTTATATATATATATATATATATATATATATATATATATATATATATATATATATATATATATTTATTTTATTTTTTTTTTCAGAACTGTGAGACATGAATTGTGAATTGAGGGGAAAAAAAGTTTATTTCTTGCAATTCTCAGTTTATATTTTGCAATTCTGAGAATTGCAAGAAAAAAATACCTTGCAAGTTGCAATTATCTTTTCTTTTTTTTTAACCCCATGGCGGAAACAAGCTTCCACAGATTCATGCTGATTCTAAGCCATTTGAAAAATTGCATTTTAAATATACAATTATTTAATTATAATCAAATAGATGTCCATATTTATTTATTTTTTAACGGAAATCTTATCTGTTAAAATTGTGTGATTCAAATGGATGGAATTTTTTATTTGCAATTTCAAATACACAAATCTTAAATATTTTTGATTATTTAGAGTAAAATTCTTTTTTAATGCAGATTGACATCCTTATTGTTTTTGTACCTTATAAACACTGCTCTGATTGCTAAAAATGATACGGCCATGATGTATTTAAAAGAAATGACCTCCTTACATTGTTGTCATCCCATTTTGGTTTGGATAACATGACCGTAGTCTAACTCCTTTATGTGTAACTACAGTTAATGGAAGCTACAGTTAACAACAACACTGTAAGTTCACGTCAAAGGTAATTGCACTTTGTTCACTACTCTGAAAGATCATGAAGAATACTTTCACTCAGGGACCAAAAGGGTTGCTGAGGCTTTGAAGATAAGCAGCAATGCACTCCTCCCGTGAATTCAATTCCATTAAGCGCAATTCCTTTAACAGTATCTCTTAATAAATCAATACCAATTCCAGACCTCCAGGTAATTCCAATCAAAGGCCGCTGTTTAAACTAGCCTAAACGCAGCGGCATTTACTTTCAGGCTTGTCTGTGGCTGACAGAAGTCTTTAACACTGATTTTCCCCAGTTACTCATCATTCAGAGGCCTGTTAACCACTTTGAGAGCTTCAGGACTGCCTCTTTAAAATCAACATGAAACCACCCTGTTTGCATCACCTTGTTAATAGACGTGCCTGGTCTTATTGTGCATGATTCTCCTTTTGATGTACTGCATCTAAGCATCTGGGTTAAACATCTGGACTGCTGTGCTGAAGTTTGCAAGTTCAAACTATTGAAGGAGCAATTCATAAGCCACTTAACAGCACATCGCTCCTGGGGAATGAAGACGTTCTGTACGTTCCTTTACATAATGTGTCTGTTAAATGAAGAATAATGAGAACAACGGATTAAGGACTGAGGCGACATGCACAATAAGCCCGGTATGATATGTAAGGGATAATGTACGTTAAGCTGATCATTATTGCTAAGTAAACCTCAAAAGTGTGATACTCTGATCTGTATCATCCCGAAGGGGTTTATTTTACGGTAATGACCATCTGACTACACATTATCCTGCTCATTATATGGCTACTTAACAAATAAGTACAAGAACATAAAAAATATAGACTTGAAGTGAAATTATTTAATCACATAAAAATGAGAGAGAACACAGAATGATAAGAAACATAAAATGTATGTTAAGTAGAAAGCGGCTACATGTTTCAACAGGCAAATATTGTGCGATTAGGCCAAATTGCTTGGCTCAGTATGATATGGATTATAGAAAAATAAGTAATAATGATATGAAAATAGTTCAAATGAATTTTTATGTGTGTGTGTATGTGTTTAATTATATTAATACAGTTTTTTTTTAATATTTTTTTATTAGATATAAGTAGACACAAAATAAAAATTAGCAAATAAAAATTAAATTATTAAAATCAAATAAATGATACATCAATTCAAAAAGACAAAAATTAAAAAAATATGTAAATAAAAATACTAAAATAAATAACTAAAATAATATAATTATAAATAAATAATAAGAAATAAAGGAAATGAGATAAAAATATAAACAATAAACAGACAAAATAAAATGTATTGAGTAAAAATAAAAATATTTAAGTCAAATAAATAAGTAAACTAAAATAAATAACTAAAATATTTAGTTATTTATTACTAAAATAAATAACTAAAATATATTTTATGCTAAACATAAATAAATAAATAAATATATAAATAGTAAAAATGAAATAAAAAATACAAAAATAAATATATAAGTATACAATTCTAAATTCAAAAGAATATACATTTTAATTCTGAATTAAAATGATATTTATAGATAGATAGATAAATAGATAGATAAATAGACAGGTAGATAGACAGAATCAAATAAATACAGATTATATATTAATTTAGAAATGTTATCTCAGGACATATCACTTAGATATTTTATATATAATAAAATTTATATAGAAATATATAATAAATTCAAAAAATACAAATTATTAATAATTTATAAAATGCAAATTACCATTCACATAATACAATTTAGTGTGTGTGTATGATAATTTTAGATTATATAATATATAATTATTATTTATATAGTGCATATATATTCATACATATATAATAGACTAAATATATTTAAAAAACAATTATGAATTAATTATTAAATTTAAAGTAAAAATTGTATAATTATAAACGTTATTAAGAATAATGTTAATATCATTTATTATTTTATTATTTTTGGTAACACTTAAGTTTAGGGACCAATTCACATTGTTAACTAGTTGTTTATTAGCATTGCACATTACTAGCCTACAGGCTGTTTATTAGTACTTACAAAGCACATATTAATGCCTTATTCTGCATTAGCTTTTTTAGATCCCTTATTCCGACCCCATACCTTAACTTAACAACTAACTAAACATTTTGTTTAAAAACTATTTTAGTATTTTAGTAAAATTTGTAGTTTATAGCTAGTTAATAGTGAGAACTGGACCTTAAAATAAAGTGTAACCTTAATTTTATTTTGTTTATATTGATTATATAATAAAGTATGTCTGATCATTATGTATGTATGTATATGTGTACATAATCAGTGCTTTGCAAAAGTATTGGAAGTACCCATTCCATGATGCAGTAGAATCGTTTAAGTTTTTTATTTTTAATACATTTGAAAAGATGTTAAAAACCTGATTTTTTGCTTTGCCATTATGGTGTATGGAGTGTAGATTGATGTGGGGGAAAAAAAGTAACTTAAAGCAGTTTAACATAAGGCAGTAACATAACAAAACATGAAAAAATAAAGGGGTATGAATACTTTTGCAAAGCACTGTAAATATATATAAACAGTTAAACCAGACTCCCTGTTTAAAACAGATGCCACATCATCATTGCAGTTTACAGTATCTCATATGCTATTTCACTGAAAACTGCACAGTGGCATTACCACTAGCCATAGACGCTGGTTAGTTTATGCGGCAGCAATCAATTTAAAAGAGCATTTCAGAGGAAATAACAGACCCACTGAAAGCAAATCTTTACAGCGAGGCGTTACAATTGGCGGTAAATCAAATCAGCAGGCTGTTAAGGGTCATCTACTACATATCTGACTGATAAACCCGTAGCCTGAGGGTGCAAACGCGGGCCGTACCATCTCAAGCCCAAAGATAACAAGCTCCATTTCAGAGCGGCTTGGGCTGCAGGATTCGCACCGCTCCAGCGCTTCAGCCAGCGAGTGCTTGACCGGAGCGCCCAGCAGAAAGTCTGAGGATGATGGTGGCTTACAGCGCACCATATGTCACTGCCGCCAAGTCTTTCTCATCCCTGTGAGCCATGCCAAGTGGATTTTCTGTCCAGTCAACCTAGCGCTCCCGAACGGCTGTCGGAATATCAATTACAGCGCTTCGTCTCTGTGATCTGCGGGGAGTGAAGTCACAAGCTGGGATGAGACGCTGGGACAGGGAGCACTGCGATCCAGTCTTATCTGACGGAGCTGCGTGAGATCTGGGAATTAAATCTGCCGATAGCAATCAGAACAGACTGATCTCATTGAAAGAGTTAAGGTTTACAATTCAAACAAGCTACACAACACGACACAGTGTTTCCCCTGCCATTATATTAGGGGGGCAGCCCGCCCCCCAACGGCACCCCCCGTGCCCCTTGAAGGTCAAGTTAAATTTTATTTTCTATATAGCACCAGATCACAACAAAAGTCATTTAAGGTCACCTTTCCTATAGAACAGGTCTATGTTCCTTGTTCTTTTATTAAACTAACTAAATGGTCTCATGTTATTTATCTTATTTACACGACGGCATGTCAATTCTGTCTCTACATGAACGCGCATCTACAATTTCTCCGCGAAAATGCGGACGGTAGCGCAGAGTCCATTCACAAAAACGGAATTTACTCTATATCACTGAATGCCATGGAATTCGTCCATTTTTGGATGAATAAACCAAAATTCGGTCTGTCACTTAATTTGAATCGTGATAAACACAGTTTGTTTACTACACAAATACTGAAGCACACGTGAGGCTCGCGGTGATTTTCGGCCTCTGCGTCTCATTGTATGATGACATGAACACATGAACTTCATCTCCAGAGCTGATGTGAGAGTCATTTCATGTGAATTTTACCGTTTCATTTGAGAAAACTAGCATCATATCATACCGTATAAACACACAAACTTCAGGGCAACCTGTCAAAATAAAAGTACGGATTAACGTGTAACAGAAATATATATACTTGTATTACTTTTGTCCAGTATAATGTACATCTTTATATGTTTATATTTCTGGCCAATTTAAATAAAACAAATGATAAAAATAAATATTACAACCAGATTGACCACTTAATTGTAGAAAAAAAAAAATCTACAATTAATATTAAAACTTTTTTTAACAGAATATTCACACACATTTTCTTCCATGTATTAATTTGAACAGTAAACCTCTGTTTGTCTGCCAGAAAATGAAAGGGTTTAATTTTTTATTTGATTAAAAAGAAATAAATGTTTAATGCCTTTATTTGATTATCAGAAAAATTAAAACACAAACATTTCTGGAAAAAAAAGAAAGAAAGAAAGAAAGAAAGAAAGAAAGAAAGAAAGAAAGAAAGAAAAAGATTGTAGGGTCACATTGTTCAAATATTGCCCCCCCCCCATGTGCTTTTTAAAAACATTTAATAGGCTTAACATTAGATTATTAACTTGGAATATATGCTAATTTGACTAGAAACACTGAACACCGAAAATGCAAAGCATTCTTCAGGTTAAAAGTCAGGCTGATTTCCGGGTTCAGGAAAAACGTCTATAAAACGGATAGTTCCAGTCCTTGATTCTGATTGGCTGAGCTGTGTTCAATGCTGTTGTAAATTACTCAACAAACATACACCTTTGTTTATGTTTGTGTGTTGCTCGGCAACCACTTTGTTGCAACCACAACCGTTTCTGAGGAACTACACTGTTTGGCGGAAGAATTATGTTTTTATTAATATCATTACTCTTTATTTGCTCTGTTTTATTTTGTGAAACCGTACTACTTATATGGAATAACCACTTTACGTCATGCCTAACCAATGCCCCTTAGCTCTTATAAGTTCACTGTAAACCACGTCTTCACAGGGCTTATTGCTTTAATAAATGTATAATAAACTTAATATATATAGTACACTTAAAAAGTCAAACTATAAAATTTCTACAAATAATTAATAATTTTTTATAATTATTACAATTATAATTTAATATATTTGTAATATATAATTTAAATGTTTGTATTTTTACATAATTGTACATATATTTACATACATGTGCAATAAAAATGCAACTTTTTGGTCACTAAACTGGACTAACAAAATTCCTCTTTTGTGACTGTCGAATTTCTTTTTAGTGAAATTTAGCATATTGTTCTTAATTACACCAATCTGAATTCCACTTCAATTTAAATTCATATTCATTAATTAAAAGCTAAATAGATGTTATTTACACTAAGTGAAAATAATATTTATCTTTAGCGATAGATGTTATTTACACTAAGTGCAAATAGCGATAGATTCTATTTTGACTGTAAAAATAGGAGTATTTTCCTTGCAATATTAGTAGTTTAATGCTATGTATACTATTTACTGCAAATAGTGACAGAAAGCTGCACCTCAGTATTATAGTATATTATAAAACAGTAATAGTAATAATAACATTTTGAGTGTAAATTATATTTTTTTTATTAAAATTATTAAATGGATGCTGCTTTGGGACAATAAAGCCATTCTTACACCTACCCCAAACCTAGGGCTGCACAATTAACCAAATTTCTAATCGTGATTACAATTACAGATGCCACAATTATGTAATCGTTCAAAGGCACAATTACAAAAAGAAAAGAAAAAGCACTTCCATTATTCTGCTCGCTTAAGATGCTGGGATGGGTGTGTATATAAAAAGGTGGCATTCTTCAAACAGTGGTGTTAAGCTATTCAAAACATCATTAAATGTAAACTCTGATAATCGTAATTAATAATCACAATTACAATTTCAAGGGAATAATCGACAATTATGATTTTTGGCGTAATTATGTAGCTCTACCCAAACCTTAACCGATAACACCTGTGAAGCACATTATTTTACACTTTTCTAATATTTCCATCATTTTTACTTATGTGTAGCACAGCTGGTTTTGAATACATATCAAGCTTTTTCTGTAAGCTACAGCCTCTTCAATTTCACAAGCTATTAGAATGAAACGGATAGCTGCCATATCAGTTTTGACGTAATTTAAGTCTCACTGACTTCAGAAACTCTGACTGTAACATTCACACCAAATTCTTCCTTCTAGACAACATTTACATGATCAATGATGATCGTCTGCCAACATGCGGCCTGATGTCGTCTTCTACAAAATCACTAACTCTTGAGTTAGTCAAGGATTTCTAAAGTGAGTTTTGGAAAAAAGAGGATTTCAGTGTTTCAAACTGAATTCCTCACTGTAAAAATAGGAGTATTTTCCTTGTAATATTAGTAGTTTAATGCTATTTATACTATTTAGTGCAAATAGTGACAGAAAGCGGCACCTCAGTATTGTAGTCCATTATAAAACAGTAATAGTAATAATAACATATTGAGTGTAAATTATATTTTTTTATTAAAATTATTAAATGGATGCCGCTTTTAGACAATAAAGCCATTCTTACACCTACCCCAAACCTAGGACTGCACAATTAATCAAATTTCTAATCGTGATTGCAATTACAGATGCCACAATTATGTAATCATTCAAAGGCACAATTACAAGAAAAAAAAAAGCACTTACATTATACTGCTTGCTTAAGATGCTGGGATGGGTGTGTTTTAGGTTATCTTAAGGTTTTTTTTTTTCATTGTTTTAATTTTTTAATTTTCACTTTTTTTATATTTAAAGAAGAAACTATATATAAAAAGGTGGTATGCAATTCTTCAAACAGTGATATTAAGTTATTCAAAACATCATTAAATGTAAACTGTGATAATTGTAATTAATAATCGCAATTACAATTTTAAGGGAATAATCGACAATTATGAATTTTTGTCATAATCGTGCAGCTCTATCCAAACCTTAACCGATAACACCTGTGAAGCACATTATTTTACACTTTTCGATGATTTGCATAATTTTTATTTAAAATAAATGCCTTTCTGATGTGATATGTGATGTGAAAAGGGGCAAGAACGAGTTCAACAAAAGGTGGATTCGAACTCGGGTCACATCAGAAAAAACATCACATCAAAAAAAAAATTGTTATGTGCTAACTCTGCCACATTTGGTGGGCAAGGTTAGTGTAAGGCAGGCTAGCAGGACTTAGATGCTCGATAAAATTAAAACGTGCCCAACATTTTTCGGCTGAATATTCTGATTCTCTCAGAAATGCATCCTATAGAGGTTAAATGTGTAAGGCTTGTAGCGCAGCTGGTTTTGAATACATATCAAGCTTTTTCTGTAAGCTACAGCCTCTTCAATTTCACAAGCTATTAGAATGAAACGGATAGCTGCCATATCAGTTTTGACGTAATTTAAGTCTCACTGACTTCAAAAACTCTGACTGTAACATTCACACCAAATGCCTCTTTCTAGACAACATTTACATGATCAATGATGATCGTCTGCCAACATACGGCCTGATGTCGTCTTCTACAAAATCACTAACTCTTGAGTTAGTCAAGGATTTCTAATGTGAGTTTTGAGAAAAAACAGGATTTCAGTGTTTCAAACACTGAAAGGATTAATCTTTTTTTCTCCTTAAAGGAATAGTTCACCATAAAATTGCCATTTTCTCACCCACGTTGTTTCCATACAACTAAAATGGACAAAAGGAGCATAAAAGTGGCTGGTGCTCTACATATTCCAAATCGTCTGAAGCAACTCAATAGCTCTGAGTGAGGAAATTTTGTGCAAGACTTGGAATACAGTGTCGCACAGGCTATTTTTACGTCGCTTGGCAGTATAAATTACCATCCACTTGTTGTATGGAAAAGATCAGCTATTATATTCCTGCCTCCTTTTGTGTTTCACAGAAGAAAGAAAATAATACGAGGCTGAAGCGACACTGAGGGTGAGTAAATGATGACAAAAATTTTTTATTTTTAGGTGAATTTCTCCTTTCAGTTGCGGAGTGGATGACAGATGTGTTGTATATGTGTGTGTGGTTGCGTGAAGTGGGAGAAGGTGTGCGGTAGGACGTGTTCGGGGATAGTTCTCTGGGTGTCTCTGAGGCAAGAACTGGAGCTTTGATCCTCCCTTTCTCTTTCACCGGACTGATGAGATGAGACTGCAGGAAGACTGCCTGCCTCGCATCAAATACTCTCTCTCCTTTTTATTCTCTCTCTCGTTCTCACTTTTTTCCTCATGCTTTTTTTCAATCAGTCCGCCGTAACTCAATATGCTCACCTTTTCTCACTCTCTCTAACTCGGTGAGCTTTTCTCTCTCTCTCATTCTCACACTCATTTCTTTCCATTTCAATCTGCTTCTATGCGAGTCTCTGGCTCTGCTTCAAAACCCAGCAAGCTCTCTACAAAGGCATCGTAGGTGTGCGACTATGAAAAAACCAAGGGTGTGTTTATACTTGGCGGGCTTGAATTGACTGAAACAAATCCTGGTGCGATTGCTCTGTTAGTTGGGTTCATTTGAATAAGCATAAACACCGCCATCCAAACCTGGTGTGCAAGAACGAATGAATTGTGGTGCAGATCTACTGAGGGTGTGTTTACACTCGTAGTTCAGTTCTTTTGGTTGATTCAGGCCGGAACAAAAAACTAAATTATGCATTTAGTCCTGTTTCACTTAGCGTTCACACTGTAGTTGACAAATAAGACCCATAATGCTTTGTTAGTCAGTAACAGAAAAGATATGTTGATATGTTGTAAATACTTTAATTGTTTAACTAGATAAAAAAGTTTGTCAAGACAAACTTTAAGTTGGCTTGAGAAAGCCAGACCAGAAAGTCTGAAATAGTTTGAAGTTTAAAGTAGTTTTAAAAGGTTAAAGTTTGAATGTTTTGAAGGCAATACAGTATCAGATAAATAGATGTTGTTAGCATGTTTCTAACATGATTAGCAGGTTACCAGCTTGTTTCTACCATGATTAACAAGTTGTTAGCATGTTGCTAGCATGTCTCTAGCATGGTTAGCCAGCTGCTAGCATGTTTCTAGCATGATTAACAAGGTGTTAACATGTTGTTAGCATGATTTTCAAGTTGTTAGCATGTTTCTAGCATGATTAGCAAGTTGTTAACATGTTTTTCACATAATCAGCAAGATGCTAACATGTTTCTAGCATGATTATCAGGTTGCTGGCATGTTTCTAGCATGATTAACAAATTGTTAACATGTTGTTATGATGTTTCCAGCATGTTTAGCATGTTGCTAGCATGTTTTCTAACATGATTAGCAGGTTGCTAGCATGTTTCTAGCATGATTAGCAGGTTGTTAGCACGTTGCTAGCATGTCTCTAGCATGGTTAGCCAGTTGCTAACATGTTTCTAGCATGATTTTCAAGTTGTTATCATGTTTCTAGTATGATTAACAAGTTGTTAGCATGCTGCTAGCATGTTTTTAACATGATCAGCAAGATGCTAACATGTTTCTAGCATGATTATCAGGTTGCTGGCATGTTTCTAGCATGATTAACACATTGTTAACATGTTGTTATGCTGTTTCCAGCATGTTTAGCATGTTTCTAGCATGTTTCTAGCATGATTAGCAGGTTGCTAGCATGTTTCTAACATGATTAGCAAGTTGCTAGCATGTTTCTAGCATGATTAGCATGTTAATAGCATGTTGCTAGCATGCTTAGCAAGTTATTAACATGTCGCTAGCATGATTAGCATGTTACTACCATGATTCTAGTATTAAAAAACACTGATAAATACAGTTGACTGAAAATACAAAATAAAAAAAAATAATCAAGTCAGCTTTTGCTGTGTAATTTCATGCTTAATAGAATATCACTTTGTTTACAACATGCTTACACCGAACTCTTCTGAACTGTGAAGCAATTCCATAACGCACTTAAAAAAATCCAGATGGCAAAAAAAGTGAAATATTCATTAAAAAATCATTAGACAACAAAATTTATTTTTTTAAAAATGTTTAATTGAATAAAAACATACACACTAGTGTTTAAAAGTTTGTGTTTGGTAAGATTTTCAGATTTGTAACATTTTTGAAAGAAGTTTCGAATGCTCAAATCTGCATTTAAATCTACATACATTCAAAATATTATTACAATTTAAAATAAGTATTTTCTATTTTTATTTATTTTAAAATGTAATTTATTCCTGTGATGAAAAGCTGAATTTCCACCATTATTATTCCAGTCTTTATTCTAAAAAGATTCTTTGATGAATAGAAAGTTCAAAAGAGCAAAATTTATTTGAAACAGAAATATTTTACAACATCATAAATCTGTCACTTTTGATCAATGTAATGAATCATTGCTAAATAAAAGTTTTAATTAGGAGGAGTTCACTTCTAGAACAAAAATCTACAGATAATTTACTCTTCACTCTTCAACTTTACTTCTTCAGTCATAAAGAAATTATGTTTTTTGAGGAAAACATTTCAGGATTTCTCTCCATATAGCCTGAACTTCCAAAATGCAGTTTAAATGCAGCTTCAAAGAGCTCTAAATGATCCCAGCTGAGGAAAAAGGGTCCTATCTAGAGAAACAATTGGCTATTTTCTAAATATAATTACAATTTATATACTTTTTAACTTCAAATTCTCATCTTATCTAGCTCTGCCTGAACTCTGTGTATTCCGGTTCATGACAGTTAGGGTATGTCAAAAATCTCATTTTCTTTACCAACTTCAAAATCGTCCTACATTGCTGTTTAACCTTGTCTTGTAAAGGGCGTTTGATCTTCTTTGCATGTTCACTTTGCAAACACTGTGTTGGTACTTCTGCAGCGATGTAGGATGATTTGTTCTGGAAGTGAACTTCTCATTTAATGTAAAAAACCTTATGACCCCAAACTTTTATACACCTGTGTATTTCCAAATATTTATGTGTACTGTGTGTCTTTATGTTTATTAGAGTATTGTTTACTAAGTAAATAATTTGAGAGGCAATCCCATGATGCACTGCAAAGGCTCAGCAGGGCAAAAAATCCAATCTAGGACATAAAGGCAGAGTAGTGTGTAGTAGACAGAAAAGGGCAGGTTTTGAAAGAGCTCCTATCTCTCTCTCATTCTGTTTCTGGTGTCTGTCACTGCAGGCTGTGAGTTGGACTCTTGCATCACTCTCACACATCGTCCTCTCGCTGACAGACAGACAGACCTCTAACATGTACACAGCCAAATTAAATATGACGGCTCCTTTGAGTAAACATACTCCCTCTAGACTGAAATGCCACGAACGTCTGAAATGAGGATGCACAGTTCCTTCCCGGGGTTTGTTTTTTAAGTTAAGTCCAATGTAAATTCATTTTCCACTTCTATTTGATGTTCACACAGTTCATAGGTTAAAGGCATATGGAACAGCATTTAACTTTTACACTCATCCCAGACTAAACAAGCAACCTACATTATTTATTTTTAGGTTTATATTAACATGCAATCAATCACTATCAGCCAAAATTTTAATATCGGCGCATCCCTACAAACTTTCATCAATTTAATGCATTTTTTTTATATGGCTTCCAAATAGTAACTTTAATAATAGCTCTAGACTTGGGAAAAAAGCAGAAAATAGTGGTACAGTAAGTTTCTGTGTTGTGTCTCGTGGACGTCCGAAATGAAGACAAACGGTCTCTTTTCTGGGTTTGTTCTCTCCAATGTAAGTTAATTTTCGAGTTCTATTTTATGTTTACATGGTTTCTGGTTTCATTATTTTGTACTGTTCTCTGAAGTCCACTAATAATTTTATAAAGATTTACATAAAAAACATCATAATTTAGATGTAATAGGCTATTTTCTGTCCTGTTTTACCCAGACAAAGCAATAGAGACCACATAATAAAAAAAGTTACCCACACTTGTGTGTTGCGACATTACTGTCTGTTCCAATGTAGTCGGCACAGCATCGTCTTTTAGTTTTAGTCTTTCTGAAAATCCTACATCCGACTTCAAAATCATCCTACATCGCTGTTTTACCATGTGTGATGCTTCACGAAAAAAATTACTGACGCACAAACTGATAAATGCTGGACATATTTAAGACCATAAATTAATGATGGTTAGTTATGATGTCCCTAAGTTAGCTATGTTTTGTTAAAGACTAAGTGCCATTTATGTTGATTGTCTCATCTTCTCTCTGCGACACACAGAAAGTTAGAAAGTTAGTCAATATCAAACGAAGAGTGTCTCAGCATGATTACAAATGTGATACTGATTTTATGCAACAGTTCATCAATAAACAAGAAGTTAATATTAAGAGACTTACATTTTAGACAGCATATTGCCTGTTTTTGCTCTCTTTCGCCAATAACCATTCCAAACACAGCCACAGCACTGCTTTGCGTCTTTGAGCAACAGGACGGTGTTTCGTTCTTGAATGAATGACCTGTTAAATGATTCAGTTCAATCGCAATGACTCACTTACTTAACAGTGACTTGCTGACACCTACTGGCAGCTTTGATTTCACATTTAAAGTATCTTCATTTTAAAAATACATGTAAATATCAGTTTTCAGTGCTTTGTTTAAAATAACAAAATAATATTTATGCATTTGTAACTGCAGGTTAAATGCATTCATGTCCCTCTGAGCTAAATAAAATAGTGGGTAAATAGGCTTCATCTAAATGCCTCAATTTCGTAGGTTGTAATGTTTACCTTTTTCTAAAGTAATATGAAATTGATTTTTGTATTTTTATTCTATATATATAATGAATAAACACACCACACACACACACACACACACACATATATATATATATATATATATATATATATATATATATATATATATATATATATATAACTGAATAAAAACGCACACACACACACACACACACACACACACACACAAACATGTTGTGTTTCCATGTTTTATGGGGACATTCCATAGGCGTAATGGTTTTTATACTGTACAAACCCTATTTTCTATCGCCCTACACCTAAACCTAGCCCTCACAGGAGACTGTGCACACTTTTACTTTCTCAAAAAAACTCATTCTGCATGATTTATAAGCCTGTTTCCTCATGGGGACCTCACAAATGTCCCCACAAGGTCAAAATTTACTGGTATTACTATCCTTGTGGGGACATTTGGTCCCCATAGCGTGATAAATACCAGGTGCACACACACACACACACACACACACACATATATATATATATATATATATATATATATATATATATTTATTTATTTATTTTATATATACAAAAATCTATTTCACATTACTTGAGAAAAAGATATATAGTAGTCAACATTTGAAGTGGATTGAAGATTGAAACCTTTCATCAAATGTGTCCTAAAACCAAAAAGAATACCCGTTCTTGTCTTAGGACAACTTTAATTAACTTTTTTTATCCACTTCAAATGTTGACTACTATATATATATGTATGTATTTGCATTTTGAAGGTAATTTGGTAAAAAAAAAAAAAAAAATGCATTAAATGGGTTTAGTTTTCATGGTTATAAATGTATGCAATTTCACCAATAAAAATATTACTTTTTCTAAAACGGAAACAAATTAGTTGTTAATTTTAGGAAGCCTATCTTATTTTCTCTTGTATATTTAGTATTGCTCTTTAATAAAGAAAAATGATTTCTTATCCGATTACTCGATTAATCGATAGAATAATCAGTAGAATACTCGATTACTAAAATAATCGATAGCTACAGCCCTAATATAAATCTCAATTTCAAAAACTGACCCTTATGACTGATTTGTGGTCCAGGGTCACATATTTGTGTGCACCTTCTATATTAGTATTCACTTCAGCTTGTGGAAAAGCTACTTTTGATGATCTTTGATTTTACATTTGGCTTTCTCATAAACACAAGTTTTGTGGTGGTTGTCAGTGTATTATAAAGATTTTAGTACTTTAAAATGTTGGTATATTAGCATTACGTCAGTTAATGAAATATGGGCTTTCGCTGTGGATCGTTTAAGCCGTAAATCGTAAATGGCTGTTGATAAATGTGCCTATTGTAAAAGATTTCTTCGCTGTGAAAAACAGTGATATGTAGCGAGTTAAGTTTCTGTGGAACTGCTGTTGACTACAACACCTTCCGCTCTGGGAATCATTTGCTTCATTAAAATGCTTCAGTCAAGCAAAAACAGACATAAAGAGCCCCTTGTGCCCCAGCATCGCCACAAAACATCCCAAACAGCTGTGAGAATCATTCCCCCGGTCAGAACGTTTCAGAATTAATGGGTGTTCTCCTTTACATTCCTGGAATCCAGTTTGAATATTTGAAGCGGCGTGCGTGATGTTGCCGTGGCCACCTGGGCACGACTGCCAGAGTTCTATTGTTTCCAGGCGACAGCTTGCTCTTGGTTTCGCTGTCATTAGATTTGGAGCGGCTGACCTTTCAAATCCCAGCTGTCAGAGAGTTGATCATATCTAAAACCGTTACACACTGCAATTAGAGCCGGCCCGTTCTGAACCAGGCAGATTCATTTGACAGACACAGACAGATACTGCGCGCGAGAGAGAGCCATTAAACACAGCAGGGCTCAAACTCGCCTGTCATGTGGGAGTCAGTCCAAAGATGCTGGTATAAAGCGAAGATTGAATTAGCGAGAAAGGAAAAGAGTAGAAAGATCTCTCCGGCAGCAGAGCAAAGGAGTGATCCACCCCTTACGCAGATGAAAGAATGGCCGACGAGAAGCAGTCAGATCTTTGAAGTGCGACGCGTAACCGATAACAACTCAAACCGAGCGAAAGCGCGGCTGAAATATTTATCCAGCAGGGGCTCGGAGGGGCCGAGGGACCCTTCGCTGGAACGGGGCCGCGGCAGGAGAAGAGAGGCCAGCGCTCGGTCCCTTGAGGGCCGTCCGCTCTCACAAGCTTCGCTCATTTGCTCTGTGACTTCACAAATGGCTGCGAAACATCTGACGAGACTCGCTGCCAGCTTAATTATGCATCTCTGCCATGTTCAAAAAATAAAGTGGTATAAAGTGGTGGTGCATGAAAAAGAGAGAAAGAGAGGGCAGAAAGATGGAGAAGTCTAGAGAGACTCAAAATCAATCCAATATTGGCTGCATAAACAGAAAATTGTAGAAATGACAAATTTAACCTGTTTGATGTTCAATATTGACTAAAGCAATCTTATTGACTGCCATGCTCTTTGTATGCTTGTTAAAGTGCTGCTTTTAAAAAAAAGCATGCTTTTATAATGTATGGGGTTGCTAGACAACAAGGCTGATGGAAGAAAAAAAATGATGACGGGAAAAATATCAGACATCAGAAAGATGTCAAATGCATTAATGAAATGTACAAGAGCGACACTGGCAGCTTTAACTGTATAGATTTCATTAACCACTAGTTGTTTTGTGCATATAATATACATCGTCTTTTTTTTAATTGTCAGCTACCAGTTTCACCAGTATGATTTCACTAAAATATGATTTAGTAAAATAAAAAAAAAAAAAAAAAAAATATTAGTAAAATTAGTAAAAATTTATTTTAACAAAAACTAATTAACTAAATAAACGAATTAATATACATTAATACAAAAATGATTATAGTTTTTATTAAAACGTTATCTTTTTAATATATATTTTAATATTATGTATTATTATAATATTAATAGATTAACATTTTAAATTAGTTTTCTTTTTTATATTTTCCATTTTATATTATTGTAGTTATTTTAGTATATCAAGCTAAATACCTAAAATGAAAAAATGTTGCATTTGCAACTAGCTATTATATAACTTATTTATTTATTTATTTATCTATTTATTTTGTTAATGTTTTCTTTTTTAACAACATTTTTCAATGGATTTATTTTAATTAAATAAATTATTATAATATAACCATGTTTGTCACTCCTGTAAATAATCACAAATCGTGATTAGTAAAATTAGTAAAATGTATTTTAACAATAAAAATGATTAACTAAATAAACCAATAAATATAAAAGTGCATATTTTTATTAATACTAATATTATTATAGTTTTATTACACTTTATAGTTGTAATATAATCTAAAAATATAAATCTTTTTATCTTTTTAATATTTATATTATAATGTTTATATCTATAAAACCTTAAATTAGTTTTCTTGTTTTATATTTTACATTTTTCAACAGTTTTATTTTTTTTTTTAATTAAATAAATTATTATAATAATTGTCACTCCTGTAAATAATCACATAACAGGATTAGTAAAATGAGTAAAATGCATTTTAACAATAAAATATTCAAACTAAATACACCAATTAATATAAAATTACATATTTTTTATTAAAACTAATATGATTATAGTTTTATTACAATTTAATCTTTTTAATATTTCTATTATAATATATTGTATTAATATAATATTAATATACTTAAATTTTGAATTTATTTTTATTTTCTATATTTTCCATTATAAAGTTTTAGTAACTTTTTTATTATTTCAGTTTAAATGTTTGTTATTTTAGTACATCACGTTACATATTTAAAAGGAGAAATTGTTGCTTTGCAACTAGCTAAAATATATATATTTTTAAATATTTAATTATATTTTGTTTTAGTTATGTTTATCTTTCAATGGTTTTATTTTAGTAAAATAAATTATTACAACATAACCATGATTGTCACTCCTATAAATAACCACAAGACAGGATGAAATGCTCAGAGTATGATGGACAGCTGTATTTAGCTGCAATGTGTGTGGTCATTGTGTCTTGTGAACTGACTGACATACACACAGATAGGCAAATGCAAATTTGCTTTGAAGATAAATTTGGACTTTTGTGTCTATGGAAACAAATCCCTCACAATGAAATGTCATTAACACATATCATTGTGGTTATTCTGTGAAAAATCCAGTGAGTTCACACTTACAGTGGCTTCATTGCTGCAGGTCACAGTGGTCTGCATTGTTGGTCATAGTAGGCGTTTAGTACTCTCTCAGAAATAAAGGTACAAATGCTGTTTTTGGGGCAGTACCTTTATAAAACCACCCCAATGACAGCTTTTGCACCTTTTGTTCTCAGAGTAAGATGCCCTGATGTTTTTAGAGGGCTGCAAAACTGATCTGATGATAAATGAGATACTCTCCCAGTAAAAATGTCATTCAAATTTGACAATGAAGCAGTTTTCTTGCCACTAAAAATTAAAATTTGAGAGGGTGAAGTCTTTCAATTTGAATTACAGCATTGCATAATATATCATATCATGGCTGATTATCAATGCACTCGCTCAGAACGTCAACATGTTTTCCAATACATAATTACACTGCTCCATGTAGGCAGAAACAAATCATACAGAACCGTGAAATCACTCACAGTAAGATAAACTGCTCAATCTTGCTGACACAGGAGATGAATCACATGCTTCAAAGTCCTCATTCCTATTGGCTGTAGCCACATTCAGTCACTGCTCATTTGCATGAAGTTAAACTTTTCTCACATCATGTCAGCATAGTCATTTTTACAATCATTTATTCAAACAGTTATTTATTTAAATACAGTAATCAGATGTTAAAATCTGCACATTCAGACCAAAAAAAAATGTATTTCATTTTTATTTGTATCGAAGTGCACATTAAATGGAATTAAATGGAATTACACCTAATAAAATAACTGACTTCTGGTCGCTTAACAATCATACTGCACACATTTAGAGGAAGTCTATTAGAGAGGAAATGATGCGGACGGGATGAGAGCTGAACATGAGGTCAAAGAAATATTATAATTCAGATTAAAACAGAGCAGGCTGAGCAAAGGTCTTTAATTTAGCACGATAGCTCATTGCATGCATGCACACGTGTGTCTCCAGGAAGACAGAGCGTGTGTGTGTGTGTGTGTGTGTGACAGACAAGCAAGCAGATGTGGCCTGCCTCATTAAAATGACAGCTGGCTATTGAGCACACTTGCTGACCCTGTGGGCCGTTTGCTGAAATGGGTGAGAGTGCATTATGGTCATGTCTCATAATTGCGCATCTGGACTCTGTAGAATCTCAAGCTTGTCATTTCTGCATGATCTCTGAGCGTGTGCATGCACACACACACAGCACTGCAGCTGTTAATCCACCGACAGGCTGCAAGCGTAATCGTATTTCTCCATGTTCACTGTGTATTTACAGCGGACGATAAGTCGAATGCTGGTTTAGCATGTTTGGAGAGCTCATCTAGGAGTTCAGATGTTTACAGTTATGGAGAGCAGAAGTCTGCATGTTAAACACTGACCTTTACCAAGGATCAGAGGCAGCAATGCATATTCTGTTTTCTAAACATTAACGAGATGCAAATCCAAGGTCAAACAGGATTCATATCCAGAACAGGGCTATTATTGTAAACTGAAACATGAACCATAAAACCACTTTTGTTACGCAGTGTCTCTTTACATTAAGTGTAAACAGCCTGCTTTGTTGGCAGAGGCTATTTACACTAACTCCGCCCACCAACATGTGATTGGGCTAGTCAACACTACAAAAGATGATCGTCAACAATCGTTCGAATCTGCCTTTTTGCCTCTCATATTTTTATATCTGCCTTTTTCAAATCTCATATCACATCAGAAAGGCATTTATTTTCACTTAAAATGAAGGAAATAATCAAAAAGTTGAAAATAAAGTATCGGGTAGGGTTAGGGTTGGCATAGGGAGGCCTTTATTGTCCCAATAAGGTGGCATCCATTTAATAAATTGAATTAAAATGATAATTTACACTCAATGCATTATTATTGCATGTTATTGTATAATGTACTGAGGTGCCGATAATTGCCACTATTTGCAATAAGTAGTATAAATAGCTGTGTAAATAGTATAAAATACTGTGTAAATAGCATCTATCACTAAGAAAATATGCTATTTTCACTTAGTGTAAATAGCATCTATTCCTATTTGCACTTGCTAAAATAAACACTGGCTAAAATAAAATAAATAGAAAAAAATAAAATAAAAAATATAAGATAATATAATACAAAATAAACAATATATAAATTAAAATAAAATAAAAAACATAAAATAAAATACAAAATATAAAATAATATTATATAAAATAAACAAAAAAAAAATTAAATAAATAAATAAATAAAATTATTAACAAAGGAATGGATGTTGTTTTAAATTTTGTTTCTGGTTGCAAATCTTTTTTTGGCTCCTTAATGATTCTTTAAAACATTTACAAAATATTAATTTTATATTTTGGTTTATTTAAATAAAGTATTATTTAATAATGCTATGTTCATCTCAGAATCTTTAACTGTGCATTTAAAATTAAATTAAATTTTATAATAATAATAATAATAATAATAAAAAAAAAAATAAAATATATATATATATATATATATATATATATACCAAAATACTACAAGAATTAAAATAAAGTAAAATAAAATAGAAAAAATAAAATAAAAAATATAAGATAATATAATACAAAATAAACAAAATATAAATTAAAATAGAATTAAAAAACATTAAATAAAATACAAAATCTAAAATAATATTATATAAAATAAACAAAAAATAAAGTAAAATCATTTTTTTTTTAAATAAATAAATAAAAATATTAACAAAGGAATGGATGTTGTTTTAAATTTTGTTTCTGGTTGCAAATCCTTTTTTGGCTCCTTAATGATTCTTTAAAACATTTACAAAATATTAATTTCATATTTTAGTTTATTTAAATAAAGTATTATTTAATAATGCAATATTCCTTTTAGAATGTTATCTTTAACTGTGCATTTAAAATTAAATTATATAATAATTAATATGCAAAAAGAAAAAAAAAAGTACTAAAATAATTAAAACTAAATAAACTAAAACTAATAAACAGAAAAAAAAAATAATAATAATAACAAAGGAATGGAAGTTGTTTTAAATTTTGTTTCTGGTTGCAAACCTTTTTCTGGTTATTTAATAATTCCTTAAAACATTTACTAAATACTATTTTTATGTTTTTGTCTATTTGAATAAAGTATTATTTAATAATGCAATATTCTGTTCAGAATGTTTATCTTTAACTGCACACTGTTATATATTAACATTCATTAATTAAGTCTTAAGTACATATTAACTGAAAGTTCAGTCAGGTTAGACACCATATTAAATTTATGCATGAAAACGAGTCTGTGAGGGACAGACTTACAGTATTTACAATGGCACGCCATCTATAAAGGTCCTAGAATGTGTATTTTTTCATAACTCATAACTTTCAAAACTATTTCATGGAGTTTCATGGAGTTTTTGTCTAATTAAAGTTTGGTAACACTTTATTTTAAGGTGTCCTTGTTGAACGTTACATGCACTTTATAATAAACATTAATTATGCATAATTACACCAAGCCGATCCCTGACCCTAACCCTAACAATAGAAGTACATGTAGTTAATTAATATTACTCAGTACTTAAATGTATAATTACACTGTAACAAGGACACCTTAAAATAAAGTCTAACCATAAGATTTCATTCTGAAAGACGTTTCGCAAAATGTTGTTAAACAACAGCGCAATCCATTCATCGCACTGTACTTCACTATCTCACAGATTTGTTTTCATCGCTGTCAAAAATTAAATTAACAGTGCTACTTTGACTAAGATCTACTGATGAGTCTTTCTGACTGATTTATTAACACTATCAATTCACAAGAGTCATTTGTTTGTGAATAAGCCCACCAATATGTTTGTTCTTGCATGCAACCAACCAAAGACAAATTCGTTGTCTAATTATTCAATTCAACATTCAATTCAAATTGCACACTCACAAATATGGTTTAATCATTCAGTTCCAACTAAATTCAGAAATCTTATTCAGAACCAGTTTCTAATTTCCAAACCTATCACTGACATCCATGTCTTTCCGATGACGCTAATAAACTGAATAACGTGAAATGTTTGTTATCACATCTGAATGACAGCACAGGTGCTTTAGAACACCGTGTCAGGACGGGAGAACCGGCTATGCATAATTGCCCTTTCATTTGCATGCATTACCCAGAATCCTTTACACTTTTTTTTTCCAAAGACAATCAGGATATCATTATTCCTTAGTATTCAAGGACATGGGAAGATCAAATTGATTCATTACCATTTTTCATATTACTAGTACAGTAGGTCCCAAGCACGGCCAAGTCAAATCTTTGCATGTACCTCAAGGAGGCTTACAGGAGGATAATTACTCTATAATGTGATATGAGTTGTATGATAATTGAATTTGAGCAAATGAAGGTCAGTCTTTTGTACACTCTTCAGCAGAGGACGGGGTGCTGTGCTCAAATTAAACAGTGTGCGCTTCCACACTCACTTATCAATGAATGAACATACCCGGAGAAATAATTTATGAGTCTTGTAGATCTATGTTTTTACATTCCAAGTTTCTTTTTAATTTTGGCAAAAAAAGGTTTCTGCTTAGATCGCACTATAGCTCCTGTAGCAATTGTGAATTTCAGGCCAATTTAGACTCATTTCTTGTTATGAAGCTACTACATGTCTAAAGACTACTGAGAAATTGATAAAGTATGGTGGGGAGACTCTGTTTCAGAATTTCATTCAATTAAAAGCCATCTTGCCATAAAACCTGAAAGAAAATTTTGCACAAAAGTTTCAAAAATAGACTAATGAAATCAAGATTCAGTGGAGATTTTCTCATTAAAGCAACACCACCAATTTCAATAAAAATCACAGTCAGGACTTTCTAAGGTCCCAATCACACCGAACGCGTTTTTTACGTCTGAAAACACGAGGCGCACCGCACTGCCTTTTTTTGGTGACTTTTAAACAAGAGCAGTGCGTTGCGTTTTTTTATGTTGCTAGGCAACCATCAAATCAGCCGTCCGGTCAATCTAATCAAAGGATTATGCGTGAGCGCTCTAAAATCTTTGGTTTTTAGCTGTTTAGTAAACTCTGATATCAGCAAAAATCTTAAAAAATACAGCTCCAGGTAACCCGCGATAGACACCAAAAGTTTCTCTTCCATCACTGCAGTCTCCGGACTTTTTAAGCAACGGTAAAACTTTCGTCACCACAACGGAAGGCCCGCCTCTCCGTTCATTCGATTGGGCAATGGAAAAAACCGCAATGACGTCGGGCGCTTTTCTGCTCAGAGGTGCTTTTTTTTTCAACTTCAGGTGCTCAGAGCGCTCCAGCTAAAACGCGAGGTGCCCAGGGCGCATAAACAGTGTGCATAATGCTCACTGCCAATAGAAAACAATTCAAAAAAGGCACCTCTCACTGCAAAAACGTGTTCTGTCTGATCGGGGCCTAAGGGTGCTTTCACACCTGGCACTTTGTTTCGGAACCTGGCGCGTTTCCCCCCTTCCCCTGGCTATCACGCTCGGATCCACGCCAAAACAATCGGTTTTGGCTCAATTGGAAACTAACTCTGGAGCGGTTCGGATGTAGTGAGAAAGCAATCCGATCCACTGGACCAACAAACCAGGCTATATCACATTGTATAATGGGTAATTACAGTTCCGTAAACAGCAGTAGCTTTCTACCCTACAATGTTCGGGACGCAGACACACTCTGTCAGTTTAAATCTAGATTAAAGACCCATCTCTTTAACCTTGCTTACACATAACACATCAACATATTCTTATAATTCAAATCCGTTAAAGGATTGTTAGGCTGCATTAATTAGGTCAACCGGAACCGGGAACACTTCCCATAACACCCGATGTACTCAGTGCATCGTCAGAAGAATGGCATCTACGCTAATATTAGTCTGTTTCTCTCTTATCCCGAGGTCACATTAACCACCAGATCCAGTCCGTATCCAGATCAGATGGTCACTGCAGTCCCCCGGATCCAGTCCGAACCCAGCCCAGATGGTGGATCAGCACCTAGTGACGACCTCTACAGCCCTGAATGTCATCGGAGTCCACATCAACTAGATGAGCCCCAGAGACGGATCCACAGTGAAGACCTCGTCACCTAGACGGCTGTCGGCACAAGACCACGGGACCTTTGGCCAGAGGAGAACTGGCCCCCCGACTGAGCCTGGTTTCTCCCAAGGATTTTTTCTCCATTTGTCACCGATGGAGTTTTGGTTCCTTGCCGCTGTCGCCTCTGGCTTGCTTAGTTGGGGACACTTTCTCTCAACACAATATTGCATTTTATTTTATTGTTTTTGATTAACTACCTTTACCTAAAATGTGAGTGTTTACTGTTGCCTTTGGCATTGTTGATGTACTGTTTCCTATCTAATACTGTACAGCCGCCTTGTCACAATTCTGTATTGTTAAAGGCGGTATATAAATAAAGGTGACTTGACTTGACTTGACTTTGCTGTTTTGCTAATACCGCTTAAAGGGGTCATCGGATGCCCATTTTCCACAAGTTCATATGATTCTTTACGGTCTTAATGAAAAGTCTATAACATGCTTTGGTTAAAATTTCTCAATGGTAGTGTAAATAACACTCTTTTTTAGCTTGCCAAATTCAGCTCTGCAAAAACCATCCTGTTCTGGTCGAGGTTGCTTTAAATGCAAATGAGCTCTGCTCGCCCCGCCCCTCTCTTCTCTCTGTGGAGTGACGAGCCTGTTTACTTTAGCCACATTTAGCCGCTAAACTTGCTAACTAGCACATTATTAGGAAAGGTGATTGCAAAGATTCAGTAAAAAAACCCTTATACTTAGTTCTGCTGTAAGTGAAGCAGGATCACAAACGATTCGCACGAACATAGACGGATCTGTAGATCAGAAGGTGCATTCCATTCACAAACAAATGTAATCCACTGCATCTTCAGCGGCTCAGATGTCGGGAGTAAATGACGACCACTACGTTCATTATTACATCCAGCAACACAACACCTCAATCGCTCAATCAGAGATATTCTTGTCTAACTTACATCCCTGCTCCGGCATCAAAACAATAGAGGTCAGACGCTCATGTCAATCAACTATCATGGGAGGGGCCTCTGTCGTTGTGATGCCACACTGACAGGCATCTGAGAACGGCTCGATTTGAAAAAGGGGATATTATTTTTACAGATTAATTAAAAACCACTGCATTGATTTTTATTGTTATAGGGTAGATGTGTACATACACTGCCAACACACATTAATGTTCAAACAACATGTAAAAGTGAACTTTGCATCTGATGACCCCTTTAAAATGAACTTGTGAATGTCTGTGTGTGGCCGCATCTTCACCATTCAAAATCGAAGCGTGCATTTTCATTTTATTTATTTCATCTTATTGCTCTTTTTGTAGTAGGTGTATTTTAAGAATGCTTTCCCGACGAATCCTGGACTCCTACTCAAAATTATAAATATAAGGACAGGAACAAAAAATGCAATGATAAGCAATTACTCGCACATGACTTGTATTAACACATTTTGTCCGTTTATAAACTTTGCTGTGTGAAAGCAAACCGCACCAAGAATAAAAAGCAACACTGTAATAATTTGAATCCCTGTTTTGGAACAAAGCAATCAATCTAAAGGTGTAAAAGCACCCTAATTTAGACCTGAATTCAGAACTGAACTGAATTCAGAACTGAATCTAAACTTAAATCCTGAAACTTGTTACCTGAAATTTTACAACTTTAAATTCAGCAGTAGTTGTTTACAGAAACAGATCATCCAAAATGAACATTTGCTGTGTTTGTAAACAAATCCACCATTAAGATGTTTTAAAAATGCAAGTCCATAATCCGTAATAATGCCCCTAGTAAAAAAGTAATAGATTTAAAATGCATTTATTTTATACTAAGTATAGTTCAAGTCTATTAACATATTTACTGACATATTGCTTGAGACTTAAAGTCATTGCACACTGAGTCTGAAATTTCCGTCCGAAATTTTTGCATGTTAAAAAATAAATACTACCTTATGTTATGTCAATCACGTTTACACACTGCCTCCGAAACTTTCATCTGTCATAAAAAAGTTCGGATCGGGTTCAATTTTTTGCATTTTTCGCATCCGTAGCAAGCATTTTGAGAGGCGTTTTGACAGTTCAGAGCCACCGTACAAGCAAACGCCAAAATCCAGAATTGCATCTGACAAGTTTATCCACTTGGTCTCGCAGCACAAAGCACTGTAAAGGTCCTTGTACACTGAGTTCACAGAAATTAGTAGTCTTCTTTATGATATGTGGCTCCAGTAACACTAGCAAACCATCAAAGTTCACTGACGTTTTGAAGTAAACTTTAAATCGCCCGGGATAATCCTGCAGCTCCTTAAGGAGGTGCACACAAAAAGTATTCTCTCCTTCCTCTCTGTATCTTATAATTGGATGGACCCAATATGTCCTTTCTTTTTCTCTTTTTAAGAAGAGTATGGACAACAAAATCACTGCTTTAAAAATCCATTTTGTATTGTTTTGCGTATTAATTAATTAATACGTGTCAGACTTAGTGTGCAAGGTTTCTGAAAAAACGCATGCGAAAATTTCAGACTCAGTGTGCAATAACCTTTACTGATATAAAAATTATAATTAAACTTTATTTGGAGAACTACTTGTGCACAATGGACATTTATTAATATTAAACCTTAATATTAATGTTTTAATGTCACTATTGATGGAGGATTGTATGATCTTTAAATAATATCGGTCTTTAAATACAAAATACCTAAAGTATACTTGCAATAGTTCCACTTTAGTTCAGTGAAAATACGCTTAAGTATATCTTTAGTTGAACTTCAGCACTACTTCTGCACAATTAAAGTGCATTTTGTACAAAATTAGTTTTAGCATACCAGTTTAGCATACTGAAAGTACAACTGTAGGGTATTTTTATTAAGTACATAATATGTAAATGTATTTGTAGTACACTTAAGATGAAATAAATCTATTTTAAATACATTTCAGTATATTTATTTTTCACTAGGGGCTAACTTCAGTGTGACTCAGAGTCACTCTCACATCAAAATCCACCAACATCTTCATTTAGAGTCATTTTAGACTGTTTTTCAGTTGTAAACTGTTTGATCTCTGCAAATTTCTGTCCTGATTCTAACAAGACAAGTTTTAGCACCATAACAATAGATTTGTTTCTTGCAAACACACAGATTTTCACTTTATAAGATGTTAATTGATGGACTGGAGTGGTGTGGATTACTTGTGGATTATTGTAATGTTTTTTTATCAGCTGTTTGGACAATCTTTCTGACGGCACCCATTCACTGCAGTTGATCCATTGCTGAGCAAGTGAGTAATGCTAAATTTCTCCAAACCTGTTGTGATGAAAACAAACTCGTCGGCATCTGGAATGCCTTGCGGGGAAGTATTTTCAGCAAATGTTCATTTTTGGATGAACTATTTCTTTAATAGTGATCATTAACTCAAAGTGAGGTTCACCTATCAGTGTTTTTAATTAAAATGCATGAATGCATTAATTAAAGCAATTGCTTTGGGTCAAAAACTCATGTTTTGGTGACTGATGAGACGTTTCTTCACAAGGATAAATGATCATAGCTGTGGCCAAATTGCACTGCAAACTGAAATGGATTTCGTTGACTGTTTTACATAAAAGTAAATAAAATTATTTAATTGGTAAGTTGGCTCACTAAGAAGACACCTGAGAAATGTGTGGTTTGAAAGAAAATTTAATGGACTTAAAGTATGATGTCTGCCCTTGAAAATTTAATTAAGGGTTTTTAGTTTCAGCACTACTCAAGTACAAAGCCCCTAAAAAAAAAGACACGTAAATTGATCGTGAAATCGAAATGACCCCATTTACTTTCTTTAATACACACTTCTTGGTCTTACCGTGAGCGATAAATCAGTGCATGTTATTACACAAAATCACTTTCGTTTACAGCTCACATCACAAATCTCTCTCCTCCAATCACCTCACTCCATCCTGGTAAGCAACGCCCACTTTTCACAATGCAATCAAGTCTCAATCTGTAAGTCCAGCCCTACATCTTTTAGTGTTGAATATTCAATTTTGCAAGTTAAACTGGTCACGGATGGCTTTCCTGTAGATTTTAAGTACACTAATAAAGTATGATTACTCAGGTACTTTACACTGCTGGAAACCTCATCTGCAGTCATCACAAAAGAGCTTGACTTGGCTAAGACTGCACATGTCATCTCACATTTAATGAAATCAGGGAAAATTGAAAAAGTCAGCACAGAGGAAGTTTCAAAGTGCACTGTGTTCTTTCTCTGCGTACAGTGCAGTTCGCCTCTGTGTGCACCAGACACTAAATATTAACATTTACACATACACTACTGTTCAAAATGGTGTTTTTTTTTTTTTCTGAAATGAATGCGATTGTTCAGAAAGCATTTATTAAAAACGACAGTAAAAACATTTATGATGTTACAAAAGATTTGAAATAATTTTTATTCTATTTATCATAAAATAATTTAACCTATTATTCATTACATTTATCCCTATAGGTCCCCAGGGCAAATTTTGTTCTCACAAGGAATCAAATTTCAGCTCTCTAGCTCAAACGGGGTGGAAAAGCTGACATTCTGAATGTTGCAAATTTAACTGCGAGTTGCTAGGCAATTATACATCCCATCGATCCCAAAATTACACAAAAGTCAATTAGCCACAGAGCCTTCATGCATGCAAAGTTTGGTGAGTTTTCACCACAGGGGGAAAAAAGTTATCAAATGGAGGAAGAACAATACATTCAGCTGCAAGCAGCATTTACTGTCTGGAGTCAAGCACATCAATGACACTGCAAGGTTGAAAGAAGGGGGCTATAAGACCTAGAGAAAGCTATCTGCGAGCATTTTCAATTGCTCAGCTGTCGCAGGACCTCCCAGAATTACATCTGTGCTCATGACTGCTCATTTCTGAACACATATTGTATTTGTTTTTTTCTGAATACCAGTCAATAGACAAAATATGCTTTTTGCTGCCAGATGGTGTGGCTACAGCATCTACCAGCAGGAGATAACTAGCCAGACTTGTACTAATTGGCATAAAACTTTGTGTGCATCATTACTATACAGAAACCCAAGGGGTCAAAGTGTTGCTGATATAATGACTCACTTCCTGCTTTGATTGTGTTTGTCTTTGCCAGCAAATTTGTTAAAGAGATAGAAAAAAAATGAAAACTCTCTTAAATGTCATTCCAAACCTGTATGTCTTTTTTCTGTGAAAAAGTCAAGTCATCTTTATTTTTATAGCACTTTATACAACAGCTCTTTCTGGTCCTTGAATCTGATTGGCTGAAAGGAGTTTGATATTTTAATGACATTGGATCTCCAACTGCTTCACCATTTGTAATACCGCTTGCGGTATTTCTCATAGTGACTGTCACAGTGGACGCCCAAATCCAATATAATTTTATAAATAATACTGTTTTTGCATCATGGAATGTAGTTTTAATACTTGTTTAGACATCAAATATGCAGTTTGTTAAAAAAAAAAAAAAAGTTTGTTAAAAAATTGTTTCAATGTTTTCAGAAACGGAGCTCCAGGGTATCAGCAGCCATTCAGCACTCATGAACCTGCTGAGAGCAGCCTTACCTCGGCCAGATCTTCCGGCACTTGCCGCTGGCTCTGATGTCTCTATAGTGGTTAAACATGAGATATAATTTGTTTTGGGTAAATCTAACGGGCTGTCTTTGGTCTCATTAATCTACTATTTGTTCCAGAGCAAATAGTTTTGTCTGAAGGCAAAATCTCCTCAGGTTATATTTTATGTAAATTTAATGCTGTATATCAGAGCGCCGCCTTTGTACTTTTGACTGAATTGGCTAGCAACTTTTATGATGGCTCAATAAATTATTCAATAAATAATATATAAATAATCGTAGTATGTAATAATAGTATTCACTATTGGAAAACGGCGTGTGTGTTTGTGATCGTAATTTTAGTTACATAGTTTTGCAATTAGATGGCAACAAGAGACTTTTTTATGTGTGAGTCGGCAGGAAAGACTTTTATTTTGAAAGTGACTAAAAAGGGGTCTAAACAAAAGTTATTTTTTCTTTCAACTCGGGCTGCCCTCGACTAAAGATTTTTCTGGTCGACTAGTAGTTGTTAATTTTAAGCATTAGTCGACTATTAGTCGCACATTTATTAATAAACCATATGAATCATAATAATGAGCCTTTAATTGAATACATAGCCTAATAAGCGTTCAAGCGCACATAAAGCTTGCCACAGCGCACTGGCAGAAGTAATGATTATGAATGTGTCAGGGAAAAACAGCAAAGAGGCTGCATTAACGTTTTAATAATTTTTTGATAAACTACTTTATTTTCTTTTTATGAAGTTGACGACAATGACTCTTCATCTCCGCAGTAGTGATGCGCCTGTATGCATGATTCATACGGATTACATAATCATGAGAATATTTGTTTTCTATTTGAATGGTTCATCTAAAAGTAGATATTTCACTTTCTATAGATATATTTTTCATGTTTGTAAGGCAAGTTTACATGGAGTTTCAAAGTTTCGTGCTCAAGTTCACAAAAACCGAAATAGCAGAAAGTGCATCTTGTTTGCTTTAATTATTTTACAAAAGTGCAACGTTTCATTGTTATTCTGAGTGCACACAAATAAACATTCTTTACAAATTCGAAAGACATATTAGTTTCATCTCTAAAAAAATGCGTGACTTCGCCACTTCCTGTGGAATTTGTTTTTTTTTTTTTCGACTAAGCGACTAATAAAATTTTGGTCGTCCAAGCCTCTTCTTGTCAACTAACGGTTAGTCGACTATTTTCAACAGCAGCTTGTAAGACCCAGCCAACAAATGCACTGAGTAGCACTGTCATCGGAAATTACCCTTAGCAGATGAAGCGATAGTACGACAAAGATATTGCTTTTCTAAGCAGACATTCAAACTAATGTTTTATTGTGAATATGAGACTGAGCTGAAGAATGAATCACACTCGCTCAGTCCATCTCTCATTCATAATACTCCACATAATACAGTGAGCTTTTAATACAGTAATTCAATAACCTTTCAATGAAGCAACTCAATGTTCCTTCGTTAGTAGTTCTAAAGTGACCTTTTCGAATTAGTAACGGAGGCTTGAGCTCAGACGTTAAACTGTCAAACTAAGATTCAAATCTGCAGCAGAAGGAAGTAATTTGCACAAAAGATGGTTTTTAAAGACACTCCGTTGTTGTTTCTTATGTACTTACACACCTGTGCCATCGAACTGTTGTATAAATGCAATATCACACACATAGTCATGCGATATGGCTGTTTTTTGGCCAAATCACAGCCGTGCCAACTTACTGTTCATATATACAACTGAGATTCCAAAAGTTTAAAAGGAGCATAGGAGAAGATATTTAAAAAAAAACTCGCTGTGTGTCCAGAGGGCCTGAGTGACAAAAATGTTGTACTATGTAAGAGTTCAAAAAATTTAGTTCAACTATGTACACACAAACAACTAAATAACAACTAAATAAATTAAACCTGTGTAGTTGTTGCTTTCTCTGTTATGACTATTGATTGGATCTTAATCTCTACGGCTGTTATGGAATAGTTTGAACAATCTGTAGTCTGTTTTAAGAGCTACATTAAGCCTCCTGTTGGATTAAAGATTTTCCAATGGATGTCCATTAAGCCCTCTGTTTATTTGACGACATCTGATATGTGTTTCTATGGCAGATTAAACTTTGTCCTGACCTAAAAAGCATTCTCTATTAACAATGTAATCTAATCCAGCACTAGTCTTAATCTTTGTCCAGAAAGCTGCCTATTTGAGTCCACAAACGTGGCCGTCTAATCCTGAATGAAGCCGTGTTTCTGCAGGACTCCAGAGGTGTTGAATTGTCTGTGTTAGTGCTTTGAGAGACGAACTGAGGCTGCTAAAGCCGTGAGGATTATCAGCGAAGCTGCTAAGACACATAGAGACATGGCTGTCACTCTGTGAAAGAGAGAAAGAGAGGGAACGCGGGGACAGGAAGTGATGTCGCCCTCCTGTCCCAGACTACAGCAGAGGACATGCTGGGCTGTGAATGCAGATGAGAGCTCCGGCTTCTCTATTCAGTCAATCAGGGAGAATAATACGTGTTCACACTTTATCTACTAAATACATCCAAAAATGTCTTAGAAACATATTTGTGACCCTGGACCACAAAACCAGTCTTAAGCAGCACAGGTATATTTGTAGCAATATCCAAAAATACACTGTATGGGTCAAAATGATTGACATTTCCTTTATGCCAAAAATCATTATGATATTAAGTAAAGATCATGTTCCATGAAGATATTTTGTAAACTTCCTACTATAAATGTATTAAGACTTAATTTTTAATTAGTAATATGCATTGCTAAGAACTTCATTTGGACAACTTTAGAGGTGATTTTCTCAATATTTTGATTTTGCACCCTCAGTGCCAAGATTTTCAAATAGTTTTAAATATCTCTGCCAAATATTGTCATATCCTAACAAACTGTACATTAATGGAAAGCCTATTTATTTAGCTTTTTTAAAAGATGTATAAATCTCAATTTCAAAAAAATTGACCCTTATGACTGGTTTTGTGGTCCAGGGTCACATTTGTAAATTACATTGAAATTGTATCTTTAAATTAGGGTTCTGAATTTAAGAATCAGTCGGAATTTGAATTTGCCAAACCTGACAGGAAGCTAAATTGGAAACTGAAAGGAAGTAGAATTTACTGAATTACAAATATTCAACCATAAAAATATAAGGCAGCACAGCTGTTTACAGCATTGAGCAGCAAATCATCATATTACAATGATTTCTGAAGGAGCATGTGACACTGAAGACTGGAGTAATGATGTTGAAAAATAAGCTGTATTTTTAAATACATTCAATTTTTTTTAGATTGCAAAAGTCTTGCAAAAGTAATTTTTTATCAAATAAATGCAGCATAAGAGACTTTCTAGAAAAACTTTTTAAAAAAAATTGAAAGCATTTTTACAATATGCCATATATTTAACTTTATATGCTGATTGGCTCCTACTGGTTTATACTTCATATTATCTGCAGTCCTGCTTATGGTCAGTCTATAATGAACTCAACTGATGTCTTTATGTGCTGTTCAGTCCGGCTTTAAAGCCTCAGCGTAAATGAAGAGAATAAGAAAATATGTGTTTTCCCTCACTCTTTAAAGACAAGCCTATGGGATATGAGTAAATATGATTTCCCTCAGCGGGGAAGGCCTGAACTGATAAATTTAACCGAATGAGCTGTCATAAAACGATGAAAAATAAGGAGTTCACCAGCAGTGCTGTCTGTTAAAGGTTCAGTATCATTACTTTAGCGCTTTTATTGAAAACCATTCATAACACTGACATTATCACTCAACCATATGCTAATTCCACACGCTAAAATTTCAAACAGAATATTCAAGTGGCGAAGTCAGAGCGTTCATAAAATCTCCTGGAGAAGGTCGGGAATGGGTGGGTTTGACGGATGAACTCCTCAGATGTTTAAAATTGAATTGCTGGGAAAGGATGCAGCAGAAAAAAAAAAGAATTTGATTTTATTTCTTATTTCTCTGGCATGCTAACTGACTGCAAATAGATTGCTGTCTGACTACAACAGGTTGCGAGGGGTTTACTCAAGGATTAAAACACACATTACATTGGGATCTTAAAGCAGCGAACGCTTTAGCTGGTTGATACATATTGAATATTTGCATTTACTAAAACTATAAATAGGAAACGCTGTGTATACAGCAATGATTTTAATGCACATTTTAAGTTTTGTGCGTCAACATGCGTTCATTTTAACTCAAAACCGTGCAATATTTTTCAGCCAAAAAAAGATATTTGCAGTTGTGTTTGTCAATATTTTTGTTGATGTTGTTTTTCTCAAAAATGCTAGTAAATGTTATTGCATTGGACTAAAACTTACTGACTTTTGCTCACACAGGAAATAACAACTTCCCAAAAACACTAATCATTTTTTCCCCATCACCTTGTTACACTTGTTGCTCTAAAATTACCAGCCTACAAAAATTGCTTGTAACTCTCTCATATAGGCTATATTATTACCAAATCTTGTATTTAATCAATTTGTGACCTGCACTATTGATCGTGAGTTTGTGCACCTTAGTTTTTAAATGAAAAAGCATTTTTTTGTGGATATGGATAATTTTAGCAATGTTCACTCAAAAACTGAGGTGATAAGCTCAGATCAATGAGGCCTACGATCAATCCGTTACAAAAAGAAATACAAAACCTGTGCTAAATGAAAGAAAACAAGTTGATAAAAAGACTGAATCCAAGGTTTGGTGACAATATTGCATACTGAGAGATTTACAAGCAATTTTCAGCACAGCACAAGGGAAACATCTATCAATAATGATCAAAAACATCTTCAAAAGGCTGAAATAAATTGCACACTTCTTGCCATGTCGCCCAGGTTTAGTGAAAATTGACACTGGCTGTGCACCATTTTATTAACATTACAGATGGTATACATCAATGACAAACGAACCGGTGCAACTATGCATTAATCACAATTTTAATGAATGGCTCTTGACACTGACGGAATAACATGTTAATGCGTATGTTCTTCCAAATGCTAGTCTGATTAAAATTACTACGTTCAAGATCAGCAGACCATTGTGTGTTTGAAAGAAATGAGCTGAAGGACCCTTCAAGGTATATAATTAAACTCACAGAACACCCAGACACTTATTGAGTTGCAACAGCATGTAATCTTTGGAGGATTTTCAAAACAGGCATACACAGCCCCAAAACACAAACATGGACCTGAGGAAACATTTACAGATGAAATTCTCTTAAACATTAGTTGTAGAGTTTTACCACCCAACCAGTCAACAAAAAGGATCTACAGTAGCAGATCTACAGTACACTACCATACAGAAGTCTCTTATGCTCACCAAAGCTGCATTTATTTGATTAAAAATACAGCAAAAACAGCAATAATGTAAAATATTTTTACGATTTAAAATAACTGTTTTCTATTTCAATGTACTTTAAAATGTATTTTATTTCTGTGATCCAAAACCTAATTTTCAGCATCATTACATCAGATGATCCTTCGGAAATCATTCTAATATGCTGATTTGCTGCTCAGAAAGATTTCTTATTATTATCCATACTGAAAACAGTTGTGCTGCTTCATATTTTTGTGGAAAAAGTGATACTTGTTTCTCCAGGATTGTTTTATGAATAGAAAGTTCAAGGGGACAGCATTTATTCGAAATAAAATTATTTTGCAACATTATTAAAGTCAATTTAATAAGTCGTTGCTGAATAAAATTCTTAATTAAAAAAAAAAATAAAAACTTAAAAAAAAAATAAAAATACAGTTGAAGTCAAAAGTTTACATGCACCTTGCAGAATCTGCAAAATGTTAATTATTTTACCAAGATAAAAGGGATCATACAAATGCATGTTATTTTTTCATTTAGTACTGACCTGGATAAGATATTTCACATAAATAACGTTTACATAAAGTCCACAAGAGAAAATAATAGCTGAATTTATAAAAATGGCCCCATTCAAAAGTTTGCATGCTTGATTCTTAATACTGTGTTGTTACCTGAATGATCCACAGCTGTTTTTTTGTTTAATGATAGTTGTTCATGAGTCCCTTGTTTGTCCTGAACAGTTGAACTACCCACTGTTCTTAAGAAAAATCCTTCAGGTCCCACAAATTCTTTGGTTTTTCAGCATTTTTGTGTATTTGAACCCTTTCCAACAATGACTGTATGATTTTACGATCAATCTTTTCACACTGAGGACAACTGAGGGACTCATATGTAGCTATTACAGAAGGTTCAAACACTCACTGATGCTTCAAAAGGAAACACAATGCATTAAGAGCCAGTGAGTGAAAACTTTTGAATTTGAAGATCAGGATAAATTTAACTTATTTTGTTTTCTGAGAAACATGAAAGCATCTTCTATAGCTTCTGAAGGGTAGAACTAAATAAGATAAATGTACACATCTTCATTCTCTTCAAAAGTTTTCACCCTCCTAGCTCTTAATGCATCGTTTTTCCTTCTGGAGCATCAATGAGCATTTGAACCTTCTGTAACTGTTGCATATCAATACAGTCATACAGTCATTGCTTGAAGAATTCAAACACACAAAAATGTTGAAAAACCAAATAATTTGTGGGACCTGAAGGATTTTTCTGAAGAACAGCAGGCAGTTTAACTGTTCAGGACAAACAAGGGACTCAGGAACAACTTTCACTAAACAAAAAAACACAGCTGTGGATCATTCAGGTAACAACACAGTATTAAGAATCAAGTATATGTAAAATTTTGAACAGGGTAATTTTTATAAATTCAACTATTATTTTTTCTTGTGGACTATATGTAAACGTCTTTTATGTTAAATATCTTAAGTCATTACTAAATAAAAATTAAAATGCATTTTGTATGATCCCTCTTATTTTGGTAAAATAATTAACATTTGCCAGATTCTGCAATGTGTATGTAAACTTTTGACTTCAACTGTACATTATTTTTAGTAAGTAAGTGGTATAGAGCTTTAAAAAAAATTCTATTTTATTTCCATAATAGATGCATGTCTGATCTGAACAGGAGATGAAATAAAGGAGAAAAAATCAAAACTGACTTTAATCTGACTTTAAAAAATTTGAACTGAAATGAATTTTGAAAAACATGCACCAATGTATCTACACAAGGACACAAGAAACATTAAGAATACAAATAGGGTCTATTTTGATTTCATTAAGTGTAAAGTACATTATTATCATTTTACATCATATTACTAAAACGAACTCCACAAAGACTCTCATCTCATCCTTATTCTGCTCTGGTGACAGTATGAAACACTTTTAGATGTGTTCTTCCCATTTATCTTCATAAGATGAACCATTAGTGTTGATTACTTTTGACACTGTTCAAACATGACGTCATTTTCTCTCTTTTGGAGACTCTAATTTCCCATCAGCCCCTATGGGACGAGGTTCTGTCTCTTCACAGGTGCATAAACCCTCTGTACTCACTTAAAACACAGCAGAACCTCTTTGAGACTGAAGTACAGCGGCGTATTTATGCGATCTGACGGAGCACAGGACTTAAAGGGCTCATGTCATGAGGAGTCAAATTTTCTTTTATCTTTTGAGGTAAAAGTTCATTGTATAATGGAAACATACTGTAACTTTCAGAAGTCAAAACTTTACTCCAAGTGTATTTGTTGAAACTAAGATGCAAAAGTTTATCTTTCAGATAAATGAATATATTATAACATAGCATTCTGCAATCTGCAACAACGCCTACATGGTGTTTTGACATGGCGAGGTGATAAAGAGGAAATGGGACAGATTATAAATAAATATATAAATATATAAAAGATGTATAAAGATTCTTTAAAATAGGCTGGATGCAAGCAAACAAATTTAGCTAATCTGATTTGGAGTCGCCAGAGTTAAAGCATAAAAGATGGATTTGAACAGCAGTTGATAAATTAAATCTATTAAATCTATTTCTGTGAGAAATAGGCTGATGTTGCCAAGATACAGAAAACATCAAAACAAGAACAACAGGCCAAGACCTTCATAAAATGTGAACAATTACAGAGGCAGTGCGTGAACGGTTATTAAACTGCTCTTTGAATAAATAACAAGACGTGTTGTGATGCTAAAACAGTACAGGCATTGTTTGCGCTCACACCTGGATATTTAACTGACCTTCCTTTAAACCTCAATGTAATACTAACTCATGTGTAATATCTGAATTGCCACTGATAACTGTTATTGAGGTAGAATACACAGATGAAAAATAAAGAAAAAGTGCCACAAAATAACACTGTCCAATTCACAAACAAATTGAATGAATGTATTTTAAATCAATTTGAATCATGCCCTGAATCACTTAATCACTTCCCCACTGAATCAGCTCAATGACTCACAGGTTATCGTGTCCTACTTGAATTAACTGTAACGCGTATTTTTTTTAGAAATCAATGTCAATGTTAAAAAACATATGTAATTAAGCCTCTGGGGTCTGAGAAGTTTTGACATGCCCTGACATCTGTGCTTTTTTCAGTATCTTAAAACTAATTAATAGCTAAAGTCTGATTACACTGTAATATTATTATATTATTAAATTAAAATAATAATAATAAATGCTAATAAATGCTAATTTGTACGGTTGGTGAAATATACATATTATTACAGCTAAATATATTAAAGCTTATATATATATATATATATATATATATATATATATATATATATGCACACACAATAACGTTATTACTATTAATAATAATAAATGCTAATAATGCTAATAAATGCAATATATATATATATATATATATATATATATATATATATATATATATATATATATATATATATATATATTATTAATAAATGCTAATTTGTGAAACATACAATTACATTACTACTACTACTACTACTACAAACAATAAGAAGAAATGTAACAATTTATTGAACATGGGCATTGTTGATTATTTAGATATTTTTATATTTATATATTTGTATATTATTGTTGTCTTTGTTATTGTTGCTGTTGTTAATAATAATAATAATAATAATAAATGTAACTATGTATTGAACAAAGTAAAAACATATTGAATATATATTTATATATACATGTATTATTATTAATAATAAATGCTAATAAATAACAAAATAAATAAATATTAAATAATGCTAATAAATGATAATTTGTGTGTGTGTGTGTGTGTGTGTATATATATATATATATATATATACACACACATACATACTGTATATGTAATGCTAATTTGTGAAACACATCTAATTACATTACTACTACTACAAATGATAATAATAACAATATACTGTATAAGAAATGTAATAATTTATTTAACATTGGTATCTTTGATTTACATAGTTTTATATTTATATATTTATATTACTTTTGTCCTTGTTATTGTAGCTATAATAATAATAATAATAATAATAATAATAATAATAATAATAACAATAAATGTAACTATGTATTGAACAATGTAACCATTTATTGAATATATATTTATATATTCATTTATTATTATTATTATTATTATTATTATTACTACTACTACTACTACTACTACTATTATATTATTAATAATAATAATAATAATAATAAAACAAATTATAATAATATTAGTAGTTATTATTATTATTAATTGTTATTATTATTATTTTGTTATTGTTGTTGATAACTAATAACAAAAAGTAAGAGCCCTAACTTTGATTCAATTCTTTGCTCGAAAGAATCATAAAGGATTACTGCCACTAAATAAATAAATAAAGCCAAAATTAATTGAACATTGAAACCTTTTATCGCAATGCAGTTTTATAAAAGCTATAATCCATTTGAGGCAATGTGTTATAGTGATTTTACCACAGAGAAGAGTTGTTACAACAAAATGACTTCTAAACCAATTTTAGCAATAAAGAATAATCTCTTGTGCCTCATTACATCAATATATAACCTTAATCAACAACTGTCTTCAAATCACCACAGTCTTACTCGATTACGGAATATGGGAATAAGATTCCCATCTGCCGGATGATAAAAACCAATGCCTTTTCTCCATCGGGATCCTAACAGAGGGAATATGGCACATAAAAAGCAAAGACGCAGAGCTGTGCATCAAGAACCCATCCTGTCAAATCAAATTATATCTGCTGAATGCCTGCAGGCCACAGGTGCAGACGAAGGCAGGAGTCAGAAACAGACACTATCAAATACCTGAACAAGCAGCAAATAGTCTGTAGCGAGTGAAAGGGCCTTTCATTGTGTGCAGGTTACAGAGGCTCTGTCAAAGGCAAAGCTGCGAGGGGACGCTCGGAAGGCGAAATGTGAGAAAAACACAGAGAAGGGAGCAGCTGCAAGGACAGAGTCTCTAGTGTAGCAACGGTTGACGTGTAAACATGTGGCATACTGTCAGACTCTCGCACTGGCACAAAACCAAAAAAAAAAAAAAAAAAAAACACACACGACGGACTCTGTCCAAAGACTTACACCGCCATATGGTTTGATATTGTAAACGCACTGTCATCTTCAAGCCGCCCAGCGGAGTGGGATTAATCCCAGACAAACACGTGGAGCAGAGAGGACTCACATTCACATGCATGTCATCATAGTCCACTGCAAAAGGCAAAACGTGTCGTCTCACTCTCAATGTACTATAAGGGCTACACAATTAATCAAACTGCATTTTCAAATACAATGATTACAATGATTATGAAAACAAGATGATCAAGATATAACTATTAATGTGTTATTTTCTTATGTTATAATTTCTTTTACAGTGGTATGCATTTGCCCTTCCCTAAAAGCCCTAATAAATAATATATAAATATATATTAGGGATGCACCAAAAATGCTGAAAATATATGCTGCACCGCACTGTGGCATTATTTGGATAGCATACATAATTTGCATAGAACTAAATAAAAAATAATATATTGATATTTAATATTAATACATTTTCTGTATCTGTTTTATTGTGTCACTTTCAGTAAAAGTTTGGTTATTTTATTGGCTTGTGTTTGTTTGTTTTTTTGTTTTTTTGTAATTCAGTGTAATTAAAATTATTGAGTTAAATTAAAAAGATGTATACAAATTACTTTATATTATTTAAAAAAAATAATAATAATAGTTATTATCACAAAGCACTTTCAGTTTCGGTTTCAGTTTTCAGCCAAGTGCATCCAGAACTTTTGGTTTTGGCCCTGAATTTTTATTTTGGTACATCCCTATAATAAATATAATATATTATATTTTTACTTTGATTCATTCATTCATTCAATTATGTTGAATAAATCAATTATGTTTGATTTTTTTTTTACAAGTTCAAATAATGCATGATGTTTCCCATGATTATTAAAGTATAAATAGGGTTATTAATATAAATATTAAAATATATGTAATAAATATACATTTACAAATTTATATAAATTACACTGCCACTACCAAAGATTTTTAATGTTTTTTGAAGACGTCACTTCTGCTCACCAAGCCTGCATTTATTTGATCCAAAGTACAGCAAAACATCTATATTTTTACCATTTAAAATAGCTATTTATTATTTGAACATATTTTAAAATGTAATTTATTCCTGTGATTTCAAAGCTCAATTTTTAGCGTCATTACTCCAGTCACACGATTCTTCAGAAATCATTCTAATATTCTTATTTGCTGCTCAAAAAACATCTATTATTATTTGTTGAAAGCTTTTGAATGGTATAGTGTATAATGTTACAAAAGCTTTTTTCTTTCTGATAAATGCTGATCTTTGGATCTTTCTATTCATCAAAGAATCCTGAAAAAAATGTACTCAGCTGTTTCAAATATTGATAAAAATTATTTAAAAATGTTTGCTTAACCAGCAAATCAGCATATTAGAATGATTTCTGAAGGATCATGTGACACTGAAGACTGAAGTAATGATGCTGAAAATTTAGCTTTGATCACGGGAATAAATTACATTTTAGAATATATTCAAATGGAAAACAGCTATTTTAAATAGTAAAAATATTTCAAAATTTTACTGTTTTTGCTGTACTTTGGATCAAATAAATGCAGGCTTGGTAAGCAGAAGAGACTTTTTTAAAACATTAAAAATCTTAATGTTCAAAAACAAAAAGTGTATATATTAATATAAATTTAAATATTTTAAAATAACTAAAACTAAAGTTTAAATATAAAACTAAATATAAACTAAAATATACATAAAAATTTAAAAACTATATAGACATATTTTAAAAAGAAAAAAAAAACACCAAATATGACAAAAACAAACTGCAAACTTACTGAACTAAAAAGAAAATCAGATAAGGAAATGTATAAAAAAAAAAAATCAAAATATTAATAATAACTGTAATAGCATCTCAATAATACTAAAATAACCCTGATTTAACCCTGATTCCAAACTTAGTTAAATACCATGTTAAATAATCTCAGTATTGACTAAAATAATCCTAAATGTGATTTATGCCATAATCGTGCATTGCACACCACTATATGCCATTGTGTCCTCAATAACGTTCCAGTATGGGTCATACTGTCACATTAAAAAAATCCATTAAAAAAAAAAATCCAGATTGCTTTCTAGCAGTGCTTCTGTATCCTGGCTTCAAAAGCTTAATTTAAAACCCTGTTAAATTAGATTTTATTTTGTAAATTCCTAAAAGCACAGAACAAACAATTCAAAACATTCCACTGTGTTTGCAGAAGAAGGTTTTGTTTTGTTCTGTATTATTTCATAAATGCCAGGTCAGGTCAGTAATTTCATTGAATAATGGCAATAACAGTGAAGCTTTTGAAGATGTTTGTGTTTATACAGAAATGGATTTTTTTAAACATAAAAAAGAAAATAAGGGGAAAAAAATTAAAGTAGCCCTGCTCTCCACTCTGACAAGTAAAGCATCAAGACATCAAGATGACCGTCTCAATTACAGCTGAGCAACAAAACAACAACAAAAGGAATTACATACAAACAAATATTATTCAGAAAGTTACCAAAGCTTAGCAAAAGTTATTTACTCAGTATTATTATTCTTAACATGGGAAATGCATGTCTCCCTGATTCAGCATCACTGACGACCAAGCTACCAAAGAGAGCTGTTAAGATTCACGGTAACGCTTTATTTTGACAGTCCACTTTAGACATTCTACTAACACTAAGTAACTTTGCAACTGGACATCAAATAGTCATTAAAGTATTAGTAGACTGTCTGCTTAATATCTTCTAACACTTTTCTAAACTTTGCAAGTATATGTTAACTTATTCTACTAACCCTAAACCTAACCTAACAGTCTGCTCCGAGAGTTAATAGACATGTAGTTGCAAATTAATGAGAATTAGCTGACATGTAGTTGCAAAGTTACTTATAGTTAGTAGAATGTCTAAAGTGGACTATCAAAATAAAGTGTAACCAGATTCACTTTTGCATGCTGATTATTTCAGTAAATTAATATAAAAATCTACTTAATTGAATAAAACCATAAGCCATTCTACATAACACCGAGCTACTGAACTTAGCAATGTACTGTTTAAAACATTTCAAACAAACATATTGGTGTAAACTACCACTCTTAAGTACTTCAAGCAACACAAGCATATGTGAGCTGAACTCGCTGCCTTTGATACAACACAACATCTTGCAATTTATCACGTTTTCTGTTTTCACACACACAAACTTTTATGTGTGAGACAACAATGCTAACAATCAACAAAACTGATTAATTCCACTTTAACTCAGATGAATGAATTCCACGAATCACAAAACAAATAATATTACTTTTTTCCTGTATTTTTGATCAAACAAATAGAACTTTTACGAGCATGAGCATAAGAGACTTCTTTAAAAAACATTAAAAATCTTAAAGAGTAAAAATTGATGTTTATATGCATTTTTGTAAGTAGTCTTCTATATTGTTACAAAGAAACACTGATTTACATTACAAGCTCTCTGAATTTTATTTTATTTTTTAATCATATAAATATCTGTTTCTGCAACAAATTGCATATTTTTGTTCAGCTTGGGCCTTTAAATAAAATAAAGGTGTTTTTCCTTCTCAAATACGAGCTCTATGTCCTCACTTTATGACACTATGAATACCATAAATGCCTGATTTGATCAAACACAATACTACACAAACACACTAATTATTTATTATAATTAATTCTAATTATTTATTATAATTAATTCTAATTAATTATTTTACAAAAGAGGGATCATACAAAATGCATGTTATTTTTTTAGTACTGACCTGAATAAGATATTTCACATAAAAGACGTTTACATATAGTCCACAATAGAAAATAATAGCTGAATTTATAAAAATGACCCTGTTCAAAAGTTTACATTTTTAATACTATGTTGTTACCTGAATGATCCACAGCTGTGTTCTTTTGTTTGTCAGCAAAATCCACAAATTCTTTGTTTTGTTTTTTTTTTAGCACTTTTGTGTATTTGAACCCTTTCCAACAATGACTGTATGATTTTGAGATCCATCTTTTCACACTGAGGGACTCATATGCAACTACTTTTATGTGCGAGACAATGCTAACAATCAACAAAACCGATTAATTCCACTTTAACTCAGATGAATGAATTCCACGAATCACAAAACAAGGTATTAAATGAGACAATTTGCGTCAACAGAGTAAATAAAAACACTGAACAGTCAACCAAATACATCCACAACAATTATCCATGCCCCAGTGCATGCTGGGGAAGCCAGCACAGCAAAATCAGCAGAATTTAACGACAACAAAAACACTATTTGTGCAGCTTTAGCTTTCTAAACAATGTCTGAATTACTTAATAACAGGACGTCTGTCATGTCATGCACTGATACAGATGGGAGACTATGGGAAGTCTGGATATGAGCATTATGAAAAATCATGTGCTTTGAATGTGTGTGAATAAACACTAAAATAATCAAGACATATCTGTGATGAATTCATAATGTTATGCATACATAACTGATTAAGATGTGAGAAGCATTTAAACCACAAGCTGCTATTTTAGCTACAACGTTGGCAAAAATGTCTGAAAAAATGAGAAATTTAGCATTAGTTTCAGTGTTTAATCAAAACAGACACACCTATTGAAACACATTCATTTTCTCATCAGGGTTTAGTGTAAATGAGTAGTTGACACATCCTGCGGTGTGACATTTTATATTTCCTTTAAAATGATTTTAAACAGTATTTCCCTAATTGTTTTGTAATCGTTGCTTTTTAGTAGCTTTATAAGCATATTAATTAAATGACTACAGGGAATATTAGTTCTCTTAAAAAATTCATTTGTCACACTGCAGGAGCATTTCTAATGAACTAATGAGGGCAAAACGGTGATTAAAATTATGAAAAGAAACTGTGACCATTATGGACATAAGAGATATACTTCACCTTATATATTATTGATATAAGGTAACCAAGGCAACGAAAATTTCTATTGGATCGAAAACCATTTACATTTATGCATTTAGCAGACGCTTTTATCCAAAGTGACTTACTTTGCATACATTTAATCACGTATTTCCTGCATTGAACCCATGACCCTGGCATTGCTAGTGATGTTCTCTATGTTTGAGCTACAGGGACAAATAAAGTAATATTAACCCTATAGAGCCAGCTGTATAATTTGATACACACACCTGTTGTTCACAATCTACTACATGCGTTTGATATAGTTTATACGTTTTAAGCAAGTAAAAGGCTTCTTAGTATAATTGCACAAACATCCACTATAAGTTTATGGTTCATGCATCTATTTGCTGTGAAACCTATACTGACAGTTAAGAAGTAAACATAATAACTTTTATATTGTTAGTAATATTTCAACATGAACACTTACTAGACTGAAGCAGCTTAGGTTTACTTAATTATTCATATGTCAATTATGTGATTATCAAATATGTTTATGCTTTTGAGGATTGTTTATTTGTTCATCACTCAATCATTATTGTATTGCATTGCATTATACAGTGCCGTTCAAACATTTGGGATCAGTAAGACTTTTAATGTTTTTTTTTTTTTTTTTTAACTGAAGTCTTTTCTGCTCATCAAGGCTGTTTATTTGATTAAAAATACATTAAAAAAAACAGTTAAATAGTCAAATATTTTTGCAATTTAAAATAGTGGTTTTCTATTTTAATATAGTTTAAAATAGAATTTATTCCTGTGATGCAAAGCTGAATTTTCAGCATCATTACTGCACTCTTTAGTGTCACACGATGCTTTCTAAATTTATTATCAATGTTGGAAACAGTTGTGCTGCTTTATATATATATATATATATTTGGAAACTAATACTTTTCTTTCAGGATTATTTGATGAATAAAATATTAAAAAGAACAGCATTTATTTTAAATATTATATTAAATAAATATTAATTTAAATATTTTGTAGCAATATTCACTAGCGTTCAAAGTTTGGGGTCAGTAAAGTTTTTCTTTCTTTCTAAAAAGTAATAGTAAAGACTTACATTGTTAGAAAAGATTTCTATTTTGAATAAATGCTGTTTATATTTATCAAAGAATCTTGAAAAAAGTATCACTGTTTCCAAAAAAAATATGAAATGATAATAAATTAGCATATTACAATGATTTCCGAAGGATTGTGTGACACTAAAGACTGGAATAATGGCTGATGAAAATTCATTTATATGGATTTTTCTAAGAAGTCTTCTATATTGTTACAAAGAAACATTGATTTACATTACAAGCTCTCTGAATTTTATCTTATTTTTTAATCATATAAATATCTGTTTCTGCAACAAATTGTATATTTTTGTTCAGCTTGGGCCTTTAAATAAAATAAAGGTGTTTTTCCTTCTCAAATACGAGCTCTATGTCCTCACTTTATGACACTATGAATGCCATAAATGCCTGATTTGATCAAACACAATACTACACAAACACACTAATTATTTATTATAATTAATTCTAATTAATTATTTTACAAAAGTGGGATCATACATTCACATTCACATAAAAGACATTTACATATAGTCCACAAGAGAAAATTATAGATGAATTTATAAAAATGACCCTTTTTAAAAGTTTACATTTTTAATACTGTGTTGTTACCTGAATGATCCACAGCTGTGTTCTTTTCTTTGTTCTGAACAGTTAAACTGCCCGCTTTTATTCAGCAGAATCCTTCAGGTTCCACAAATTCTTTGGTTTTTTAGCACTTTTGTGTATTTGAACCCTTTCCAACAATGACTGTATGATTTTGAGATCCATCTTTTCACACCAAGGACAACTGAGGGACTCATATGCAACTATTATAGAAGGTTCAAACACTCACTGATGCTCCAGAGTGAAACACAATGCATTAACTTTTTGAATTTGAAGATCAGGGTAAATTTAACTTATTTTGTCTTCTTTGAAACATGTAAGTATGTTATTTAGGCAAAATAAGAAAAATGTACACATCTTCATTCTGATCAAAAGTTTTCACCCCCGTCTTGTTGGATAAAGGCTCAATAAACTCTTTCATTTTTTTTAAAGCATATGTCATGCTTTCCAGTTTTAACATTAAAGATAGAGCACCTAATAAGTACTATACCTTTTACTTCACATTTGAACCTTTTCAATAACAGTAATCTTTTTTTCTGCTCAATTTGCTGGACCAAATCATTTTTGCCCCAAACTACAGCAGAGCCGTTCTGAGACCCATTTCTGATGGAAGACGGACCCCCTGAAGGTACATGTCGGGCCGTGGTAAGAATCAGGAACTAAGGATCGCCACTGTCTCGTTTAAGAACATTTTAGTTTCTCCCACAGGAAATCAGCTGATGCTGAGGATGGTTTTTAAACTCAGTTATGGGAGACTGGGGAACAGTAACTGTATCCTCACATCCAGAAACCAGTAGTTGACCCTCTCTATATTCATCGCCTGTTTTACGAGCACAAGGACCTCGCGCGAGTAATGTACTTAAGAAGGACAGGAGCGGGGGGAAAAAAAAGCCTCCGACAAGCTGCTAATACTCGCCTCTGCCTTGGGAAATAGGCAACCTCAATTTCTGGGGCCATAGCCGAACTGGCTTCTGTATTATTGAATAGAGAAGAGCAATGGCGTCTGTGAGAGCAATCACCTGATGTCAGCAGTGTGAGGAGTGATAGCCGACTGGCTCTTGTGTTTAACTGCTCGCAGCGACAAATTGCACGACTGCTAAATGAGACAAGTGCAATGCATTTACACATGGACTTTGTGATATATCTGAGGTGGCGGTGCATCAATCACCCTGACGCCAGAATCATGCCACTGAAACAAATGCAAAGAGTGTTAATGAGTCTTATACAACAGCCACTTAGATTCAGCACAAACACTCACTGACTAATGACAATGAGGTTTCATTAGCAAAGGATACAGAAGTCATTTTAGATATTTACTGCAGTGTATATCTGAAGTCAATGTGGAATTGTGTTTGCAACCTGTTTTTACTTCTGTAATGTGACAAATTTTAGAGGGGTCATCAGCAAATGATTTGATTGTGAAAAGCTGTGAAAAAATGGTTTACAAAAAAATTTAAATTGTTTAAAAAAATCTCATTGAAGCTGTGCATGAAACAGGACTGTGCAAAATTGGAAAATGAACGATTAATGAATTGCAAAAGCAGGAAGAGGAATTTAAAAGTTTAAATAGTAACTTAAAATAGGAATTTAAAAGTTAATATATTAAATATGATGGAATAAATACATTTTATATATTTAAAAAACAATTATTTGTATAAAAATAACATTTGTTTAAATTTCTTGTACATTTAATTTAATTAAAATGAATTTTAATTCTGCTTACATTTAAATTTACATGAAAACTGTTTGTTACTGCAATTCAAATTTCAATCAAATTTAAAATTTTGGAATGTAGAACACATTTTTCATTCCATTCTGAATGGTGCGAAAACGACTATTGTTGGTCATTCAAACTTTCAAATTTTCAGCTAAAATATATAAAAAAAATCTTAAAATAATAATAAAAAACTAATTAGAAATTATAATAACAAATAATACTAAAATAACACACTGGAACATATATAAAAAATAAAATAAAATAAAAATCAAAGATTAATGAATAGCAAAGACAGGGAGAGGAATTTATAGGAAGAAATTCAACACAGTTACTGCATTCTGGGTAATTAAGGGTTCCACCCTGGTCCACAAAAGTTAATATATTAAATATGATGGAATATATCAATTTAATATTTCAAAAAATAATTATTTGTATAAAAATAACATTAATGTACATTTCTTTTAAAATAATTAAAATTAAATTAAATTTTATTTAAATTTATTTTAATTCTGCTTACATTTAAATTTAAAAAACTAACTTTGCATCCTGTTTGTTATTGCAATTCAAATTTAAATCTAAATTTTAAAACTTGGAATTAAGAACACATTTTTTATTCCATTCTGAATGGCGCAAAAACGACCACTGAATTGGTCATTCAAATTTTCAAAATGTCAAATTTTTAGCTGAAATAGAACAAAATATAAAAACCATATGAAAACTGGGAATGTTGTATCTAACTGAAAAAAACTGAATAATATAACTGAATAATTAACCTTATTTCAAAACAAATTAAAGCTAAATAGGAACATTAAAAAAGTAACAAAAAGCACATTACAAAATGACTAAATAATAAAATATAAAGTGAAAATTCTAACAATAAAATATATACAATATAAAAAAATCCAAAAAATAAAAAAATAATTCAAAATTATAATAGTAAATAATACTTAACCACTCCACAACCTTAAACCAATGCATTAAAAAAATCCATTTCATCTCATATTTACCTCTATTCTAGCTTGCTTTCTCATCTTTGTAATAAACCTGACATCATATCCTGTGAATTATGTAGGCTCGGTGACAAATTGCTTGTTATGTTCCTCATTTGTAAGTCACTCCGGATAAAAGCATCTGCTAAATGAATGTAAATATACAAACTGTCAACAGCAAATACGCATCACACACACAGACGGGGTCACTCAACCTCAATTGCTTGTCCTTTCTTGACTCCCGTTCTTATTTTAGCCAGTTTCTCATTGATTTGCTACCAAAGTTCGGCGTCGCAATACGTGACAGGAAACGTCAGCGGCAGTCGTTTAGTCTGTCACCACGATCTGTTTATAATCGGTCAAACTTGCAACTGAGGAGGGCGAGATTTCCGTGAAAGCTGTCTGCGGATGTGACATCTCCGACTGAATTTGAGTAGCTTCAAGTTACAGGCTGCTTGAGAAAGACCATATTGCATGAAGTCTGGGTCTGTGTTGATGTGTCACTCCCTGCTCATTAGTATGCCAAGGACGGACCACCTGCTGTTGAGGTTTACACTCCAGAGGTTCGTTTGATTACAAATGTCTTTTCAGATGGCGTGTTAAAGAACAAAGAATAGAAGGATTGTTAAAGAAGAGGAGGAGAGATGAAAAGGGAAGGCGTGAATTGATAAGACGGGTTGTGTTGTTTGACATGCTTGTGATCTGAATACGGCTGTGGTATTACAAGCTAATCAAAGCGCTAGTTAGCATATAACTATCAGCACGGAGACAATCCAGTACAGTTCAAACCACTGTAATTTGAGCCTAAAGTCTATATGACATCAAAACCCACTCTATTTACTTGCACGTTCCTAGTCTTATCGTGCACGATTCATTGGTGCAAAAAAGTAATCATTTATTCAAATATAATTACTTACTCCTCTTCGAAAATGACTTTCGTTTATGGCTGATATCAAAAACCCCTCTTATTCTGGTACATAACATCCATAATTTAAGATTCAATCAACTTCTAATGGGTAAAAACAATTTCCAGCCAATATTTTTCATTGTTAAAGGAACACAGGCAAATCAGATTACAGAAGTAAAATGAGTTCTTTGGCACATAAGCAAATAATAAAGTGCCTCCAAAAAGTATTCGGGCACTTAAAATGTATGAATGCTATTGCATTAGTCACAAGCGAAAGTGAAACAAGTGGCTTCATTTTGGAAATTGTCTTTTAATCAGCTGATGATTTTTAGTGGATATACACTACCAGTCAAACGTTTTTGGACAGTAATATTTTTAATGTTTTTAAAGAAGTCTCTTCTGCTCATCAAGCCTGCATTTATTTGATCTAAAATACAGAAAAAGCAGTAATATTGTGAAATATTTTTACTATTTAAAATAACTGCTTTCTATTTGAATATAATTTAAAAAGTAATTTAAATTATGTGATCAAAGCTAAATTTTCAGTATCATTACTCCAGTCTTCAGTGTCACATGATCGATCAGAAATCATTCTAATATGCTGATTTGCTGTTAAAGAAATATTATTATTATTATTATTATAAATATTTAAAACAGTTGAGTGCATTTTTTTTCCCAAATTCTTTGATGCTTTAAATTGATCAAAAGTGGTGATAAAAACATTTATAGTGCTACAAAAGATTTCTATTTTAGATAAATGCCTTTCTTCTGATCTTTCTATTCATCAAAGAAACATGAATAAAAAAATCTACTCAGCTGTTTTCAACATAATAATAATAATAATAACAATAATAATAATAAATGTTTGAGCAGCAAATATTAGAATGATTTCTGAATGATCATGTGCCTGGAGTAATGATGCTAAAAATTCAGCTTTGAAATCAGAGGAATAAATTACATTTTAAAATATATTCAAATACAAAAGAGTTATTTTAAATAGTAAAAACATTTCAAAAGTTTTGCTGTACTTTGGATCAAATAAATGCAGGCTTGGTGAGCAGAAGAGACTTCTTTAAAAAAAAAAAAAAAAAACATTAAAAATCTTACTGACTGGTGTACAAAAATCACTTCTAGAAGAGTTCATCACACTGACTATAAACATAATTACACTTCATTTTGAACAGTATATATACTGTTTTCTTATTTTAAAATGTGCAAACTTTCTGGTCTTGAGTTTTGAGTTCAACGTACATAAAGAAACAAGAACATTCACAGAAGATAAAAGGATATTGTAACAAAATTAATTGACCCAAGGATAGAAAAGCCCTAAAATAGAAAAAATGAATGAATGAATGAATGAATAAATAAATACATAAATGAATGAACGAACAAACGAACAAACGAATAAGGGTTAGAGGGCACATAAATAATGATAAAGCATTTTGAGCAAAGAAAAATTTATGGCACAAAACATGGCACAAATTCTAGAAGGATTTATCACTTTCTTATTAATATATATTGAATACTTAGATACAAATTAAATTCTTTCTTAAAGATGTTAAAGTTTACTTTTTGTGTATTTACATTTAAGAATGTAAAACTTTCCAATAAACAGAAGAAAGTTTATACAAAAAACTTGCTTTGACCCTATTCTTATTATATTAAAACCCAAAAAAAATATGTTAATTTGAAAAGTGTGCTTGAACTCTTTCTCAAATAAATGCCACTTGCTTTGTTATTTTCTTATCTAATGCAATAACATTTTGTGGCTTATGCAAACACTCTTTTGGCTCACTGTAAAACAAATTATATATGATATAAATGAACAATCACTTCTAAACTCGGCTGTCAGCAACGGATCTTCATTCAGCTGAGACCTCAAGTAGGTGTTCTGCAGCATTTGATGGATGCTAAAGGGTTAAAGTAAATCTCAAGAGCTGGGAAAGATTTTGTGGCTGATTCTGGAACTCAGTGAGTTATTGCTTTTATTCTAGGAGCAGTCAGGCTCTCATTGGTAATAAATCGTGGTGCTCAATATCCGATCCGTGAGGTGTCAGTTATGAAGACTGAACTTGGCACAGAATTTGTTTTCCATCGCTTAAGCGGCCGGGCTGCAGCCTCTCCAAGAACATTGATTGCCCTTTTCCTTCCCCTCATCCTGAGCAGATACAGTACCGTGGCAGCGACTGGTAATAACGGGAAAAAAACAGGGCACTTCAGCCTTGAAAATATCTGTTAATAACTTTGAGGTCAGTCTGCATGCATCAGGATGCATCTGTGAACCTAGTGTTGCAGAGTCAGACGTATGACTAGCAGCGTGAAGACTGCTCAGTTCAGCAGCTCGTTCTGGTCAAGAACTGCCCGTTTGGACAGAAAAAGATGTGCAATGTGAAACTACATGTTTTCATACGTTTAGTGGGACAAAAAAAAAGTGTTGTTGACACACTGCAAGCCTTATCACATCGGCTCATGAATATTTATTAGCGGAAGCTACTTCACCTAATCAATATTCATGATGTCAGTTCAAACTAAGACTAAGAAACTAAAACTAAAACTATTAAAAAGCTTTTTGTTAATCGAAATAAAGCTAAAATTAAATAAAATATAATTATCAGATGAATACAAATGCAATTTTAGACAATTTTCAGGTCTTTTTAACTGATTTATTAATAAATTGTGTTTTTTGGTTTTAACAGCATACTATATATTTATTAGAAATTTAATTTAATTTTATGTTATTTTGGACAGTGTATTTATTTACTTCTCGTAAACATCAGTTAGTAAGTGCACTAGATGTCTTTTTAGGGTATTTTTTGACTGATTCATTAATAAAATAGTGGTTTTAGGTTTTTTTTACAGCATACTATATTTATTAGAATATTATTTTACTTTTTTACTTTAAAGTGTTTTTTATTTTAAATTTCTTCTTTTATTTATTTTACTAGATGTCTTTTTAAGACTATGTTAAAGTCTTTTTAACTGATTCATTAAAAAAAAATTATGGTTTTTGGTTTTAACAGCATACTATTTTAGAATATTTATTTACCATTTTTATTTTAAAATAGTATTTTTTTTATTATTTTATTTTAGACAGTGTCTTTAAAAATGTAATGTAATTAAAAAAAAAAACTAATAAATAAAAATAAATAAAAGCTAAATAGAAAATATAAAAAATAACAAAAATCTAACATCTATATCTATGCCTTGTTAATTGACACAAATCTGAAATAAAATATTAATGTTAAATTAAAAAATGTAAAATAAAAAGAAATAAATAAAAGCTAAACAGAAAATTACAAAAGCAAATAAAATTACCTAAATGCTTTAAATAAAATTAAAATGAAAACTGAAATCATAAAAGCTAATTCAAAACATTAATAAATACTATACTAGCATTTAGTATTATTACTAGAAAAACACTTTTGAAATGCTGTAATAAGCTTTATAATGTGTCATCAATGCATGTAAGTTAGACGGCACGTCCACGGACCGCCCACCGTCTGTTCACTGACCCTGTGCTTGTCGTATCCATTAGTCAATGATAATAAAATGGCAGCGTTGGATTGTAAAGATAGATCATCTGTTTATTAAAAGTGACTGAAGAGGAGGGGAAGTAAAATCGAGCGGCTCTCATTGATCTCCTGGCTGATTTTAAAACAAGACTATGAGCTCATCAAGTAAACGCAACTAAAGCACTGGTTTAAAAGGTTAAGATGTAGCACGACAGTGACTGATGGAGCTAGAATTTGTGTACAACACACTCTTTTGTTGTTACTAAACAGAAATGATCTGCCTGTCATTCACATGGCATTTCGTTTAATCAATCAAAAATGAAAACTGTCATTATTTATTCACTCAAAACTGCATGACATCTCTTGTATGGAAAGAAGCAGCTGGGATTTTCTGCTTTAAACAATATCTTTTGTGTTTCACAGAACAAAGGAAGCCATATGGGTTTTGTGCAACATGAAGGACAGAAATGATGACAGAATTTTAATTGCAGCTATGAGAAAGTCGCTAGCAATCATTGCAAATCTAAGGGTTTTCTTAATGCACAGGGTTTGTTGCAACTGGCTGCATTTTTAACCGGATGCCGCCCAGCAATCTCATCTGACAGGCTTCCTATAATGCTCTACAGAAACCCATTCCCCACTGCACTCATGCTGACCGAATGTCAGACTCTATTTCAAATATCTCGGCTCAATCTACACTGCATTACAGACACGTTAAACGCACTAGAAGCCGCACACTTCACAAAGAGACTGGAGCCCATAAGCTGCTTTATTCATGACTTTCACTATTTTCTACTTGCTTGTGCATTTATAATGCAGAATGACAAATATTTTGACGCTTCCCATTTGTTTCAGATTTTCTCCTAAAATTTCTTGGGAATAGTTGTAATGCAGAGCTAAAAAAAACAAAAAAAGAATGTGCACAGGAGCTCATCTTTGGTTTTAGCAGAATCTGATGAGAAATATTTGACTTGGCAAATCTTGTGAAACTCTAGAGGAGACTCGTGTTATTTTCTTTGGAGAAATATCTGAAAAGAAGAAAAGTCGCCATTTAATCTCATTACTGTCTAGGAGAAACAACTGAAGAGAAATGTTGGGATAGGAATCGGTAGCAAACTCCAATCAGCAGTGTTTGTTAATGTGGGTAATCGATTATTTGGGCTGTTGGTTCGTATAAATTGAAACAAAATATTATTTTGCACCCTGGAAATGCCACTAAACTGCACCAGTAATCCAGTGTTTACCAACATTATATTTTAGTTACAGAGCCATGAAATTGGCAGCAGAAAAGGGCTGCTGGAAAACTTCATAGCCAAAGTTGCTCATCTAGCACTTGTGCAGTACAGACAACAAAAGACGTGTGGAGTACAAAAGTCTGACATCATACAGAATTTGAAAATAAACTAATCAAATATACAAAAAAGTGAAATTAATTATATGACTCGGATTTTCTTGTGGAGAATATGATCATCAGCTTTAGCTCCAGTGTTGCTGTCATAACACTAAATAAAGGCTGAAAAAGACAGTTTTCTCAGCAATGGCATAGAAAATCCATTTTGGTTCCCCAAAGAATCATTACATCACTTGCTCATCAATGGATCCTTTGCAGTGAATAGGTGCCGTCAGAATGAGAGTCCAAACAGCTGATGAAAACATCACAATAATCCACAAGTAATCAACACCACTCCAGTCCATCCATTAATGTCTTGTGAAGTGAAAAGCAGCATGTTTGTTAAGAAACCATTGCTTCTGACTAACATATGAGTCCTCTATCCATGCTATTGGTTTCTCCAGTGTAAAGTCAACTAGTCTAAAACAGGAGAGAAATATGCACATATCAAGCACTGTTTACAAGCAAAAAACTGTCCTAAACAAATCTATTTAAATATGTGGTTGGATTTTGATGTGAGAGTACAACAAATGATGGAATTTTTAACTGGAGGAAGTTTTGTTTTGGATTATGGACTCATATTTTGGCCAGAAGCAATGGTTTAAAAGTAAAAAAAAATGCCTTAAGGATTCATTTATTTCATAGAAACACTTCTCAAGACATTAATTGACCAACTCGAGAATTATTGTGATGCATTTATCAGCTGTTTGGACTCTCATTGGATGGCATCCATTCACTGCAGAGGAACCATTGGTAAATCTGTTATCAGATTTTGCTCAAGTGTTGCTGTTATAACACTTCTAAAAGAAAAGGATGAAAAAGACAGTTTTCTCAGGGATGGCATAGAAAAAACATTTTGGTTCCCCAAAGAATCATTACATCACTTGCTCGTCAATGGATCCTCTGCAGTAAATGGGTGCCGTCAGAATGAGAGTCCAAACAGTTGATAAAAACATCACAATAATCCACAATAATCCTCCAGTTGATCAGTTAATGTCTCATGAAGCAAAAAGCTGCATGTTTGTAAGAAACAAATCAGTCATTAAGAAATCATTCCTTCTGACTAAAATATGAGTCCTCTATCCATACTACCGGTTACTCCAGTGAAAAGCCGTCTAGTCTCAAACAGGAGAGAAATATGCACAGATCAAGGTACTGTTTACAAGCAAAAACTGTCCTAATCAATTGTATTTAAATATGTGGGTGGATTTTGATGTGAGAGGACAGCAGGTGATGGAATTTTTCACTGGAGAAAGTGTTGTTATGGATTATGGACTGATATTTTCGCCAAAAGCGATGGTTTAAAAGTAAAAAAAAAAAAAAAAAAAAAAGGCCTCCTAAAACCTAAAGGCTGAAAAAGACAGTTTTCTCAGCAATGGCATAGAAAACCCTTTTAGGTTCCCCAAAGAATCTTTACATCACTTGCTCATCAATGGATCCTCTGCAGTGAATGGGTGCCGTCAGAATGAGAGTCCAAACAGCTGATAAAAACATCACAATAAGCCACAAGTAATCCACACCACTCCAGTCCATCAGTTAATGTTGTGAAGCAAAAAGCAGCATGTTTGTAAACAAATCAATCATTAAGAAACCATTGCTTCTGACTAAAATATGAGTCCTCTATTCATACTATTTGTTTCTCCATTGAAAAGTCTAAAAAAAAGAAAAGAAATATGCACAGATCAAGCACTGTTTACAAGCAAAAACTGTCCTAAACAAATATGTGGGTGAATTTTGATATGAGAGGAAAACAGGGGATGGACTTTTTCATTTGATAAAGTGTTGTTGTGGATTACAGACTGATATTTTGGCCAAAAGCGATGGTTTAAAAGTAAAAAAAAAATGTCTTGATGATTAATTTGTTTCATACAAACATGCAACTTTTCACTTCACAAGACATTAATTGCTCAACTGGAGGATTATTGTGGATTATTGCAATGCTTTTATCAACTGCTTGGACTTTCATTCTGATGGCACCCATTCACTGCAGAGGAACTATTGGTGAATCTGTCATCAGATTTTGCTCCAGTACTGCTGTTATAAAACTTCTAAAACTAAAGGCTGAAAAAAAAAAAAAAAAACAGTTTTCTCAGCGATGGCACAGAAAACACATTTTGGCTCCCCAAAGAATCATTACATTACTTGCTCACCAATGGATGCTCTGCAGTGAATGGGTGCTGTCAGAATGAGAGTCCAAACAGTTGATAAAAACATCACAATAAGCCAATAAACCAATAAAATTAATCCCCACGATTTCAGACCATCAATTAATGTTGTGAAGCGAAAAGCAGCATGTTTGTAAACAAATCAATCATTAAGAAACCACTGCTTCCGACTAAAATATGAGTCCTTTATCCATATTATTTGTTTCTCCATTGAAAAGTCTGAAACAGGAGAGAAATACACACAGATCAAGCACTGTTTACAAGCAAAAACTGTCCTAAACAAACATGTGGGTGAATTTTTATGTGAGAGGAGAAAAGGAGATGGACTTTTTCACTTGATAAAGTATTGTTATGGATTACAGACTGATATTTTGGCCAAAAGTGATGGTTTAAAAGTAAAAACAAATGTCTTAATGATTCATTTGTTTCATACAAACATGCAACTTTTCACTTCACAAGACATTAATTGCTCAACTGGAGGATTATTGTTGATTATTGTGATGCTTTTATCAACTGCTTGGACTCTTATTCTGATGGCACCCATTTACTGCAGAGGAACTATTGGTGAATCTGTCATCAGATTTTGCTCCAGTGTTGCTGTCATAAAACTTCTAAAAGTAAAGGCTTTCTCAATGATGGCACAGAAAAAACATTTTGGTTCCCCAAAGAATCATTACATCACTTGCTCACCAATGGATGCTCTGCAGTGAATGGGTGCCGTCAGAATGAGAGTCCAAACAGTTGATAAAAACATCATAATAAGCCAATAAAAGTAATCCACACGATTTCAGTCCATCAATTAATGTTGTGAAGTGAAAAGCAGCATGTTTGTAAACAAATCTATCATTAAGAAACCAACCTCTTCCATCTGAAACAGGAGAGAAATAAGCACAGATCAAGCACTGTTTACAAGCAAAAACTGTCCTAAAGACAGCTCTAAACAAATATGTGGGTGAATTTTGATGTGAGAGGAAAACAGGGGATGGACTTTTTCACTGGAGGAAGTGTTATTATGGATTACAGACTGATATTTTGGCCAAAAGTGATGGTTTAAAAGTAAAAAAAAAATGTCTTAATGATTAATTTGTTTCATACAAACATGCAACTTTTCACTTCACAAGACATTAAATGCTCAACTGGAGGATTATTGTGATGCTTTTATCAGTTGTTTGGACTCTCATTCTGGCGGCACCCATTCACTGCAGAGGAATCTTTCATGGCGAATGTTCTTCAAAGGTTTTTCATGGAATCATAGATGCCAATAAAAAACCTTTATTTTCAAGAGTGTATAAGAGAGTCTAAAGAAACTCTAAGAGTCCGTTTTCTATTAAACTTCACTCACATTGTTATTCCAAGCATTTTCACTAGTGGTCTCAGACTTTTGGCCTCCTTCATACTTGGAAAATCCCATCTTCGCTGCTCAGACTTAGAAAAGCGGCCCACTGGGGAACATGAGATTAGAGATATCACAGGCGGTTTTATCCGATAACATCAAATCAGAATTGCAACCTGGAGATTATCACGGCTACACCAGCAGGCAAAATGCGGTGCGATAAGTCGGTTTCTATTTTTCCTTTATACAAATCATAACTGGATTAGGACAGCCGTGTCTCTTTGTCCTTTATCTCTCATCTCCGCCTGCCTCTTGTCATTATTTTATTTCATGTATTTTTAGCAGTGATATTTCAAAGGCAGCATACTGACACATCTGTCATCGCTCACATCCGTTAGAGGGTAACAAAGTGACACACCGTTCCTTCGTCAGGAATCCGGGACGGAAGCAGAAAGCTTTCCGCTGCACCCACCTGCAAGATCACCCAGGCGGAACATGCGTTTGATCAGAGGCAGAATTGCTCTCCTACCTTTGCACCGTCTAGTGACACGATAGCGGCTCGCTGACCTGTTTCGTGTTCCAGCTCTCTGGATAAATAATCTGGCTCCTTTCCTCTGGCGGTACACAGAGCGCCGCACACTCCGCACATTTAACAACACACCCACATCGACGAGCCCTCAAAGAGCCTCCGTTTAGAAGGTCGACATTCTCCGCGGAGAAGAATACGGCGATATTCTCCACGTGGGATGTTTCTCCTGACTGATGTGGCCAGATGCTGTCAGTTCCTGTAGCAGCAGGAAATAAAGCGGCAGATAGCGACCGCACTCAGACTGAACTGTTAGCAGCAGGAGGAAAAACAACTAGATAGAATCAATCTAATGGAACAAATCTGTACAGAATTTAAGCAACATCTCTGAGGGACTGTAAGCTACATTAGTCAGGGAATACTCAGACAGATGGCAACAAAACCGTTTTTTGTTTTTTTTTTTTCCTCTCTCTCCTGAAATGTGCTCAGATTTGAGTCGTCGTGAGGCTGAAAAGTGAAAGAAAATAAATTCTTTCGCAGTCGTGGGATAAAACCCTTCTTGTCTTGCATCTTTTGCGGAATGATTTGAGATGTTGCGACATGTCAGATAACTTAACCGTGAGAGGATGTTTTTTGAGAGGATGTTTTCTCTTCTTTCATGATATCTGTCATAGTGAATCACACAAAAAACTGTCAAGAACATGTCTGGATTATATCTCACCTCAAAACCAAAGAAATGATACTGTGCATGCCGAAAAATAAATAAAAAGTTTTCAACACCATCAAGATTCTGGATACTGGTTCTGTGACATTATTTACATGACAAATAAGCACATTTTCTTAATCACTGTACAGTATTCTGTATTTTATTAGTAAGCATATTAAATAGATCACCACTGTAACAGTAAATCAACAAAATTTGTGTAAATATATATTCTGCATGGCCCTGGCATTGTGAAAAGGCTTTCATGCATGTATATAACCGAAATCTAAATGAAAAAAATATATATTTTAATGAAATAAATAAATAATGTTTAATTTTTAAAAATAATTTTGGTAGTTGTTTTTTTAATAAATTAGAATCCCCCCCCCCCAGTTTTTCTATACCAATGTAAATAACAAACGCATAAATAAAATAGATATTTTTACAGCATTTTTATCTTTTTTATATAATTTTCTTGTTTTTCCCTTAACATCACAAATCTAAAAAAAACAAAAAACATTTTATAATTATTTATATAAACAAATAACGTTTATTTAAAAAAAAAATTATAATAAAAAATGTATAATAAAAATAAATAAAAATTATCATGTCATATCATATCATTTGGTAATATTGGTATAATATGATCAATTTAATGCCCCCCCCCTTAATAATGTAAATAAATATAAATAAAATAGATATTTTTACAGCATTTTTATCTTTTTTATATAATTTTCTTTTTTTCCCCTTAACATCACAAATCTAAATGGAAAATAACATTTTATATTAAATAAATAAATAAATAACATCTTCATTTTATTTTATTATTTTATTTTTAAATAATTTTGGTAGCTGTTTTTTAGAATTTTGATAGTTGTTTTTTTTCTTCAGATTTTGGGGTGTAAATAAATAACAAATGCATAATGCATGTGTGTAATATGGGGGTGCAATTCCTAACATTGCATGAATCTAAGCAAAAAAAGAACATATTTTATATTAAATAAATAAAATGTTTATATTTTTTAAAATAATTTTGATAGGGTTTTTTTTTTCTTGTTTTTCCCTTAACATCACATAATTCTAAATGAACAAAAATATGAAGTATAATATATTCTAAATGAAATACAATATTTTACATTAAATACATTTGTTGGCTAGGTAATTTTGGTAGTTGTTTTTCTTAACATCATGCAAATGAATGAATGAATGAATATGACCCAAACATGTCTTTGACAAGTTCACTTGCAGAGCTAATTCTTTTTAAATTTATTATACTTTCTTATATCATAATGTGCAGTGCATCGCCAACTACAAACAAGCAAAAACAGTCGGTTGATTTCCTAGAATTCCTAGATTACCTGTTTGTCTCCAAGCATCGTTGTTTGAGCATCCCAACCTGTCTGAAACAACCAATCACTCAGCCAACAGCGTTTGCGGGGGGCGGGACTATCTGTATGACCAACTAATAGCAGACAAGGTAAGGGCCCATGAAACCTGTTCAAACACAGTCTTTTTTTTTTTGCAATTTAGTGATGCAAGCGGGCCAAAAAGGACGCATTTCAGCTTCAAATATAGTAAAAAAGAACTGCTTCTTGTTCAGGTAGCATTAAAGGCATCAAAGTCTTTTCAAATCCCCAGAACATTTACCCGGAGTGGCTGTGACATGTTTTAGACCGCAGTGCGTGATACAGGCCTATCCGATATTTTTGTTAGGTAATGCTCTGCAGGAAAAAGAGCATAGAGGGGTTAGTGGTTCAAATCCCGGCTGTGAAATATTATTGACGTAGCCCGCAGCAAACAAGGCGTTTAATCTGAACTGCTTCAGTAGATATCCATTTACATAAATGGGCAAAAATGTAATCCTTTGCCTTGGATAAGAGCTTCACTGACTGAGAGCGGGGGGGGGGGGGGGGTTGTGACGTGAAAGTAAAAACTGCATTATGCTCTGAGTGTGTGGCCCTGGCATTGTAAAAAGCCTCTCATGCATGCAGGTATAGTTTTGCTTGCTGACGAAGGGCTGGTGTGACTCAGTTCAGATGGGTCGAATCGCTTGGATGCATTTACAGCAGACACATCTGAATAGATGAATCTCATTTGGCTCAGAAAAGACTCAGTTAAACCAGACACTGTATCATTTCTATGCACAAAACTGTATTACAATCTGTTATTTTAAGAAGACATGATATAACATTTGCAAGTGATATACACCACTGTTTTCTTTTAAATAAATTAATACTTTTACCCAGCAAGGATGCATGAAATCAATCAAAAGTCATAGTAAAAACGTTTAAGATGTTATGAAAAAAATCATTAAAAAACTCTGAATAAAATGTATCACAGTTTCCACAAAAATATTAAGCAGCGCACTGACATTGATAATAATAAAATGTTTCTTAAGCAGCAAATCAGCATATTAGAATGATTTCTGAAGGATCATGTGACACTGAAGACTGGAGTAATGATGCTGAAAATTCAGCTTTGCATCACAGAAATAAATTATATTTTAAAATATATTAAGAAACAAAGCAGCTATTTTAAATTGTAAATATATTTCATAATTTTACGGTTTTTACTGTATTTTTTTGATCAAATAAATCCACCCTTGGTGAGCATAAGACTTCTTTCAAAAACCATACCAACATAGGGGTGTGTGATATTGACAAAAAATAATATCTCGATATTTTCGATAACGATAATTAGACGATAATTTGCTGAGTTGTCTGATATTCTTCATATTCTGTGTGGTGGTCAGTTCACACTGATAGAAATGAATCTTTTCCAATAAGTTTAAATTGATTTTTACCTTTTATGGGCATTTTAACCTTTAAAAAGCTATTTTTTAAAAAAGTGTGCATTATAAGTCAAATTCTTACATTTGGGCTGTTACCAAGAAAATGAAATCAGTAACAACAACATTTGTCTTTGCAATGCAGAGGAAACACAGAAGCTTCATCTGAAGTGGCATTTAGATGTATTTACACACTGTTTAATGCAGGTCATGAATGCATTTAACCTGCAGTTACAAATGCATAAACAATGTTTTGATATTTTAAAAATAAAACGTTGAATACTGATATTTGAAATTATTTTAATAATAAAAAGATACTTTTAATGCGGAATTAAAACCGCCAGTAGGTGGCAGCAAGTCACAGTTAATAAGTGAGTCATTGTGATTGAACTGAATCATTTAAATGGATGAATCATTGAGGAACGAAACACCATCATGTTGCTCAGAGACTCAAAACAGCGCTGTGGCTGTGGATGCAATATGGTGTCTAAAACGTAAGTCTCTTAATTCTTGTCCATTGAACTGTTGTAAAAAAAAAAAAAACATGACATTTGTAATCATGTTAATTTTCTGAGAAGAATACGGCACTCTTCGTGTGATATTAACTATATGAATTGGAATAAATCTGTACATTTTCTGTCCCCATGTCTTGATTTTGTGATCATTCTAAATGTATTTTAATAGACTGAATCCTGCAGTGAAAGAACGTACTGTTAATGCGCATGCGCACTAGTCTAGACTTCACATAATGCGTGCACTGTAGGTGTTTTGAATGGTTTTTGCAAAATACTCAATAATGTTCGTTAAAACATCAATTAGGACATTATCACAGACGATGTATATCGCTCACCCCTATACCAACACCAAACTTTCGAGCAGCAGCCTATTTTTTAGTGGAATCTTATGCTATTTCCCTGTCGACTGCCTAACAGCATCAATCAGCATGTCATGTTGTCATTTCCCATGATTCCAGACTGATTAGTCACTTGACATAGTTTGAAAGTCAGCGGTGGTGCAGAGTTTTTAATAAGCTTGAAATAAGGCATATCCGCACTATGATCTTCACTGTAAACATATGACATCGGAAACACCATTATGAGATTGCTAATTGATAATTAAGCGATTATGAGAGTGCTACACGTTGCCTGTCTCAGAAGTGCTGTCAGGAGAATCCCTCAGACGAGCAAATACAATAGCGGCGACCTGTGTTTTATTTGCAGATCATTAGAAGCAACTTTCAGTAGTCGGAGAGATGATCATTATCGGCTGCCCTCCGCTTAACACCCTCTCTGTCTGCAGCTGAAGTTTTCCCCGGAGAACACCTTTAAACGGAGACGGCCTGTCTAACAGAACAAATTAAAGAAGACTGGAAATACAGCGGCATAATGAGCTGATTTAACACACAGGAGAAGGTTCAAAACCGAAAGGCCGATAACAAGTGCAGAAGCTGCCAATGCGTTTTGGCCGGGGAGTCTAATTTCCGCAAACACGATATTCCTGAACACATTCGTGCTGGAATGTGCGAGAAAACGGAAAATCGCTGGAGCTATTTCATTAGAACAGTAGCACAACAAGCTCAAATAAGTGAAAGTCATTCCTCGCTCATGCTTGGAATTAATTTCACACATCAATATTCCCAGTCTGCGCTCGTGGTGAGGCATAATGCCCCTGCATGTCAATGTGAAGTAATCAATTAGATCTGCCTGTTATTGAGGCTTTTCTAAGACCTGATCAATACGTCAAAGTCAAGCCACCAGACTCCAAACAGCAATTAAAACATGAGCAAAGCAGATAGAAATACGCTTCGAGTGACTGTACGCTCACATTCAGGTTTCCGTATGGAAACGGGAGCTCGTCTAATCATAAAGAGATTACATTTTCCGACAGAATTCACTTAGCGGTGACAGAAACGAGTGCGCCGAGGCCACAAGTCAAGCATAAAACTGCATTTATTTCCCTCAAAGTAAAATCAGCCCTCCAGGGAATACAGGAGACCACAGAGACTATTTCAACATCCGCGACAGAAGCATAAAGTACTAAAAGACACCTGGGACATAAAGACAAACCTCTGATATGCAGACTTCCCCTCCGGGAGTCGACTTACAGAACACATTTTAAACAATACAACACTGTCTTTGCCAAGAAAACGCTGCCAAGGTCACAAAAGCAAATTCAAAGCGTCAGCACAATTCATATTGGATTTCAAATAAACCCGAGAGAAAGCGCGGGCTGGCGCCCATTCCTCACAACAAGACAAGTGACTTACTGCCTTTGATTTGCCCGGAAGAAAACGCCGGGGAGGAACGATCCTCATCAAACACCTATTTTGCTTTTCCAATTGCAACTTGAGAGCTACAGTAAAGAGAACAAAAGCAAACGAAGGAGACGGCACAGCCATTACTGTCAGTCCATAAGTAAGCGGAGCGGCACACCGAACACCCGCCAAAACAGGTGATGCTACTGATACTAACTGCATCAGATAATGTGCCACGGCACATGGGCCGTTTTTCAAACACAAAAATACTTGAACAATAAACAATGTGCTATTATAGACATTCTTCTTAATGCATACATTTTCTTTCATCATGACGTTGCTTTTTTTGTATCCTGCCAACTTTAAACTTCTTGCTGTATTAGCAAATATTTACATTCAAGCTAACATTTTGCCTCTATATACTGTATATTTTTAGATTTTAGTCAACATAACATTTCTTTCCCATTTATTTCCCCTTTGTAGACTTTTCCATAAATGCTAAGACATCATCATCCTTTCAAGATGTGAAATCTTCAAGGACAAGCTAAAGTCTCTTTTTTTAAACGGTTGATCTTATGCTAAGCTTATACAGGACAATCTTACATCAACACTGTTGCTATGCTTATTTACAGTAAACCACTGCTATTTCAAAAGATCATTGTTTACCAGTGTTGGGGGTAATGTATTACAAGTAACGCGAGTTACGTAATCAGATTACTTTTTTCAAGTAACTAGTAAAGTACTGCATTACTTTTTATTTACACTCTTAAAAATAACGGTGCTTCACGATGCCATTGTCTAAATGGTTCAATAAAGAACCTTTAACATCTGAAGAACCTTTCTGTGTCACAAAAGGTTCTTTGTGGCAAAAAAAGGTTCTTCAGATAATAAAAAGGTAAGAAAGAGATGGTTCTTTAAAGAACCTTTGACTGAATGGTTCTTTGTGAAACCAAAAATGGTTCTTTTATGGCATCGCTGTGAAGAACCTTTTAAAGCACCTTTATTTTTAAGAGTGTATGAGAAAATAGCTACGTTAATTTTTCAAATAAGTCACGCCAGTTACTTTGTTTTCCCATTTATTGACTTACAAGTCTCCTGTCCCCATGCTGAGAGAAATCGGTAATATGTACAAAGCCGTAGTGTACGCTGTGAAACAGAGAAATGCAAACTCAGAATGTAACGCAAACTTGCAATAATTAAATGTTAAATAATACAAATATCTTTCATGTATTTAATCCAATTTTATTAACCAATGTCTTTGCTGCTGACCTTCGATTATTCAATTTAACCATACTAACAAGCAAATATTACTTTAACTAACATTTGTGCTTAATTTTTTTTTTTTATTTCTGAAGAGTGTTGAACTTTCTTCTCCTACGTTCTACGTATAGACATGAATATACTTTTCCTTTAGCATGATGCTTATTCATTTCACTTTTTGGTGTGAAAGGGCTTTTACATTTACTTTTTATATTAAAAACAAACAAGCAAGCCCTTCAAAAGCAATGCAAAAGTAATGCAAAAGTAACATAACACATTACTTTTCATAAAAAGTAACTAAGCAGTGTAATTAGTTACTTTTTTAGGGAGTAATGCAATATTGTAATGTATTATTTTTAAAAGTAACTTTCCTCAACACTGTTGGTCACATTTTACAATGAAGTCTCATTTCTTGACATTAGTTAATATGAACTAGCTACTAACTAGCAATATATTTTTACAGTATTCATTCACTTTTGTTAATACTGGTTAATAAAAATATTTTTTTTTCCAGTTGTTAATGTAAGCTGAGCACAAATGCATTGACAAATACAACTTTTGACTTAAAAAATGTATTATTAAAAGTAGAATTTAAAATTAAGTTTACTAAATGCAATGAACTAATATTAACTAATGTAGTTAAATAATATTAACAAATGAAACCTTATTATAAAGTGTTACCAGGTTATTAATAGAACTATTAAATTCTCTTCTAAGAAGCATTAGATTTATGACCTTGAGGTTTGCGATGTCAAATTTACTGTAAAATTTAATCAATGACCTATTCCGAAGGCAAAACTGTCCGAACATATATTTAAATGCAATTCAGTAGTAACACATTATATACCTGATAAAATGTTTATACTCATAACAAAAGTACTTTAAAGTCCCAATGAAATCAAAATTGACAATTCAGATTTTTTACTGAATATTCCTAGTGTTTATTATAAATAATTTATCCGTGGACATCATTATTTTTTAATCATGTGCTCTTTTTATGTTTTCCCAGGTTTTGCATCATCCATGTTACTATTACATTTTCCCATTTGTAGACCAATGACCTTTTCCATAAATCCTAAAAACTGTGCATAATGACATCATTATCCTTTCAAGAAGTAAACTCTTCAAGGACAAGTCAGTCTTTTTTATGTCCTTTTTTGCCTCAATTTTGTCAGTACAGGACAATCTTACATCATCAACTTTGTTACCATGGCTATTTAAAATAAACAACTGATATTTGAAAAGATTATTTATACAAATTTCATGTTTAAATTCTCCTTTGAAGAAGCACTGGTTTCATGACCTTGAAAAAAAGTATTTCTATAGTGAACTAAACTGTAAAGTAATGCAATTAATAAATAAATTAACTATTGAACTGTAATGTAATGTAATAAATTAACTATTCTAAAGGCAAATTTATGTCCCAACACATATTAAAATGTATTAATTTAGCAAGAAATACCTAATAAAAGGATTAAAATCTTAAAAATAAAAATCCTATGATCTGTTAGACAGATTATACTCCTCCATTCCTTTCAGTGGAATATTGCAGTGTTTATTATAAATCATTTACCTTTGCATATCATTACTTTTTTTAAATGCATGTGTCTTCATAATCTGTAATCAAAAACATTAACTTTCTCTCTCTTTCGCAACACCATCTCTTCTGATGATGTGTGCAATGAAGTGCTGTGCAATAATCACTTCCCTCCAGCAACCTGTCAGTCACATGAGATCACAGCAATTACAAAACGGCATCAATCCAATCAATTCCCAGTGGACAAAATCAAGTCCCGCCCACCATTTGTTCAAGAAGCCGTTCCACTCAGATGTCACAGTAGAAAAGAAAAAGTGACTGCAATTTTCGTTTCATGCTGACTTCTAATCTAGTTGGAAAGGCACCCATTTCGTACTAATGACCCACTTCATGTTCTGCCAGATGTTTAGGCACAGAGAGCTTATTTCACCTTAAACTGCTTATTTATATTATAATTTCACTATCAAGGATTATTTCCTTTAAAGAGAGATGCAAGTTCTTTAAGTTCAAATGACGCAAGTCATTCCTCAAATGACTTGCATCAGTCAAAACACTGTAGAAAATGAAAGATCTGGTCAATTTTGCATGCGCAGATGCAACACATGGTTCAAAAGACATGTAAAACTGATACATGCACAAAGAAAATGGTCTTTTTATGTCTTCGACAGCAAATAAAACCCAGCCAGATGACTCGAATATCAATGAACTTTAAGAGTAAGTGAAGTAATTGAGAAAGAAAACATCACTAGGAGAAAAATTCTTTATATTTCAAAGTTAACATAGCAGTAATCAACAGTGTTTTCAAAAGCTAATGATGATTTATTACCAGCCAGTGTGAAAATACAATGCAATTAATTAGAAAAGCAATTAGATGCAATCAGCATTTTTGAGAAAAAAAAAACCTTCTAACAAACTTTAAAAAAATGGTAACATGCAATTTTTATAATACCGATCGGTTTGCACTTGATCCATAAAAATGCTTATATGACAACCTGTCTGATATTAAACTGTGTTACTGTAAAATCTACCACCAACAATACAAGCTACACAATAAAAGGCCACATTAATTACTTAAAGTTCAACAAATAACAGATTTACCAATGCAACCACAAAACACAATCAGCTTAACACACGATGCTATAAGGCTGCAAACATCAGATAAATAACCCAATATGCTACATAAACATCCCAATAATTATAACTAATAAGCATAAACAACAAAAAACGACATCTAAAAACGTGCTAATTCGCATAGACATAAAGGGATGCTTCTTTCTCCAAAGTATAAGGTCATTCTTACTTTTCGTTAGCAGAAAAAACACCACTAAACAATATTTTAAGAAAAAAAGTATACGCATTGCCTTATTAACTACAACATAAATTGTCTCTGTTAATTTTAAGGTAATTAAAACGATTTTTAAAATACTGAATTTTCAACATTTTCATACTAATTAAAAACAGACCTGGAAATCGTTGTTCTGTTAAAAGAAAAGTCCTACAATGTTAAACAGTGTAGTTGGAAGCTTTACTCACTTTCAGCACCACGGACAGCGTCAGTACCACGCGGGAGACTCGGAGCCTCTGACACCTCCATCACTAATACTCGCGGCTTTGACCCGGCAAACAGTTCAGCGCACTAAACCGCACTAAACAAACTCCAGGATTCACGACAAAACCACAGAACCCGTCACAGCTCATGTTTCCTCCAACATGCAGGTCTGAGCGGCTAACCGTTCTTCAGCGAGAAGTAAGAGAGACGCGTTTCACCTACCGCTTCAGTCGCCTCCATCCTCCGAACTCGTGCTGCCGTGAGTGAGTGTGTGAGAATGAGCCCGAATCCTCTGCGCCACGAAACCTGATGGTGGGAGCCGTTAGACGACAGGCGCACCGTCCAATCACATCGCGCTCTGGGAGACACACAGCCAATTAGCGGTAAGACAAGTTGGACTGTTTTGCATAGCAAGGTTGATTGACGTTGTGAAAAAATGTGCGGAAATTCGCTGCCAAATTACTTTAGTAATTTAAAAGAAATATACAAACAAACATATATGTGTTTAACAATAATTTAAGTGTATAGCACTGGGTAAAATATATCATAAATGAGAAAAAAAAAAAAAAAAAAGATTTTTGAAATATATATATAAACACAACTTTAGTTTTTCCTAATTACAATTTCCGCCCATTTTTAAAATTATATTATCACTCTGTATTTTAAAGCAGAAATCAATACTTCATATTGATTAAAATACATATTAAATGTATTTTAAATTTAAATTAAATGGTAAAGTTACAAATTTTAAACTTTAAAAGAAACATAAAACTGCTAAAATTAAATGTTATTAAATTGAAATAAATTATATATTTATTAAATATCTCATATGTATGTATGTGATAACTTATGATAAAAATATAATATATAATGATTAAATATTATATATAATATAATATATAATGTAATATAATATAATACTTTATTAAAGCTCACTGCCCTCTCTGCTCTCTGCCCCAGCTTTTTGAAAACAAAATATAATTATAATTAATTGTAATATATTGTCATATACTATAATAATATAACCTTTCGTTGTGCACACGTTTTTAAAAACATCCTGAAATATTTTTGAAAACATTCATAAAATTGTCAAATCAAAGTCAGCCTTCATTATTTTAATTATTTAATTAATTGTTTTAAATGAAAGTATCTTTAATTAAATACATTTTCACCAATATGAGTTCCATCAAAATAAAATAAAATAAAATAAAATATGAAACTTTAAAAGAAACACACACACACACAAACACACACAAAATGTAATAATTGCTAAAATTAAATGTTATTAAAATAAAATAAATGATCTAAATGATTAATATCCATATATCTATAACATTAAAATGTACAAATGACAAAATGAATATTATACTAATATAATATAATATAATATAATATAATATAACCTTGCTTTACGCACGTTTTTGAAAACATCCTGAAATATTTTTAAAAACATTCATAAAATTATGTCAAATCAAAGTCAGCCTTCATTATTGTAATTATTTAATTGTTTTAAATGAAAGTATCTTTAATTAAATAAACATTAAAATGTACAAATGACAAAATTTATATAATATAATATAATATAATATAATATAATATAATATAATATAACCCTGCTTTGTGCCCCTGCTTTTTGAAAAAAAATTCTCAAATATTTTTGAAAACATTCATACAATCTAATCAAAGACGCCTTTCATTATTTTAATTATTTAATTATTTGATTTCAATTAAATTATCTTTCATGAAATAAATTATTTCACCAATATGTGACTTCCATCAAAAATAAAATAAAATAAAATAAAATAAAATCCAGTTGTTACCTTACCATCCTAAATATCTGCTGGAGATTTTTTCTTTGATGGCTTGCTCACCCGGAGACAATAAATGAATGATTTCTGTAAATCTGCATTGAAACAACATGTATAAGTGAGTGTTATAAATTGACCTGAATTACTCTATGGAGTTATTCAGACCTGTTCTACCCCTTATCGTATGCATATCTCGAGAATAATTTCCCCATCTCTGAGCAGATGGATGTGTCCAGTCATGTGCAGCAGAGGTCTGTCAGGTGTAGCTGCATTAACACCACTAATCTAATAGAGTTAACGACCTTAGAGAGACAGACTGACTGCCTGCTCCACACGTACAGACCCAACAACACTACAATTAGAATTCAGAAACAATACTGTTACATATATACACTAGACAATACAGTTAGACATAAGAAAGAGCTATACATGTGTGGGTATTATCTGCCCTCCTGATAATGCTGAGCGTTTCCAGCTCATCCATCTAAGAGCGGTATTAGTCAGCGCTTTATTCATCTGGGGTAGGAAGGACAAGTGGATTAGGCCTTCTCCTGAGTTTATTGCCTCTGAGGATGTCATTATTACAAGAGTATTATTCTAATTTTCAGTTTAATGCTTTAGAAAAGTTTTGAGATGACGCTAATGCACAAAGCCTATTTGGGAGTCATTTAAAGCATTTTAAATTTTATACTATTTGATGTAATAGTTCACCCAAAAATGAACATTTGCTGAAATTGTATTCACCCTCAGGTCATACAAGATGTAGATGAGTTTGTTTCTTCATCAAAACAGATTTGGAGACAATCAGCATTATATCTTACTCAGCAATGGATCCTCTGCAGTGAATGGGTGCCGTCAGAATTAGAGTTCAAACAGCTGATAAAAACATCACGATAATTCACAAGTATCCACACCACCCGAGTTGTAGATTACTCATGGATTATTGTGATGTTTTTATCAGCTGTTTGGACTCGCATTTTGACGGCACCCATTCACTGCAGAGGATGCATTAGTATTTTCAGCAAAATCTTATGTTTGGGTGAACAAATCCTTGCATGACTTTGAGCAGACAGCGAAGGAAAAGATTCAGGCATCCAGCGTTCATGTGAACTCCTTCAAACCTGTCTGAAAACATCCCAGCATGCACCTCAGGAAGCTGGCTGAATGTCAGTGTAAGCTGAAGTGCAATCTAGACAAAGTAGCTGCTCAAATAGTTTTTATTTGTGAAACAGTTTTGATCATTACTGTACATCATTGACACATACTGTACTTCCATTTGCGCAATTTCAGTTTGAATTAATTGCATAAGTAGATGTTTCAAACTTTGACTGCCAGTGTAATTGAGTTGCCCTTTTTTTACAACTGATGTCACAAAAGATTCTATTTTTGTGCTAAATGATTTTAACTAGGCCAAAGGATAATAAATGAGTTTTGAATTAAAGCCATTGTTCACAATCTCCATGGTAACAAAGCAGTCATGCACTGCCATGTTTAGTTCTGTTTCGTCTTATTCTTTTAAAGGAACAGTTCACTAAAAAATTTAAAATCTGACATCTGGTTGAAATTTTGATAAAGCACTGGTCAATCTTTCCATTGCAATTACAATCAGTTTTGGACAGGAGCTTTGAAGCTTCAAATAAAGTGAAAATGATATATATGATTCAAAAACTATATTTCAGATCATACTATTCAATATTATTTGACGGCTTTGTTTGAGAAAGACAAGACAGAAATATAAAAAGTTTCACTTTTAAAGAAGGTTGCCATCTGCTCTAGTTTTCCATGCAACTTTCATGAAAGCAGCAATGTCTGATCTGTGAACAAATCATCCCTTTATGTCAAATCTTTTTTAAAGAATCGGTGATCTGATTCACAAAACCAGCCTGAATGATTCGTTCATTGGAGAGGTATATTAAAAAAAAACACTGACTAAAATTTAACAACACCAACTAAAAAAACAACAACAAATCTATGAATTCAGATGAGTGTTATTTCAGTACTAAGATACTATTAAAGTTTTTAATAATAGTTTATAATATTTAGATTTTTTAAAATATATTTTTTTATGTCCCTATAGTCTTGATTCATTTTAAAATAACAGTTATTAGTTTATATTTAGAATCTTTGTTTTGATGTTTTTTTCATATATTTTGTTTTCATGGTAATTTTAGTTTAAGTTTTTGTAATTTTTAATTTGATTTTTATTTGTTTTATGTATTTATTTATTTATTTTCCGCATGTTTTGTCTGTATAGTCTTATTAACTTTAGTTTTATGAATGTAAGTACACCAAGTTAAACTAAATAAAAATGAGTAAAAGTTGCCTTTGGCAATTAGATGAAACAAAATAAGTTATATACACTACCAGTCACTTTTTTTTTTTCTTTTTTTTTGTTTAAAGAAGTCTATTCTGCTCACCAACCCTGCATTTATTTGATCCAAAGTACAGCAAAAAAAAAAAAAAAAAAAAAAGTACAATTTTAAAATATTTTTACTATTTAAAATAACTATGTCCCTATAGTCTTAATTCATTTAAAAATAACAGTTATTAGTTTTGAGGTTTTTTAATATTTTGTTTTCATTGTAATTTTAGTTTACGTTTTTGTAATTTTTAATTTGATTTGTATTTGTTTTATTTATTTATTTTCCACATGTTTTGTCTGTATAGTCTTATTAACTTTAGTTTTACGAATTTAAGTACACCAAGTTAAACTAAATAAAAATGAGTAAAAGTTGCCTTGGCAATTAGATGAAACAAAATATGTTATATACACTAGCAGTCACATTTTTTATTTTTTTTATTTATTTATTTTTTTAAGAAGTCTATTCTGCTCACCAAGCCTGCATTTATTTGATCCAAAGTACAGAAAAATAATAAAAAAAAAAAAAACAGTACAGTACAGTACAGTATTTTTACTATTTAATTGTAATTTATTCCTCTGATTTCAAAGATGATTTTTTAGCATTATTACTCTAGTCACATGATCTTACAGAAATCATTCTAATATTCTGATTTGCTGCTCAAAAAACATTTATTATTATTATTATATTGAAATCAGCTGAGTAGCTTTTTTTTCAGGTATCTTTGATGAATAAAAAGTTCAGAATAACAGCATTTATCTGAAATAGAAACCTTTTTTAATAGTATAATCATCACCTTTAATCAATTTGAAGCATCCTTGCTAAATGAAAGTATTTATTTTTATTGAATGGTATAGTGTATAATGTTACAAAAGCTTTTTATTTCAGATAAATGCTGAGCTTTGGATCTCTCTATTCATCAAAGAATCCTAAAAAAAATAATATTGCTAATAATAATAATAATAATAATTTTTTTTTTCATTTTCCTTCATCAAGTAACACTGAAGACTGGAGTAATGATGCTGAAAATCTAGCTTTGAAATCACAGGAATAAATTACATTTTAAAATATATTCAAATAGAAAACAGTTGTTTTAAATAGTAAAAATATTTCAAAATTCTACTGTTTTTGCTGGACTTTGGATCAAATAAATGCAGGCTTGGTGAGCAGAAGAGACTTAAAACATTAAAAATCTGTACATATATACACACATATACATATTGGTATGGACAACTTTTATGATACTTTGAATCCTTTTTGAAGCCTGAAACTACTGTAAAAATGACCAGGAAAATTGACATGAGGATGAGTACATAGTCCTGTGCATGAACAATTTCTTTAAAGTTATTTAAATAAAACTTAGTTTGAGATGTCTGGGTAAGAAAGGTGAGCGCCATCCTTCTCTCTGTATCGTCTGACAGCGTCTCTGTGGAAGATGGGCTTTGCTCAATGATTCATGTGCTCTTGGAGGTTTCATAAAAACACAAAGACAGATAGACGCATCATATTTATTAAGGGTGTCACGATCCTCCAAATCCTCGATTCGATTACATTTTCGATTCTAAAGTCACGGTTCGATTCGATTCTCGATTTAAAAAAGACAAATTTGAAAGCACAAGCTATGCCATTTTAAGACTTTTATGCAATATAATAATATCTGACCTTTGTTCGCAATGTACCACACACTACATTGTCAAATTTAAAATGTTTATTAACAATATAATGTAACAATAACTTATATCTTCAGTCAATTGGAAACTTATACAAAATAACCTGCCATCTAATTTCTCTTTTGTAACTGCAGTTTTCTTCACAGATGATGACATTCAAGTTCACAAAAAAAAAATAGCAGTTTCAAGTTCTTGTTAAAGAGGAATATGAAAAGAGAACTGCTAAAAATATTGCAAAAATACTGTCAAAAATATCAACTATTTACATTTATATGGGCAGATTTATTTTTTTATAGTTTCATGTTCTTCTTTAAGAAAATGAGAATGTCCACATTCTCTGTGGAGAGGGCTGCTCTTTGAGATGTCACAATGTCCCCAGCTGTTGAGAACACTCTTTCACTTGCCACACTTGTTGCTTGTACAGCAAGATAACGTTTGGCAAGCTTGGACAAATTTGGGTACTGGTTCTCATTATCTTTCCACCATTTCAGTGGATTTGAATCCACAGAAATTACTTTAGCCATTTTGTATAGCTGAATCTCGTCTTTTACAACATCAGGCCATGGTTTGGTTTCTGATGATGATGCAGTGGAGGCTGTGCTGAAAAAAAAATCACCAAACAGTTCACTGAGTGCTGTTCTCTTTGTTGGGGGGCTGCCTCCACTGGTTGCTACAGTGACTGTATCCTCTGCAGGGTTTTGGCTGGATCCTTCTCCTGAGGCATGAGACTGAAATAGTCACACACAAAACACTGTTGTTTAAGGTAATAAACAGGCAGAAATTATATTTAAGTGTGACAACAACAAACAGAAAGGATATTGTGATTAGTCCTATTCATGAAATATTATAAATGTGAAATTATGTAAATACAAAAAACAAACTACTTTAACTTAATCACATTAGCCTATTAGCATCACATACCTGTGTGGAGTGCTCTTGCAAGATTTTCTCCTCCAGACAATTGAAGATCTCATTCCGAGATATGTCATCCAGGTGGGGTAAAGTTTTAAACCTAGGATCCAAGGCAGTGCTCTCATTCAGGAACTGTTGAAGTCTTGGGTCTGAATACCTCTCTTCAAAATTTGCCTCTATAGCAGATTTAACATCCTTTACAATTGTTGAATCTGTGTCACTGTGTTTCAAAGATGTCAGGATGGTGTGTTGTAGGGGCATGACCATAGACACAGTAGGCTGCTGTTCGGAACTCATCAAGGTTGTAACTGTTTTCAGGGGCTTCAGTACCTGACATACATCTTCCAGAACAGTCACATCTTGATCAGAGAGGGTGATAAGGTCTTTAGCATTTTTTTTAATGTCTTTTTCTGCAAGTGCAGAATAGATAGCAGCTTGTTGCTCTAAATAGCGTGTGATCATGTCATAGCTGGAGTTCCACCTTGTAATGACATCTTGAACCAGCGTGTGAGGAGGAAGCTGAAGCATGTCTTGTTTTGACTTTAAGACGGCTGCTGCAGTGGTGCTTCTGTGGAAAAAAGTGACCACCCTCCTGACTCTGCCCAAAAGACGGGAAATCTGGTTTACTCCCAAACCCTTCTGGGAGGCCAGATTCACAGTGTGGGCAAAACATCCAATGTGTGGAGACAATCCAGCTGCATGTGAGGCATTGACAATGTTCTTTGCATTATCAGTTGTCACAGGAATTGTTGCATTTTGTCTGTTCAACTTCCATTCCAGTACCACTTCCCTCAGCACTTCTGCTAAATGTTCACTTGTGTGAGCTTCATATATGGGGCGAGTTTGAAGTACTGGATTTTGAATTTCCCAGTCATCATTAATGTAATGCGCTGTGACAGTCATGAAGCTCTGTGTTGCTCTGGAGGTCCAGCAATCTGTAGTCAAGGCTACTAAATGTGCACTGCTAATACCTTCAATAACTTTCTCCTTCACATTATTGTACATGGAGGGTATCACCGTAGCTGTGAGATGCGTTCTACTTGGGATTTCGTAGCGCGGTTCTAGCACGCTAATTAAATGCCTAAAACCGGAGTTTTCTACCACTGAATAAGGTTGCATGTCCGCGGCTATAAATACTCCTACCGCGCTTGTAATTGCCTTTGCACGTGTTGAGTTACTTGGAAGTTTTATTCCAAATGAAGACGGGAGAGTAGTTTGTGTTACACTTGTCGGTTTAACAGATAAATCTATGTTTTTGTGGTGCCTGCGGAGATGCCCTGCCATGTTAGTCGTGCTGCCGGTGGAATAATGTGGTATACGTACATAGCAGAGCTTGCAAACTGTGTTTTTTTTGTCGACAACACGAACGTTGTCAACATAACTCACTGGAAATCCAAAATACTTCCACACCGGCGACTTCAGTGAAAGAGGAGGGGGTTCAAGTTCTGTCGACGGGTCTCCTGCGTCTGCAGTTGCCATGCTATCTTTTGGCTGTTTGTTGTAGCTGTTAGGTTGACTCGCAGCACTTCAACAAGCGTGTTTTTTTTTTTTTTTCGCTTGGCAAGCCAAACTGACGTGACATGGGGGCGTGGCAGCATCGACGATTCCATTTTTTGATTCGATAATCGAGATTGAGCATGAATTTCGATCGATTTCGATTTAAAATCGAAATCGTGACACCCTTAATATTTATCCAGCCAGACAAGTGTCTGTGTGTGTATGAGATGAGAGTAACTAACTTTAAACACAAAGGGAAGCTGAAGACTGCAGCTTTCGTTCTCTACCCATTGGTTTTTTCCACTTGAGTCCCCTGAATGGCTCAGATTAGCTCACACCCTGCAGAGACGAGAGGCCAAAGGATTTCACAGCATTAAACCACTTGCTACAGTAGCCTACATATGCGAGAGCTTAGTTATTGAGATAAATGATCTAGTGATGGTTTCTGACATATACAGTAGATGAACCGCTGGGTTGAATGAACACTTATTTCATACAGTATGTGGGGAGCCCTGAGAAGGATGGAGAACTAATACAAGCATCACGTTTGAGGTGAAAACACGATACATCCACATCAGTTGGAAACCATAGATAATTCAGAGCAAGAGCTTGTGAGACATATTCAGCTCTTCCAGGATTCATTCATTTTTAAAGGGAATGTACTTCACTCTGACATGACAGCTCTGTATCTAAATGTACTGTTTTGCTGTGGGTTTCTTTGGATCTACAGGTAATTTATATGCTAATGCAGCATGCGATATAAAACTATTGCCATGAACAATGCCAAAAATATGCTAGATAAAATTATTGTTTTAAAATTATAATCAGAAAATTATTAATGGCGTAATGGCATAAATTATTATTTTTTTCTTATTAAATAAAATTGCACAGCTCTATGGAATACTTGATTCTGATTGGTCGCTTTTTGTATAATGACCGTTAAAATTAAAATGGTCTGAGAGGGTTGATGATGTTGTCTGAAGTTAAAAAACAGGTCTAATAATAGTTGGTACTTTTTTTCAAAAGTGTAATAGTTAAAGCTTCTCCTACAGGCAATTTTCATCAAAAACGTTCAGAATTTTAGAAATTTGTTTTTAAAAGTATTTTATTGCTCACCAAGGCTGCATTTATTCGATCCAAATTATAGGAAAAATGCTAAAAATGTTAAAATATAATACCGTTTAAAAGAATTGTTTTCTATTGTGATATATTTTCAAATGTAATTTATTCCTGTGTTGCAATGATGAATTTTCAGCATCATTACTCCAGTTTTCAGTGTCACATGATCCTTCAGAAATCATTCTAATATGCTGATTTGCTGCTCAAGAAACAATTCTTGTTATTATTTATCTTGAAAACAGTTGTGCTGCTTTATATTTTCAAGGAAACAGTTACATACAGTTGAGAACTGTTTTACCAAAATAAAAGCGATCATACAAAATACATGTTATTTTTTATTTAGTACTGAGTTTAGTACTGAATAAAATTTTTCTGACATTTATATAGTCCACAAGAGAAAATAATAGTTGAATTTATAAAAAAAAAATTACCCCGTTCAAAAGTTTAAATATGCTTGATTCTTAATACTGCACTGTCAGAAAAAAATGTACAGTTCTGTTGCTGGGGTGGTACCCTAAGTTACAAAGTGAAAAGGTACAAATATGTATTTTTAAAGTACTAATATGTACCTTTAAGGTACCAATATGTAATTTCAAAGTACCAAAATGTGCCTTTAAGGTACTAATATGTACTGTTTAGGGGTAGGTAAGGTACAAAGATGTACCTTTTCACTTTTGTACCTTAGGGTACCGCCCCAGCGACAGAACTGTACCTTTTTTTCTGAGAGTGTGTGTTGTTCCCTGAATGATCCACAGCTGTGTTTTTTTTGTTTAGTAATAGTTGTTCATGAGTCCCTTGTTTGTCCTGAACAGTTAAACTACCCACTGTTCTTCAGAAATAACCTTCAGGTCCCAGAAATTTTGTGGTTTTTCAGCATTTTTGTGTATTTGAACCCTTTCCAACAGTGACTGTATGATTTTGAGACTCATATGCAACTATTACAGAAGGTTTAAACGCTCACTGATGCTTAAGAATGAAACACGATGCATTAAGAACTGGGGGGTGAAAACTTTTTGAATTTGTAGATCAGTGCAAATGTAACTTATTTTGTCTTCTGGGAAACATCTAAGTATCTTCTGTAGCTTCTGAAGGGCAGTACTAAATGAAAAACAAATGTGATATTTAGGCTAAATAAGAAACATGTACACATCTTAATTCTTTTCAAAAGTTTTCACCCCCCGGCTCTTAATACATTGTTTTACCTTCTGGAGCATCAGTGAGCATTTGAACCTTCTGTAATAGTTACATATGAGTCCCTCAGTTGTCCTCAGTGTGAAAAGATGGATCTCAAAATCATACAGTCATTGCTGGAAAGGGTTCAAATACACAAAAATGCTGAAAAACAAAGCTTGTGGAACCTGAAGGATTTTTCTGAAGAACAGCAAGCAGTTTGACTGCTCAGGACAAACAATGGACTCATGAACAACTTTCACTAAACAAACCCCATTTTGCAGATTCTCCAAGGTGTACAGTATGTAAACTTTTGACCTCAACTGTATATTTGTCTGAATTATTTGATGAATGGAAAATTTAAACGAACAGCATTTATTTATTGAAACAGGACCTTTTTGCAACATTATTATGATTTACTGTCACTTCTGATCAACTCAATGCAACCAAAATTACTTAATGCTAGTGCATGTTCTTATTTACTCATTTATTCACAATACAAATAAGAAAATACATGCTAGATGAATCAAAGGAGCTCACAAACCACTTTAATACGACCGTTCTCCCTTGAAAGTCCTGCTGGTGCTGATGAGTGTGTTTTGAGGTCTTGAAGCTGCTGCTGCTGTTGTAAAAGAGCGCTGAGTGTTCCAGCTTCCATCAATCTAACACTTCTCCCTAAGGCGACTGTACAGCAAGAGCTATTGATTTACAACAGTCTTACGGGTTTGCTTAAACACTACACCTTGAAATTCTCACTGTGAGTGATGCTAAGGGATTTCAGTTAAAGCACAATAACAGCTGAAGTGCAGTTGAAATGACCAGCAGTTCATGTGATCACGCGTCAGCACCGATTATTTCAAAAGTCTCTCGTTGGTGCTCAGAAGAGGTTATGCTCAACGAAAATTGTTTTCAAGTAAAACACTACACTGTGTACTGCTGGGCTAAAAAATAAAAATAGCCTCAATCCACTACGGTGCAAACTCTCAACACAACAAGACAAGCAATTTTAAAGAAGTATGAACAGCATGCAGGTTTTAAACCACACGAGTAAAGAATTTTCATTTACTCTTTCATATAAAAAAAAAAAAAAACCCTGAATGCATAAACGGTGATATCAAGATGTCTTTATTGCAATTCCATCAATAAATTAGCAAGACCTCTTTGCGAACCAGCCCGACTTAATTTAACGATCAGGGATTGTCCAGTACAAATCATAGAAGACAACTCTAAAAAGATCATTTTCCTCACAAAATATTTTCTGTTTAGAGAGAGAAGGACATACACCTCTATTATAAACAAGAAAAGAGATTTACAAATGTGTGTTTTGTTCATCTTCCTCCCACACAGCACTCCAGGTGCTGCACAGGAAGAAGTTAAAAAAAAAAAAAAAGAAAGAAAAAAAAAAGTTGAAATGTGAAAAGTATCCCCAAGTATAACCTTACAAACAATATAAAAATATAGGGATGCAAATCTACAGAGTTTAATTTAGTAATAATCTGTTGTCTCTCCATGGACATGCTAAAATGCATTGTAGAAAATTTATGCTTGACTAATTTTAAAAAGAATTCCTTAACAGAACTGAAAAGCTCTGCACCATTTTCGAATTGGTAAAGTGTACAGAAATACAGAAGCTTTTTAGAATATTGAATATGCAAAAACTGACCCTTATATTTGGCACCAGTTATTTTTATATTACGATTTTAAACTTGAACATCGAAAAAAAAATGAAATTCTTTTATTTCTGCATTAATAGACCTCCCAAAAATTCCCATAAACTGCATGAGTGTTAATGAAGAAATCATGACCAGGTCATATTCTAACCAAAATAAATAAATGAATAAACAGATAAATGATAACCTGCATAACTAAGGAAAACAAAGCCTGCTTTCAGAACCAAAAAAAAAAAAGAACAGACTTTACTTGAAAATTCAAATTTCACAAAATTCATTCAAATTTTTCATTCAATTCTTCAAAAAAATTCAATTTTCAAATTTAAAAAAATTGTGTTTAAACAACTTAATACTTTTTGTTATGAAAATAGGCTTTTGTTTTTTTTTTATGAAAATAGGCTTCATTTTCTTTATGTGAAGTTTAGGTTAACATTTCTTTCTTTTGATTAGTACAATATGACCGTTTTATTTTTAAAACTGATTTCTGTCTCTTCAAAATCTCACTTTCTTTCAGTTCTTTCTTTCAACCTAACACACAAACTGTCTGAACCTGCGCTTGCTATATATAAATATATATATATAAATATATATATATATATATATATATATATATATATATATATATATATATATATGTATATATATATATATATATATTATATACACGCAACATATATATATATATATATATATATATATATATATATATATATATATCTCTCTGGTATGCTGCTAAATAATTTTAGGTGCTTAGAAATTATTAATGGTTCTTAATATTTTCAATGTTAAACATTTTTTGGTGCTCAATATTATTTAGGATTCTTCGATAAACAAAGTTCAAAAGAGCATAATTTACTTAAAAAATTTTCCAATTTCAAAAATTCCAATGTTCAGTTTTTTAAAAAATTCCAATTTTCAAATTTCAAAAATTCAGATTTCAAAAATGTATGTTTAAACAACTTAATTTAAAAAAAAAGTTAATTGTCATGAAAATAGGCTTTATTTTCTTGAAATTTAGGTCAGTATTTCTATCTTTTGATTAGTAAAACATGACCATTTTATTTTTAAAATTGATTTCTGTCTCTTCATAATCTCAGTTTCCTTCAGTTCTTTCTTTCAACCTAACACATAAACCATCTGAACCTGCACCTGCTTTATATATACGCAACATATTTATCATTTCTCCAAATCCTTATCAACTTCCTGTTACCTTTTCACCTCCGCTATCTTTCTCTCCACCTTTCCTCACCCGTCCGACGGCGAGATTTTCACCCTGCATTCGAAGCTCTTCATCATCGTGATGTGTCCTCGTGTTTCTAAAGTTCCCACAGTACTTCATGCTGTTGTGACATTCTTTGTGTGTCGCTGATCGATGAGATGTCTCCCTCGTTCTCCTCGCTCTTCTTTCACAGCCAGCCCCGAGGCGTTGTTGCACTCCTCCTAAAGTGTGGTCCTCTGAGTTGCTTTCCGACGCTGGTACTTAGGAGACTTTGAAGTTTCGCTCTTCGGGGGCCAAACAGGCTTCACTAATTTCACATCCTGATCCAAAGAGAACGTCTTTTTCGGAGAGGCTGTTTGCGGAGGCCACACTAAAGAAATTTTGTTAGGGCTTTGATTGGCTTCTTTTTCAAATGCGTCTGAGAGCGAGCACATGCTACTTTGTGAAAGTGAATATCTCCAATCCAATGAGTTATGGTCTGTATCCCGAACGCCCAGTAATTCCCTTTGCGATCCTTGTCCAAATCCATCCTCGAAATTCCCTTTAGACTTGAAGAGTTGTTTATAATGTGGCTGGCAGTATAAATGTCCATGGAGAGAGACAAAGTTTCCAAGGCTGTCAGACAACAGAGTTTCATAATTCATAAGTCACAGAAAATATATAGTGCTGTCTGCATTCGCACAGTTTATTAATGAAAACTGCACTGCAAGCTTTCCATCTGAATAGTTTTATGCAGGATACCTAATATTATAGTTAAATAATGGTACTTTATGCATAATAAAACATTCGGAATAGATTATGTTGGAATACTTGCACTGTTAGACGTACTAGAATATTTATGTTAATGTTAAATATGATAAATTGTCTGTTTATGATGCTTTTTAAACAACGATTCACACTAGAAACTCGCCACAGTGATGCTAGGGTGTTGGTTTGTGGTTGCTGATTACTTAAAAGAATAGTTCACCCAAAAATGAAAATATGCTTAGGATGTGGAACATAGAAACAGATTTGTGAAATTTGGCATTACATGACTTGCTCACTAATGGATCCTCTGCAGTGAATGGGTGCCGTCAAAATGAGAGTCCAAACAGCTGATAAAAACATCACAATAATCCGCAAGTAATCCACACCACTCCAGTCCATCAGTTAACATCTGGTGAAGTGAAAAACTGTGTTTATAAGAAACAAATCAATCATTAAGATATGTTTAACTTCAAACTGTTGCTTTCAGCTAAAATAAAGCAAAAATATTTAGGAGCACCAGTGCGACTGACCCGATCAGCATATTTGTGTTTGCGTTGAGGGGAGATAAAACAGGTTTCCACGTGTTTTTGCAACGTTGAGTAATGGATTACAGACATATCTCACGAATCCTTTCATGAAAAAAGTGTAGAGAGAGTGTAAATAAGAGATTGATTGTGCAGTGTAGAGAGCTTCATTGATTATAATGGAATTTTGTGAGATCGCAATGAACTAAGATGAGTGACAGCTTTTAATGATTTTTAAGGGAGTTTGTAAATGAGATATTGATTTAACACATGAGTTAAATAATCAGGAAGTTAATAGTAAGTGACTTGCATTGCCTGACTATAACACTATTGCTTGATTTTGCTCTATTTCGTCATCAAAAATAGTTTGAAACAAGACACAACTGAGCCGCTGCTCATCTCCATTCAAACACAGCGGTGTTCCGTTCATGAACGAACGTGCGTTTTTAAACGAATCTAGTGAGTCTATGATTCAATTTCCAATTCATAAAGACAGTCACTTGCCTTATACTTGAACGAATCGGCCGTTCAAACAAATCGACTGAATGATTCAGTAATTAAATCAGTGACTTGCCGCCACCTACTGGCAGTTTTTGTTTTATTTTTTAAAGTCTCTTATTTAAATCACTTAATATTTCTATATTCAAAATTTTATAATTAAAACAATCTCAACATGAATTTCTAAATTTGACTGCACTCACGCCACCTCTGAGCCTCATTAAACATATGAAAATACACCTACAAGCCACTTTTGTGTACAAATTAATTTTGTTAATACTTATTTCATTTGATTATTAATTTATTCTACTTGTTCTTATTCTGCTGTTTTAATTAGAAATTTTAAAAAGCTTATAATATATATATATATATATATATATATATATATATATATATATATATATATATATATATATATATATATATATTAAAATTTGACATAAAAGATGACATATTTTTAATAAAGTCAGAAAAATTCCATTATAAACGTAAAAGGAAAATACCTGAAAAATCACTTTAAGGAGTCAAATATCACCTCGTAATGGGAAGGTTAATTTTTGATCAGATCTTTTGATTATTGCTCCTAAAATTTTGACTGTGCTCCTAAATTTTTTAACTTACGAGCACAAGTGCTCCTAAAAAGAAAAGTAAGCGTGGAGCCCTGGATTATGGTCTTCATATATTTTAGCCCAAAAGTAATGGTCTGAAGTTAAAAAACATCTTGATGGATTTGTTTCTTACAAACATTAAGCTTTTCACTTCACAAGATGTTAATTGATGGACTGGTGTGGATTACTTGTGGATTATTGTAATGTTTTTATCAGCTGTTTTGGACTCTCATTCTGACGGCACCCATTCACTGCAGAGGATCCAATGGTGAGCAAATGATGCAGTGCTGTGCATTTCTCCAAATCTGTTCCCATGAACAAACAAACAGGCGATAAGTACATTTTCAGCTTTTTTTTTTTTCACTCAAAAGTATGTAAAAAAAAAAAAAAAAAATTAAGTAAGCAACACTACATTTCAAAAGTTTTATCACATACCTCAATTTGTTTTTGCAGTGCTCACAGACAAAACAAGATTTATGGAACTTCTTTTTGTCGGCTATCAGGCCTTCCATGGGGTAAACCCTCTTCTTGCACACCGCACACATCTCCGACTTTGGTACTCGAATCTGACAAGATGGCAAAAAAAAGTTTTGTGCACAATCAATATTCCCACGCAGCACTTTGCCAAACACTCAGTTCTCCAACTGGGCAATGCATGCAAATCTCATCGAACAACATCCACTACTGCAATGTAAGGTTATTGGCAAGTTTGTTAACAACAGGATTAGTGAAAGACAAGTTCAGACACACAATAACACATTTATTGGCATTGATACTTCTCAAATCTGGAGGTCCTTAACACAAATATGACAAAATTTTAAACTAAATAAACTTGATTCTTTACACTCTAGATGGGTTATTTGCGAAATTTCTTTAACTGCTCATTGAATTAAATCATTTTAACCCCTCACTCAGGTAGTTTAGTAAAACGTGTACTGTTCAATAGGCAGCCAATGCTGGGTTATCATTTGTTTTTAACCTAACACACTGTTTTTTCCCCCCTCAGCTGAGTCTACAGCAGGCTGAATAACAATTGGGTTATAATTTGTGGAGTTATTTTGGGAAATGTAATAATCTTGCAAATTCACAGTCTCTGAAAAGAAACAAACAAAACAACTATAAGTTGCTGTTTCTCAGGTCACACAGAGAAACAAAAATCAGGCATTGTTTTCCTTCATTCAGTGTTCTGATTCAATCCCTAAAACATTTTGCTTTTAAAATACATTTGATTCTTGCAGCACTCTCAAATGCAAATGAGACAGAGATGAATGGCAATTATGGAGAAAGCACTCAGTGTTATTGAGATGTTTGAAATTCTAAGCTGATAAACTGTCTTTTTTTTATTCTTTGATGGTGCTGCAAGCGAGAGTAGGCAGACAGCAGTTCTGACTGGCTAAAAAATAGTGTAGGCTGCTCTCTAGACTCTGTGATTTCTCAGGACAATGATTTCAGTGATATGTGTCAGATAGTACGTACAAATATGTGTGTGGTATAATAAATAAATACATAAATAAATAAATAAAAAGCAAAAAAAAAAACAGAAAATTTGTTTGTGCCACATTGTACAAACAAATTTGTGTTCAAACAATTTAATGTACATTTGAAAAAATAAATTCATTTATTTAAAACTGTAAACTCAAACAGATAGTATGAACAATTGTATTTGGGGTGTTCCAAAATAAATAAATAAGTAAAATGATTAACTAACTAACTAAATAGATAAAAAAGTAAAAAAAAGGAGAACTGTTTGTGTCACATTGCATAAATTTGTATTCAAAAAAAATTACATGTAAATTTGAAAAAAAAAAAAAAAAAAAAAAGAAAGATTTATTTAAAACTGTAAACTCAAACAGTCAGATAGTATGGACACTTGTATTTGGGTTGTTCCTAAATACAATTAAAATGAATAAAGAAATTATTAAATGAATGAATGAATGAATGAACTGGTATGGCAAAAAATTCTATTTAAATAAAATTTTAAAAAAGTAAAAAAAAAAAAAAAGAAAGAAAGAAAGAAAAGAAAAACATGAAATCTGTTCGTCACATTGTATAAACTAATTTGTGTTTAAAAACATTAAATGTAAAAATACATTTATTTATTTATTTAAAACTGTATACTCAAACAGTCAGATAGTATGAACAACTGTATTTGGGGTGTTCCAAAATAAATAAATAAATAAAATGATTAACTAACTACATAAATAAATTAATAAATGAATGAATGAATGAATGAATGAATTAATTAATTAATTACTTTATAAATAATACAATTAAAATAAAAAAAGAAATGAATGAATGAATGAATGAATGAATAAGTGGTATGCCAAAAAATGTAAATAAAATTTTAAAAAGTAAAACGAATGAACGAATGTGCTGTACAAAAATAAATAAATAAATAATAAATGTTTAAAAAGTACAAAAAAAAGAACAACGGTTTGTGTCACATTGTAACAACAAAATATTAAAAAGTAAAAAAAAAAATAAAGAAAAAAATAAATCTGTTTATGTCACATTGTACAGGGTGGGCCATTTATATGGATACACCTTAATAAAATGGGAATGGTTGGTGATATTAACGTCCTGTTTGTGGCACATTATAAGTGGTCAGAAACTTGTAAATAACTCATGAAAGAATAAAGTTACGTTAAAACCAAGCACACCATTGTTTTTCTTGTGAAATTCCCAATAAGTTTGATGTGTGATGTATCCATATAAATGGCCCACCCTGTATAAACAAATATGTGTTCAAACAAATTAATGTACATTTGAAAAAATAAATTTATTTATTTAAAACTGTAAACTCAAACAGATAGTATGAACAATTGTATTTGGGCTGTTTCAAAATAAATAAATAAGTAAAATGATTGATTAATTAATTAATTAATTAATTAAAAAATAAGGAAAACAGTTTGTGTCACATTGTATAAACAAATTTGAGTTAAAAAAAATGTTATGTAAATTTAAAAAAAAAATATATATATATTTATTAAAAACTGTTAACTTAAATAGTCAGACAGTATGAACAATTGTATGTGGTATACCAAAATAAATAAATAAATAAATAAATAAACATTATGACAAAAATTACATTAAAATTAAAAAAAAAAAAAAAAAAAAAAAAAACAGTCACATTGTATAAACAAATATGTGTTAAATTTTTTTTTTTTTTAATTTAAAACTTAAACTTTAATTCCTGTTACATTTTTAGCTACATGCAAATAACTGCGATGAGTCACATTTGTGACATTCACATACACATTTACTCAACCAACTTGTCAGCTGGGAAAAGACAAAAGTTAGAAACACACACAGTTTGACCCGGTAATGCACCTCAGTAGTTTTTCAGTAGCTTGCTGTTAAATTTCATTCCCATCATGCACTGCAGGCATATTTACCCGGCACAGCAGTCTCGGTTTGATGCACTAGCGGGTGACGTGGCTCTCTCACCTGTGACTCTTAAGCTTTTGAACACACTCTCACTTTCAGTCCACGTTTTATGGAAGTTCTTCATCAGTTCCTCTGCAGAGGCCTCCGGTGACACGGTCACCTCTGACGTCTTTTTCTTCACAGCATCAGCATAGGAAAAAGGCACCCGTTGCGTCGTACTGCTTTCTGAGTGCGCGGAGACCGTCGTGGTGCTTCTTGATCCGATAATTTTAGCGCCGAAGTCGTCAACAGAAGAATAATGTTCAGTGACTGTTTTTGTCTCTGAAAAGCCTGTTGGATCGACAGACTTGTCTACTTTCACATCTCTACGCACAAGCGGAGGGGAGCTCAGCTGGGAGCATTGTTCCCTCTCTGGAGGAAGCTCAGGCTTTGAACCTTCAGATGCAATTTCACTCACTCTTGACTCCTGTTCCTCCTGTTTGTTTTGTAGCTCTTTGATGGGGGAACTTTGCTCACTCATTTCAAAAACATTTTTAATATCCTTGATGTTGAAAGCAGCCATATCCTCTTGTTGTCTTGCTTTTTTCTCCGTATCGAGCTCCAGGACGACAGTTTCCCTGCCAGGCTTCTCTGTATTGCCAATTGGGTCTTTTCTAATACCAACTTTCCCTTCTGACGTCTCAGTTGGTTTGGCAAGTCCAGACAGGTCAACCTGAGAAAAAACAGAGAGATTTCCCTTTTCTTTCACAGCTTCGACATCCTCTGGAACATTAACGGCATTTCCACTTACGCTGATGTTATTCACTTCGACGCTCACCACTTTGAGTGTCTCCTCTTCAACCTTTTTCTCAGAATCAATTTTGATCTGCCGTTGGAACGTGGCGGGAGATTCCACAATTTCAGACTTCTTTCCGGTGACCGACACCACGCGAGGCACTGGATCAGGCGAGGTGCCGCGGGAGAGCGTAGCCGTGGCATTTCTGAGCCGCGTCAGACTATCAGCCCGGTTCGAGGAGGGTGAAGGTGAGGCCCTGCTTAAGCGAGAGCTTGGCGTCTCAGACCTACGCGGAGGTGGTGTCGGAGGCGTTGGGGAAGGCGAGGGCACTGCCCTCTGTGGCGAGTCGGTTCTCTTCGTGGACTCGATGGTGATGAACGTAGGTGACGGAGAGCGCATCCGTAACAGTGGGGACGGAGCTCTGGGGTCAAGAGTGGTAACGCTGCTCACTTGTTGCTTTCGGCTCTTGCGCATTGTCTTCGTCTCCTCCTTGACCACCTTCTGTGTTTCGCACTTTGTAGAACCAATGGAAATCTTCGAAATTCTTTGTACGGCTTCGCCAGAGACTAATTTCTCAGAGATGGCCTCGCATTCATGCTTTTCAATAGTGCCGTCAAAGTGCATTAGCTTAGCTTGAACAAGGTTTTTAACATGTGCCAGAATTTCTTTCAGCTTCTGTTCGTCGTGTTCGACGGCTGCCCCTTCTAAACCACTCTTCTCCTCTGGCCCCAGAAGCCAGGCGGGCATTTCATTGAGCAGCATCTTCACAGACTTAAAGTCCATTTTTCCAGCAACCCCCTGTAACTCCGAGATACGAGACAACATCTTCTGCGCTTCGGCTTGTCTTAGAGATGCGCCGGAGCTTTCCGCCGAGGACTCGGCAGGCTCCTTTTGTGCGGATTTGCCTGTCATTTTTATGGGAACATTTCTGCTTTCATCTTTTGATTCCTCAGGAATCTGCTGGCTTCCACTGGCCCGCTTTTGAAGTTTTACAGTCGTGCCCTCCTCTTGGAAACTCTGCTCTCGGACTGTACTTTCAGTTTCGATGACCTCCTTGTAAACCTCGGCGTGTCCCGTTTGAATGGTGTGCTGTGCTTGCACAACGGTGATTTCTTCTTGTTTTTTATCGGATGTCAGGACTGGCCACTTAGGCTCAGCAGGCGTGGCCTCTGTGGGCGAGATGGATGTGCCGTTGTTGCTTTGAGCGGCTTCTCTGTCTTTCTTATTTTTGCTCCTCCTTTTCTTTTTCGGAGTGGCAGGGGGCCCCTCTACAGGTGTCTCTTTGGCCTCTTTTTCCACTTTATTCTCTTTTTCTGTGGGGCTTTTTTCTCTGCTTTCTTTCACCTGAACACTCTCCTGCTCCGCTGTGGCTTTCTCCTTGCCTTCCAGTTTAACACTCTTACTAACTTTCTTTGCCTTTTGACTGTCGACCTTTTGTTGCTTCTGCTCAGCATCCTTAATTTGACTCTCTTTGTTCGGGTCGGATCGATCAGGGGAGTTTTTTTCTTGATTTTTCTTTGGGGAGCCTTCCTCTTTTGTTTTGCCCTCGGATAAAGAAATGCTGCTCACATCTTTTCCAACATTCTCAGATTCGTTTTTAGAGACACTTTGAGGTTTGTTTGTTTTGCCAGAGGACTTTATTTCCTCTTTAGTTGTGTTTGTAATAACCGTCCTCGTCACCTGTTGTATGTTGGTCGTCACGGATCTCTTCTTTTTCTTTTTAGTTGAAGTGGATGTGGTCTGCTGCTGACCTGAAGAGCTCTGCGATGACTGATTAGAGATAATGTTCTGTTTAACTGAGGAAATAACAGGAGATTCTGAAGGAGATTTCTCATTTGTGGCAGCGATCAAAGCCTTGCTTGGGGGAGCGTTTGAGAGAGCTGTGTGCTTGGATGAATCATATGAGTCTGTAGCTGATTCGGATTTGGTCACACTCTTTTGAGCTCTCTCTTGAGTGAAATCAAATGATATGCTTGCCTCTGATTGCACCGTGCCCGTGCTCTCTGAAGAAAGCATTTCAAGGGCTGCACCGACTGACTCGTGCATGTGGATTTCAAAGGCCGGGGAGCACAGCGGTGGCGGCGTGCAGCTTTCCTCCCTCTGCTGTCTGTACTTCTTTTCGGCTTGTATTAATGGGGTTTTGAATTTGCTTACCGGGGATTTGGACGGCGGAGGAGGAGAGGGGGGTGGAGTGAGTGTCACGGGGGCAAAAACTTTCTTGGGAGGCCGTGGAGACTCCGGTGGCTGCTTTGTAAACGCAGACTGAATTTCGGAGGATATCACGGTGGACTTAACTGATGATGTGGTGACATTTTTTCTACCCTTGGTCTCTTGTGTAGTCTGCACATCAATTTTCTCAAATGAAATCGCCGGCTCAAGCTTGGGTACTTTACACAGCTTTGGTGCTTTGACGGGTTTGACAGTCATTTTAGTAGGTTTGGATGGTGTTATGTTGGGCAGCGGAAGGAGGTCCAGCTCCTGTTCTGTGGGAGGCGGAGGGAGGAGGTCTAGCTCAGCTGTGGCAAGAGGAGGAGGTGGCGGGGTTGGTGGAGGAGGTAAATGCTCAAGTTCTATCTTGGATGGATCACATGGAGGAGGAGGAGTAGGAGGAGGGGGAAGATCATGATCGCCCCTAATGCTCGGAGGAGGAGTGGGGAAGGAGATGCTATCATAATCCGGAGGGGGCGTTGGAGGGGGAGGCAGCGGGGGCTCGGGGTCAGGTGGTGGAGGTGGCATACAGATTTCCTGCTGTTTTCTTTTATCCAGTCTTATCAAACCCTTACAGCCACTTTTTTTGAGGTTACGGAAGTCGGTCTTCAACGTTTTGACACCATGTGTTTGAACAATTGTTTTGTGCTCCAGCACTGTGGTTTTTGTCTCCTGGCTACATGTTGCGGTGTGGCCGGTGATTGCAGTACTCTCTTGAGATGCGTATCTGTTTTGCATAGATTGCTTGTGAGCGCTTCTCTTCGATTCACTGCTCATATCAAGGTTTTTAACTGCAGGGATGGGCTTCTGTGCCGGGATGTCTTTCACTGATGGAGACGGGTTCTTGGCGGGAACTTTGACCTTTCTTATCGGCTTCCTTCGGGGAATGGTCGGGCTAGCTCTCTGCGCCGTTTCCATTAACGATTTTATTGTACCCTTAACGTCTCCTTTTATCACTTCTTCTTTCTCTGATTGCACTTGCTCCTGGGTGTCATAGAGCGATTTTATGGAAAGCTTCACGTCGCCCTCTGTGCTCGCCCTGCGTTGCATTCTGGGAGATGGAGGAGGCTCAAGTAAGAGTTGAATCTTGCCTTTCACGTCTCCCTGGACTCCAATCTCCTGCTGGCAAACCTTTCTCTCATTTGACGCTTCGTGTAGACTCTGTATTGCCGTGTGAATGTCACCCTTGACAATCACCTCCTTCTCCACCTCTCGCACTGCATGTTTGGCCTCCTCCAGCGATTTCAATGTACCTTTGATGTCACCTGGCACTAAATCTTCTACGACAATTTCCACCTTGGTGGAAGCAGAGTCTTTGAGCAACTTCAGCGCTCCTTTGATGTTACCAGGAATGATTTCGGGCTTTTCCAACTCTTTGGGCTGATTTTGGGCCTCCTCTAGAGACCTTAGAGTTGTAGGTAAATCAGCTCGAATGACTTCTTCTTTTTCCAAAACAACCGTCTGGTTTACAGACTGTGACAGAGAATTCATGGCCGCTTGCAGGTCTCCTCTCACAATCTCTTCTCGCTGTAAATGTTCCAATGAGACTGGAGGCTCGGTCATGAAAACCCTAACTGTGTTATGAACATCACCTGGGACTATATCTTCCCTGTCTACCAGACGACCAATTTGAGCTTGATTACATGTCAGGCTGAGTTTCGTTCCCTTAATATCACCACCGATGATTTCCTCTTTTTCAATTTTACCTGGGTCAGCCTCATCTGGCTCTACCTGGAGCTTTTTGAGGTAATCCAGCGCACCCGACTCAATGCATGTAGAATAAAAGCTCACCTTTCCCCTTTCTGCTTCATCCACTTTAATTCTCACAATCTCCTCTGTGTCTGGATTGCAAAGTCTCTCCAGGCACCCTTTCACATTACCTCCAACTATATTTTCTTTCTGAGCACTTGATTCCTCCGGAGAATTGAATAAAGAGTAGATCGTCATATGAACATCTCCCTTTTCGTCTTCTTGAATGAGAATGCCCCGTTTGCCGGTGCTCTCCTCTTTCAGCAGGTTGTTTATGGCTTCCTGAATGTCACCTCTTATTATCTCCTCTTTCTCCACAGAGGTGCCGCTGTGCTCTTGGAACAGCTGTTGCACCGTGCTGCTGATGTCTCCCCTCTCCTCTGCATTTATAACGATTCCCCTCTCTGTTTTCTCCTGTCTGTTAAGGAGGTTCATCATGATGTTTTGCAGATCTCCTTTAATGATGTCTTCTCTTTGGATCTGGGGAGTTTCTTTATTCATGAGGTTGTACTTAGCCATACGAACGTCTCCAATTTCATCTGCCTCTATGATGATACCTTTGTTGTCCACCATTCTTTGGGTGAACAGTTCGTCGAGGGTGGCTTTAACGCTTTTACCAATGATTTCTGTCTTCTCCAAGCTGCTCTCATTAAATTCAGTGATCGGCGTGGTTTCAAAAAGCCACGTTGTGGTTTTGACATCCGCTTTGGGGATTTCTTTACAAATCACCTTCTTAGTTTCTTCACTGTCGTTGATATGATCAAAAGGATTCTTCTCAAATAGCCACACAGACTGTTTGACATCCCCCTTCAGCTCTTCCTCCATAACAACAGTCTTCATCTCATCTTCTGATTTTTCACCATGTATCTGATCAATTGTGTGAGTTTCAAACATCCATTTTGCCGTCGTAACGTCTCCTTTATGAATCTCACTCATGCTGACAGTACGCACCAACTTTTGAGACAAAGCATCAGATTCAAAACGCTGCTTGTTTGTCTTTACATCCCCTCCCTGAATGTCCTCAACAGTTTTGATCGACATTTTGGCATCTTCTGCAATCTTATCAAGAGGCTGGGTTTCAAACCTCCATCTTGCTGAGCTGACATCACCTTTTTGGATATCTTCCTCTGTAACGGCTTTTAAGAGATAGACCTCATCCGTCTCTCTAATTGAGTCCAGGGGCTTTGTTTCAAACAGCCAGCGGGCTCCTACTACATCACCTCTATGAATTTCTTTTGTAAGTGTGGTCACTTCATGATAATGGCCTTCTTTGTCTTGGATGGCATAAAGAGGCTGAGTCTCAAACATCATGGCATATGTTTTCACATCTCCCTTTTCCTCATCCTCTCTTATGACTTTCTGCAGCTTTCTCATTTCGGCCTCAGAGGACGCATCTTGAATCTCATCTAACGTGTAGGTCTCAAAAATGAATCTGCCTTTATCCACATCGCCTCCCTGAACATCTTGTACCGTGCGAGCTCCTTTTAGCTCACCGGGGGTCTCTGAGATTTTATCTATGGGTTGGTTCTCAAACAGCCATTTGCAGTTTCCAACATTTCCTTTCTGAATATCCTCAGCTTGAGTGCTCCTCAGCTGTCTCATGAAATCCTCAGAGGTTGAGGTCATAACGTCAGAAGATTGGGTTTCGAATATGTATTTCATCCGAGACACGTCCCCAGATTGTATGTCGATCTCTGTAACGCTCTTAAAAGCTTCTCGCTCTCCTCCAACAATGTTCTCTAGGTTCTCTGTCTCAAACAGGAAACGTGCCATGCGGACATCCTTCCCGTGAATGTCCTCTTGTTTCACAGTGCGAGTTTGCAACACCGTCTCCGAGTTATCCTGTATGGCATCAAGGGCTTGAGTTTCAAAAAGCCAAGTGCATGTTTTCACATCGCCTTTTTGAATTTCGCCAGAATCTTTCGTACCCTTAAGCTCTTCCCTTTCATAAAGCATGTCTATAGGTTTGGTCTCAAAAAGCCACTTACAGGTTTTAACATCACCTTTGACTATTTCTGCCGTCTCCCTAGTAACGCACTCCTCATCTTCAATATTGCTAAAATACTTAATGGCATCGAGAGGCTGGGTTTCAAAGAGCCATTTTGCCATCTTGACATCTCCAGATTCGATCTCTTGCTGTGTTATGCCCTTTATGATTTGGAATTTACTTGTGCTCTCATCGAATTGGTCAATAGGGCAAGTTTCAAACATCCACTGGCAGCTTCTGACGTCTCCTTTGACGATTTCTTCCCGTCGTACGGTTCTGACCTCATGATAATGCCCGGAGCTGTCTTGCAGTGCATATAACGGCATAGACTCAAATAAATCTTTATTTGATCTGACAGAGCCAGTGGTGACACCCTCAACTTGAATTCTCTGACTTTCGTCATATTGGCTTAAATCATACGTTTCAAAAATTTGCTTGTAATTGCTCACATCCACATTTTCTATATCCTCCAGATTCACTGTTCTTGTTATTTCCTTTCTCTCCTCTCTGATCTGCTCCAGCGGCTGGCTCTCAAACAGCCACTTCTGGTGTCGAACGTCTCCTTTCTCCTCAGATGTCATCATTCTTTTGAGCTTCCCCACCTCTGCAAGCTCTTTCATCTCATCTTTTGGCGCAGTCTCAAAAAAGTGTCTGGCAGACTGAACGTCACCTCCTATAATTTCTTCTGCGCTTACTGGCCTGGCATTGGAATCATCCTTTAACTGATCCATCGGCTGCGTCTCAAACACCCAACAGTTTCTGCGGACATCACCCTTGTAGCTTCTATCTATTTGTTCTGATTCGATCGTTTTCGCAAACTCTCTCTTCTCCTCTTGAATGTCTTCCAAACGCTGGTTCTCAAACAGCCATCTTTGATGTCTCACATCGCCTCTTTCTTCATCAGACGCTATGGTTTTCTTAAGTCGGTTTACCTCATCGTCCTCATCTTTAATGTTCTCCAGAGGTTTGTTTTCAAAAACCCATTTCTGGTGTCTCACATCACCTCTTCCTTCTTCAAACGCTGCTTTTCTATTTAGTTTTCCCACTTCTGGAAGCTCTTTGAGCTCATCCGGTGGAGCGTTTTCAAACAAGTGTCTCACAGAGCGAACGTTGCCTCCAATAATCTGTTCTGTGGCGACAGGTCTGGAGTTGGCATCATCTTTAAGTGAGTCCATAGGCTGCGTCTCAAACACCATGCAGTGTTTACGTACATCTGCCCCAAGAATCTCTTCTTTCCGCTGCTTTTGCAGTCTCTCCCACTGGGCGTTTATAGAGTCAAGCCTCTTGGTCTCAAACAGCCACCTTCCTCTTTTCGCATCGCCCAGCTGGTTGTCTTCCATGGATATACTTGAGATTAACCTGACCTGAGAAAGGTCCATGTCAATGTCATTCAAAGGCTGAGTTTCAAATAGCCATCTTGATGTTTTGACATCACCTTTTTCTGTCTCCTCTCGGCGGACAGAAGTAATCAATACCATCTCACCGGATTGCTCCCTCATAACACACATGCATTGCGTCTCAAACATCCAAATGACTTTCTTCACCTCCAACTTGATCTCCTCCAGCACAGACTTCAAGCTCAGCAGCTGCTTCTCATCCATAGTTTCAGTGTCGCCCAGAGAATCCATTTCTTGGTTTTCAAACATGTACCTCACAGAATTCACATCCCCTTCGGTGGTTTCTTGTGTGAAGATGACTTCTTTGGTTTGCTCATCATCTGTGTGAATTTTATTTAGCGTATCCATTGGCTTGGTCTCGAACAACCAGGCGGCCGCGCGAACATCTCTCTTCCCCACTTCGTTCACTAGATAGTTTCGTTTCACTGAATCACGTTGCATTCCCAGTGCATCCATGGGCTGCGTCTCAAACATCAAAGCCCTGTTCCTAACATCACCTCCAGGAATGATTTCCTGCTGAGTAATCTTTTTGCCATCCTCTTCGTTATCCGAGTCATCCTTAATGCAGTCCAAGGGTTTGTTCTCAAACATCCAACGCATGGACTGCACTTCGCCTCTTAGAATCTCATCCCACTCCAAATATTCGCGTTCCGGGCTTCCGTTTGAATTGCTGCCGGTGTGTTCAAACTGGTACACTGCCTCATCAACGTCTCCTACTTCTTCAATCTCCTCGTCATTGTAAAAATCTCTTTCCAGGTCTTTTCTGACATCAGGGTGAATGTGTTTGCAGAGGCGTTTCAGCTCTAATAGCTCCCTCTGTTTGTAGTATTGCTGTCTGTTCACTGTTTGTTTCACTGGAGGTTCAGGAAAGTTTTCCACAACTTCTGAAGGCTCCTCCAGTAAGTCCGGTGGGGGTGGTGGCAGATATTCCAGATCATCATCATCTTCGTCATTCTCATCTTCATCATCAAAGGCAAACTCAGAACTCGGTTCACCTTCTTCCACTTTCTCTGTGGCAACACTGTTCAGAGTCCTTGACATCTCACTCTTCACAGTTTGATGGGACGCGCTCACATCTGTTGGCAGCTGTGAACGGCTTTTGTCACGTTCAATCTTTTTTCGAGAGAGAATAATGAACAGAATTCAGTGGAGCTCTGAAATGGTTTATACTTCAGTTGGATCAGAAAAGAACTTTCATTTTTTAAAAGCCGAACGTCCAAAGATGGGCAAATTATTTTAAAGGCCTTCTGAGTATTTTTGTGTCCTTACTGTGCATTCAAAAAAATGCGAACAAAAAAAAAATTTTGTTGTTGTTGTTGAGGCTCAAAATCTTTTCTTTTGTGTCTGAAAAGGTTCTGCTTGAGTTGTTTTTTTGTTTTTTCTTTTTAAGTTATCTGATTTTTGTAGCAGCTCTGCTGCAGTACTATGTGTGCCCTTTGCATTTGAAAGAGTAATTAATTTACTAAACAAATGGTTTTTCTAACCCAATGCATTGTTATACTTAAAAAACAGCTTCATGAAAATATTAGACACACTTCCCTAAAACCATCAATATCATGTACCACACTAAATTACAGCACACTGCAAAAATGTCCTTTTAATGAGTTTTAATTAGTCTTTTTGACATTTTCCAAGTAAAATATGTAAAAATCTCTAAAACAAAAAACTGCATTAGAAAGTAAGATGTTTTTATAGACTATATCTTTAATACAGTGTATTTTTATTGGGGCTGTCAGTCGATTACATTTTTTAAAAATCTAATTAATTACATGACGTGACGTATGGAACATAAAAGAAGATAATTTGAGAAACATCTCAGTATTTTTGGTTCATAAAATAAAAGTCATTGGTAACCAAATCAGCTTTGTTTGACACAACAGCTTTTTTTTTTTATGAATTGATACTGTAAATAAGAAACTAAATCTGCCAGCAAGTGGCGGTAAATGTCTTTATGAGTCATTTATTCATTCATTCATTTAACAAACGGCTGATTCATTCAGGAATGAAGTTAATGGCTCTCTTTATGAATGGGCTTTTGAATCATTGATTCGCACGATTCGTTCAAAACGTGGATTCATTCAGAAACTAAACACAGCTGTGTTGCTCTGAGTTGCGGAATAATTCTGCTATGGCTTCAAAGGTAATATGTTCTCTGCAAAACTGATCAAAAACACATAATATTGCGTTTAAAATACAATATCAACTTTAATGAACTGTTTTTTAAAATCATATTTAAGCTTGTGATAGATCGGGACAAAATCAACACTCGTGTCATATTGCTCTTGCTGCCCGTGTGATATGGTGTGATATGTGATATATAAACATGAGACAAAACACATACAGAGGCATTTTTTGCACCAATATCTTGCATTTTAAGGGCATAACTGCATGTGCGGATTTGTTGCTCTGCATCATATTTGCCAACAGCAAACTATATGAAATATAAGATGACGTACGGATCTGCCGTTAACTGCGTTAAACTATTTTAATCGCGTTACTTTTTCATAACTAATTATTTAAATGAATGCAATAAACTGACAGCCTTAATTTGTATTGCAGTTTTAATCTGTTCATACATGTTAAAAAAAACACCCATATTAAAGACACAGTCTGAATATCTTTTGCAGTGTTGATATTCAGGTAAACTAATTTCTCAAGCAAAACCAATTAAAGAAAAAAAAAAAAGGCAAGACTTTGAATTAGAACCACCAATGCTATGCATTGTTGTTTGGATGCTCAATAAGGACACAAAAATAACTCCATATCAGATAAAGACACAAAAATAACTCCATATCAGATGTAAAGTGAATTTACATTAAAAACGTCAGTACGCTGAGAGAAGAACACAGTCGTATGAAGCTCAATGCAACTAGGCCGCTGAAAGTGTAGGGACTCATGGACACATGTAAAAAAGATGGTAAGCAGAGTCTTTTTATGCACTGAATCCTATTAAAGCATAATACATTCATGTGCCAGAGCAGAGATGTAGGCTAAAAAGGACTTACCTTAATTTTCTTGCTGGGGGCTGCCTCTTCAATAGTCTTTTCAAAATGCTGTGCCAGTTCTTTAGTCGAGAGCCTGGGATAGTAGTCTTCCTCCTCTGGAAGAAAAAGGTCAAATTAAATACATTCCGCGAAATGCACTGTAAACCAAAGAATGGGTCGTTGTGTGATACAGAATTTATTTTCTGTAAAATACTGCTGGTAAACTTACCCGTTTCATTGTGATGATTCTCATAACTGGAAACAACCTCCCGGTTATGAGCGATTTGATCACGTGCAGTCTGGAATATAGCAAAATAAATACAACAACTTTAATTTAGTGGTAATGTGAGAAATAATCAGAGTGCAAACCCACAGGATCTAAATGATCGGTTCTGGCATGAATTTGGCAGCTGTTTTCAGAAGCATTTTGTTTTATCGGTATGTGCATTCATTCCTTTGGAGAGATGTAGTGTTGTTAGTGCCATGTTTTAGCAAGTGAGCTTATAATATTATACTGAGTAAATACATTTTCAGATGTAAATGGGGACAATAAGGTATCCCTAATATGACAGTATGTGTCTCATTCTGTACAATGAGTTTAAATAATTAAGGCCCTTTCACATGACTTGCATTAGATTAAGTGCAAAAATTCTATAATTTGCATAATTTTAAGAAAAAACTAGAAAATAAATAAAACACCTGTTTTTTAATTGACTTTGCAATATAAAAGCCAATTGAAAAATAATAAATAAGTTCATGGACGCAACATAAAAGATAAAATTAATGATAAATCTGCCATTAGTGCAAAAAAGATTACATTATGCTACACAATAAATAAATACATTAAATTAAATTTATATAAATATATATATAGAGAGAGAGAGAGAGAGAGAGAGAGAGAGAGAGAGAGAGAGAGAGAGAGTTCATTTGCAAAAAACGGATAACTTTTTTTATTTTTTAAAAATCATGTTTTTTGTTATATTTTTATTGTATATATATATATATATATATATATATATATATATATATATATATATATGAAGAGTTTATTTGCAAAAAACATACCTTTTTTATTTCAAAAATCACGTTTTTTATGATGTTATATTTTTATTGTTTTATTGTGTATATATATTTATTATATGTATGTATATATATACAGTACTGTGCAAAAGTCTTAGGCCACTAGTATTTTCAACAACAAAAAAATGGTTTTAAGTCAGTTATTTCTATCTTTTGCTGTAGTGTGTCAGTAGGAAATATCAGTTTACATTTCTAAACATTCATTTTGCCATTAATTGTAATAATCCAGTGAAATTTTTGTTTGCGCTAGGAGTCTGACAACAGCCAGTGCTCCAGAACAAACTGAGACAGACTAAATGCAGAAGAACTGTGGCAACATCTCCAAGTTGCTTTAAGAAACCTACATGCAAAGTACTGTTAAATGTTTTAGGCACTTGTGTAAAAATGCTGTAAAATGAGGATGCTGTCAAAAATATTGCCATAAATAGATTTTATCAATTAACTTCTATTAACTAAATTAAATCAACATTTGGTAAACCATATTTGCGTTTAAAACAGCTTTTGCCCTAGGTACATTTGTGCATGAGTTTTCAGGTAGCTTTGCATGTAAAGCAACTTAAAGCAACTTGGAGATGTTGACACAGTTCTTCTGGATTTAGTCTGTCTCAGTTTGTTGTGTTTCTTCATGTCATTCCAGACAGACTGGATGATGGTCAGATCAGATCTCTGTGTGGAGCACTGGCTGTTGTCAGACTCCTTGTGCAAACAAAAATTTCACAGGATTATTACAATTAATGGCAAAATAAATGTTTAGAAATGTAAACTGACTACACACTACAGCAAAAGATAGAAATAACTGACTTAAAACCATTTTTATGTTGGTGAAAATACTAGTGGCCTAAGACTTTTGCACAGTACTGTATATATATATATACATATTATACATACATATACAATATAATATAGTATTTATAATATTTTAATATATTTTACATTTTAAAATACAGTAAAAATCGTGAATTTTCAATGTGACTGACATCACAAAACCTTTGTGGCAAGAGCACTTTTTTTCTGCAATGTTTCAAGGTTTAAGTGTTTTATTTTTATTCTACTCAACAGACACTGATCTGCTCCCTCGATTTAACAATCAATATTTCATGAATTATTCTACTGGACTATACTCTCTTGACTTTTTTCGCAGGGTCACTTCAAAACTTTATTTATTCCCCTTGTCCTTATTTCTAATCACTTTCAGCATTTTTTACCATGAGATTATTACAAGAAGGGCAAAGTTATGGGTTATGATAAAATATATATGTTAAATACAATGCAAGTCGCATCGGATAAAAGTGCCCACCAAATGCATAAATGTAAAATGTTTTCATGTGTAGGTGGCGGCGCTAAAACCTCCAGCTACCAAATGACATTTTTCACATTAATGAAAATTGATCGGGTTGCGGTGACATTTCACAGCAGATAGTAAACAGAAATAAGGCACTGTAGAGACTCAGAGCTGTAAATTAAGAGCGGTGTGAGCGTCAGCGTAGCTCCTGTTGGCAAGATCCACCACTGTTAGTGTCTGGCGTTTTTGTGGACTTGTGAAATGGAGAGTTATTAGTAGCAGGGCTGTCGGAAATGTCCGTACCCTTTCATCCTGGAGGAAGACCTGCTGCGAGACTTGTCGACCCCCGCTGCTGCTCGCCACACTCATCGCTGATGAATTTGACACCTCCTGCGTGACAGGAGACAAGGGTTGTTAGAGGATGAGACATAGAAAAGCACACAAAAACACACACTGCCTTTCCAAGAAAGCGCCTGACACGAGCTCCTTACTGTCAAAATATATTATCTGAACAGCCGCAGTCACAAGCAAATACAAATATTTCTGTTGTGAACAGAAATACTGTATATACAAGCAGTGATTAGACTCAAACACTCAACTATTATAGATGGAGTCTTTATTTGTAGGTGCATTTTTTTCTTTTTCCTTTCTTCATTGCTGAAGCGCCAACATTTTTTTCTTTTTCCCTTATTTTCAAAATAGACACATTTAATATTAAGTCAGAAGTGACAGAAAAGAGATTTATAATGTTACAAAAGATTTCTATTTTTAATAAATGCTGTTCTTTTGAACTTTCTATTCATCACAGTAGTGTTAATTCCATTAACGTAGACTTCGATGAAAAATTAATTTTTTCCACTGACAATAAAGTCAATAAACAATAACTGTGACTATATCGTCATGGAATATTGTTGATGAAAAAAAGACGACTAAATGTATTAATTATAATTAATGTAAAAATAAAGACCTTACAAAAATCTCTCTATTTTCAGCGAAAAAAAGGAGACAAAATATTATTGTGGAGTTTAAATCCCCAAATCAGGGCTTCTCTGTTAAAAGGAATACAGTTTCTGCCCGGGGTTTTGCATTGTTTTTTTGCAATCTGGCAACCACGTATACTCGCTCTTCATTGCTGAAGCGCCAACATTTTTTTTCTTTTTCCTCATTTTCAAAATAGACATATTTAATATTAAATCATAAGTGACAGAAAAGACATTTATAATGTTACAAAAGATTTCTGTTTCAAAAAATGCTGTTCTTTTGAACTTTCTATTCATCACAGTAGTGTTAATTCCATTAATGTAAACTTTGATGAAAAATGTATTTTTGCCAATGACAATAAGGTTAGTAAACAATAACTGTGACTATATCTTCATGCAATATTGTTAAAGAAAAAAAAAGATGAGACTAAAATGTATTAATTATAATTAATGTATAAATAAATAAATAAATGTATAAATAAAAAACATATAAAAATCTCTCTATTTTCAGTGAAAAGAAAAAAAAGGAGACAAAATATTATTGTGGAATGCTGTACATGCTACAGGTGAGCTTTCATGTGCGAGGTTGCCAGATATCAAGAGATCAAATCCCCAAATCAGGGCTTCTCTGTTAAAAGGAATACAGTTTCTGCCCAGGGTTTGCATTGTTTTTTTGCAATCTGGCAACCATGCACACTTGCTCTTCATTGCTGAAGCGCCAACATTTTTTTCAGCATGCAATATTGTTGATGAAAAAAAAGATAAGACTAAAATTTATTAATTAGAATGAATGTATAAATAAATAAATAAATAGATGTATAAATGAAAACCATATAAAAATCTCTCTATTTTCAGCGAAAAAAAAAGGAGACAAAATATTATTGTGGAATGCTGTACATGCTACACGTGAGCTTTCATGTGCAAGGCTGCCAGATATCAAGAGCTCAAATCCCCAAATCAGGGCTTCTCTGTTAAAAGGAATACAGTTTCTGCCCAGGGTTTGCATTGTTTTTTTGCAGTCTGGCAACCATGCACACTCGCTCTTCATTGCTGAAGCGCCAACATTTTTTTCTTTTTCCTCATTTTAAAAATAGACACATTTAATATTAAATCATAAGTGACAGAAAACACATTTATAATGTTACAAAAGATTTCTATTTTCAATAAATGCTGTTCTTTTGAACTTTCTATTCATCACGGTAATGTTAATTCCATTAACGTAGACTCTGACGAAAAATTTACTTTTTCCAATGACAATAAGGTCAGTAAACAATAACTGTGACTATATCGTCATGCAATATTGTTGAAGAAAAAAAAAAAGATAAGACTAAAATTTATTAATTATAATTAATGTATAAATAAATAAATGTATAAATAAAAACCATATAAAAATCTCTATAATTTCAGTGAAAAAAAAAAGGAGACAAAATATTATTGTGGAATGCTGTACATGCTACACATGAGCTCTCATGTGCGAGGTTGCCAGATATCAAGAGCTCAAATCCCTAAATCAGGGCTTCTCTGTTAAAAGGAATACAGTTTCTGCCCGGGGTTTTGCATTGTTTTTTACAATCTGGCAATCATGCACACTCGCTCTTCATTGCTGAAGCGCCAACATTTTTTTTCTTTTTCCTCATTTTCAAAATAGACATTTACTATTAAATCAGAAGTGACAGAAAAGACATTTATAATGTTACAAAAGACTTCTATTTCAAATAAATGCTGTTCTTTTGAACTTTCTATTCATCACAGTAGTGTTACTTCCATTAACGTAAACTCTGATGAAAAATTTACTTTTTCCAATGACAATAAGGTCAATAAACAATAACTGCGACTATAAAAGAAGACCAAATTTATTAATTATAATTAATGTATAAATAAATAATGTATAAATAAAAAACATACAAAAATGTCTCTATTTTCAGCGAAAAAAAAAAGGAGACAAAATATTATTGTGGAATGCTGTACATGCTACACGTGAGCTTTCATGTGTGAGGTTGCCAGATATCAAGAGTTCAAATCCCCCAATCAGGGCTTCACTGTTAAAAGGAATACAGTTTCTGCCTGGGGTTTTGCGTTGTTTTGGCAACCATGTGGCAGAATCTGTCAACCATGCACACTTGCTCTTCATTGCTGAAACACCGTCGTTTTTTTTCTTTTTCCTCATTTCTATCTTTCTCTGGTCGTTCTGACATCTATCACCTGATTGCACCAGCCGTACTCTCTACTCAGTTGGACTAGCAGGTGACAGGGAGGTAAGTAGACAGATGTGACATGTGGACAGACTGCCACAAGTCAGTTCAGCTTCTGACAGATGCATGAAACTTCTGTAACTCAAAGATGGAATCTTCATTTTCTATCTAGTATTGAACCAAAAAGTATTTAGAAAATCACAAAAAACCTTAATATTCACACTGGTCAAAATTTGGAATAAGTATGATTTTTAAATGTTTTTGAAAAAAGACTCCTTTGCTCACCAGGGCTGCATTTATTTTATTTAAAATACAGTAAAATCAGTAATATTGTGAAATATTATTACAATTTCAAATAACTGTTTTCAATGTGAATATATTTTAAAATGTAATTTATTATTCTGACACAAAGTCAGAAGTAACAGAAAACACATTTATAATGTTACAAAAGATTTCTATTTTTAATAAATGCTGTTCTTTTGAACTTTCTATTCATCACAGTAGTGTTAATTCCATTAACGTAAACTTTGATGAAAAATGTCTTTTTTCCAATGACAATAAGGTCAATAAACAATAACTGTGACTATATATCGACATTCAATATTATTGATGATAAAGATGAGACTAAAATGTATTTTAATAAATAAAAGCCATACATAAATCTCTTTTTATTTTCAGTGAAAAAAAAGGAGAGAAAATCTTTTTGTGGAATGCTATACAAGCTACACATGAGCTTTCACGTGCAAGGTTGCCAGATATCAAGAGTTCAAATCCCCAAATGAGAGCTTCTCTGCTAAAAAAAAATAGAGTTTCTGCCCAGGGTTTTGCTTTATTTTTTGCAATCTGGCAACTCTCCAATGCTAAAGCGCCGATGATTATTGCAACTATAATTTTGAGCAAAAACATTTTTATTTATTTATTTTTTTTTTTACCATTATACAGCATGATGAAAACTTTTCATTGACTAAAACTAGATTAAAATGCTCTGACATTCAGTCGACTAAAACTTGACCAAACGAAAACAGAACAGGGTTGACTAAATATAATAATAACTAAAAAGTACATTTGGCACAGGACTAAAACTAAGACTAATTAAAAAAAACTATGATTAGATTAAAAAATTACTGACAAAATTAACACTACATCAAAATCCATGGATAATAAGAATTATTATTAATAACTGAGCAGCAAATCAGCATATTAGAATGATTTCTGAAGGATCATGTGACACTGAAGACTGGAGTAATGATGCTGAAAATGTAGCTTTGCATCACAGCAATAAATTATATTTAAATAAAAATTGGTTATTTTAAATTGCAATAATATTTCACAATATGACTGTTTTGACTGCATTTTTGATCAAATAAATAAAGACTGGGTGAGCAAAAGAGACTTAAAAGACATTTAAAAAAAATCTTTGATGATTCTCAACTTTTGAACTGAATTTCATTGCATTAAAAAAACAAGATATCAAACCAACAGGCATCAAATGTTGCTGGTTCTTTTCTCAAAATGGCATAACTTATAAAAAATCATAGTGGCAAATGTTTGAAAATTAAAACAAAAGCCACATACTTAACCTAGAAACTGACTGCTAACATATCTCAGCCCTTTACACATTATGTATACACACATGCTTTGTCAATATAATTTCAGGAAAACAACATTATAATCAAATCAAAAATTCATTTATGCATATTTGCATGAAATCTGCATGACTCAAATGCAAATTAAACCTTGGAATTAATCTGTACGTTTTCGTTTCCCATTTTTGATTACGATTACGATTAGTCAGTGTCAATTACTACACATTAAAGTCATGGATAATAACAACTATTATTAATAATTGAGCAGCAAATCAGCATATTAGAATGATTTATGAAGGATCATGTGACAATGAAGACTTGAGTAATGATGCAGAAAATGTAGCTTTGCATCACAGGAATAAATTATATTGAAATAAAAATTGGTTATTTTAAATTGCAATAATATTTTACAATATGACTGTTTTGACTGCATTTTTGATCAAATAAATGAAGACTGGGTGAGCAAAAGAGACTTAATCTTTGATTCCAGAAAAAAAAAAAAATCTTAATGATTCCAAACTTAATGATTCCAAGATATCAAACCAACAGGCATCAAATGTGGCTGGTTCTTTTCTCAAAATGCCATAACTTATAAAAATCATAGTGGCAAATGTTTGAAAATTAAACCTAGAAACTGACTGCTAACAATATCTCAGCCCTTTACACATTCTGTATACACACATGCTTTGTCAATATAATTTCAGGAACACAACATTATAATCAAATCAAAAATTCATTTATGCATATTTGCATGAAATCTGCATGACTCAAATGCAAATTAAACCTTGGAATTAATCTGTACGTTTTCGTTTCCCATTTCATGATTACGATTAGTCAGTGTCAATTACTACACATTAAAGTCATGGATAATAACAACTATTATTAATAATTGAGCAGCAAATCAGCATATTAGAATGATTTATGAAGGATCATGTGACAATGAAGACTTGAGTAATGATGCAGAAAATGTAGCTTTGCATCACAGGAATAAATTATATTGAAATAAAAATTGGTTATTTTAAATTGCAATAATATTTTACAATATGACTGTTTTGACTGCATTTTTGATCAAATAAATGAAGACTGGGTGAGCAAAAGAGACTTAATCTTTGATTCCAGAAAAAAAAAAAAATCTTAATGATTCCAAACTTTTGAACTGAATTTCATTGCATTTAAAAAAAACAAGATACCAAACCAACAGGCATCAAATGTGGCTGGTTCTTTTCTCAAAATGCCATAACTTATAAAAATCATAGTGGCAAATGTTTGAAAATTAAACCTAGAAACTGACTGCTAACAATATCTCAGCCCTTTACACATTCTGTATACACACATGCTTTGTCAATATAATTTCAGGAACACAACATTATAATCAAATCAAAAATTCATTTATGCATATTTGCATGAAATCTGCATGGCTCAAACGCAAATTAAACCTTGGAATTAATCTGTACGTTTTCGTTTCCCGTTTCAGGATTACGATTAGTCAGTGTCAATTACTGTTAAACGGCACTGTTAAATGGTTTCAGCACTTGGATGAGCAGATTTTCCAATGTTATAATCTGTTCCAACACACACTCCCACACACAAACACATGCAGCTGCGCATAAACAAGTGTGATATCATCAGCAGGGACGAAATCAATACCGATCCATAAAAACAGCCAGAAAACGCATTAAAAAAAACACACACGCTCATCATTAAAGAGCTACGGCTGACATACATTGAGGTAGATTGCATCATTAAAACTAAAGGTGACTGAGAATCAGACCTAAAAACACTCATCAAAGCAACAGCGCAACAGTGACCGCCTACTGCTTCAGCGGCTTGGCTTCTGGTGAAGTATTTTTCATTTTCTCCAGAGAGACTTCAAAAAACACTTTAATAAAGAGTTCCAAGTCATTAACCAAACCAACCAGCTCTAAGATGAATCACAACACTACAAACTTTGATTCAAAGCGAAAAAGCATTTGAAATTCGGAAAAAAATGAAAATTTCTTGGCTACGCTTAGATGTGAAATGCTCAATGATATCTTTTAACCTGATTGACACTGACAAAGGGATAAAGAAAAGCTATTTGTAGGGCTGGGTATTGAGAAAAAATTCATGATTTGATTTTGATTCACAAGCTTCTTCAATTCAGTTTTGATCTTGATTTAATTCGATTCGATAGCAAGTCATTTTGATACATATGGTAAGCAATTAGGAATAGTAGGCTGCATGTTTTTTTTTTTTTTTTAGATATTTTAAAATATACATTTTATAACAATTAATAAACCCTGTCAGGTATTTTAAACTGCAATAATATTTCACAATATTACTGTTTTTACTGCATTTTTGATCAAATAAATGAAGATTGGGTGAGCAAAAGAGATTTAAAAGACATTAAAAAAATCTTAATGATTCCAAACTTTTGAACTGAATTGCATTGCATTAGAAAACAAGCTATTAAACCAACAGGCATCAAATGGTCAGTATAGACAATCAAGAATAACAGGCTGCATTTAAGATATATTTTTTATAGCAATTAATAAACCCTGTCAGTTAGTGTGTTATTATATTAAAGTGATTTGTAAAACTGCATGTAAAATTGCAATTTGCAGTCCTAAGAATTTGTCAGTGCTTAATAAAAATGCAATGTTGCATTTAATTTTTAATTTTTGTTTAGTTAACAGGGACACTGCAAATTAATAAAACATTTCTGTAAATGAGACAGTATTAGCCAAAGGCTATTTTTCATCCGTAGTCCCTGGATGAAAAAAACAGTCTATTATTTCTTGGTTTCAAAAGTTTATTTTTAAATATTTCTTTATTCATACATTGATTACATATATATATGAAAAAATTAAGGCCCTTTTACAAGACTTGCAATAAGTTTACTTTTGTCAGTAAATTGTCATTTACTGAATTTTCAGATAAAATAAATACAGATAATATAGATATAGATAACATCAATGTCACTTAAAATATAATATTTTAATGATGGATAAAAATAGAGCATGACAAAACATTTACAAGTAAATAAACTCATAAAAAGCTCAAATATTTTTAAATTTAATATTTTTATGATTTTATAATATAAACATTTGAACAATACTTTTCTATTATTATATTTTTTAATATATGTATTTCTTTTTAATATATTTTATATTTTAAAATACTGTAAACAAAGCTACTTGTAGGTATTGAGAAAAAAACTCATGATTTGTTTTTGATTCACAAGCTTGATTCAATTCAGTTTTGATCTTGATTCAATTCGATTCGATATGGAGTCATTTTGAGATATAGGCAATCAAGTACAGTAGGCTGCATGTCTTTTTTTTTTTTTTCCAAGGAAAAATATATATTTTATAGCATTTATTAATAAATCCTGTGAGGTGGTGTGTTACTATATTAAAGTGATTTGTAAAACTGCATGGAAAATTGTAATCTGCAGTCCTACAAATTAAAATTGCAGTCCTAGAAAATTGTCAGTGCTTAATAAAAATTCAATTTTAATGTTGCATTTAAGTTTAAATTTTTGTTTAGTTAACAGGGACATTGCAAATGAATAAAACATTTCTGTACATGTACCAGAATTAGCCAAAGGCTATTTTTCATCCGTAGTCCCTGGATGAAAACAATTGTCTATTTATTTCTCTGTTTTTCATTCAGATTTAGATTCAGATTCAGATTATTCAGATTATTAATAAATCTTGCGATATAAATGTCACTTAAAATGTAATATTTTAATGATGGATAAAAATAGAGCATGACAAAACATTTAAATAAACTCTTAAAAAGGTAAAATATTTTTAATTGATTATCTTTATGATTTTATAATATAAACATTTGAACAATACTTTATTATATTTATTTTTAATATATTTTATATTTTAAAATACTGTAAACAATTGGAAATTTTCAATATGACTTTGACAAAACTTCTGTGGCAGTTTCATAAGTTTATTATTCTTTGTTTAGAATGTTTTATTATTTTAAAATGTTAAAATTTTAAACTTTGTTCTTTTAATTTTACGATGAACCTCCAGTCCATTTATTTCTGTATTAATGTAGTTGGGAAAATCAGTTTTGGATAATACGCTAACAGACCATGAATAGGTACTGTGGCTGTTCTCAAAAAAAAATAAATAAAAAAAATAAAAATAAATAAATAAATAAATAAATAAAATAAAATAATATTCAGTTTAAAAAGTCATGCACTGCACAATAAGTTTCATAAGTTAACATTAGTTCACTACATTAGTAACATGAACTAAGAATGAACAATACTTCTACAGCATTTATAATTTTTTTATTTATTATTAATCTTAGCTAATGTTAATTTCAGCATTTACTCATACATTATTCAAATAAAAAAAAAGTTGTGTTTGTTAACGTTAGATAATGCACTGTGAACTAGCATGAACGATGAACGACTGTGCTTTAACTAACGTTTACAAATATTAATAAATAGTGTCATAAATGTATTGTTCATTGATGTTAGTTAATACATTAACAAATGACACCTTAATGTAAAGTGTTACTGACATCATTTTCAAAAGTTTATTTATTTTTGAATTTTTTTTTAATACTAATACACTGATTATTGACTCTTTGTTCATTTAATTTTAATAGGAACTTCTAGTTCTCCATTTATTTCTGCTTAAGCTAAGCAGGGAAAATCAGTTTTGGATGATACACTGAGAGACCATGAATAGGTACTGTGGTTGTTCATCAAAAAATAAAAAATAAAAACAACCTTTTAAACATGCTTTTTTAAAAAAAACAAGCTAAGGTCGTTTATTTCAGGTCGTGTTAGATAATCCGAACAGAAAATAACCTATAGTAAAAAGTACACACTGGTTTAAATTCTACATAGATAAACACGGACCTCATTATCCAGAAAAAGCATAAAAAACAAGTTCAAAAATACATCCTACATACCAAACACACACAGAATGTGACAAGTTATAGTTTAAATATACACTCACCTCCTCCCCAACACGTACACACAAACAAGTTTAATAAATTAGTGTCACCACGAGCAACAGAAAGCAGAGATAATGAGATGACCTGCTGCAGCAGAATCCTTTGATCCTTCTCTCAAATAACCGCTGCCTGATACATAATGTCAGCTTATGCTCTCATTTGTCTACTCAGTGCTTATCATTTACAACATTCTCTTTGTGAGCTGCGGATCGCTGCCAAACTTTCGCTATTTTATGGGGTAATACCATCTAATGTTCAGTAAACTACACTTTGTATACATGTCTATACGCATTTGCATCTTGAACACAAAGCTACAAAAAAATAGAGGAACAGATTTTCTGATCTGAACATCTAAAGTAGAGGTTCTCAAAATGTTATATTATGTTTACAGCAGATTTGTACTAAATATAGCAAATTTGGTTACACTTCAGCCCAATTCTCACTATCAACGACTTTTGACTCAGTAAACTCCTACTTACTGCTCATTAAGCAATCTAAAACATGGCCATGCAGAATAAGGCATTAATACACTACCAGTCAAAAGTTTTTGAACAGTAAGATTTTTAAAGAATTCTCTTTCCTGCACGATCCAAAAACAGCAAAAGCAGTGATATTGTGAAATAGTTTTACTGTTTAAAATAACTGCTTTCTATTTGCATATTAATAATAAATGTTTTTAAGCAGCAAATTAGAATATTAGCATGAATTCTGAAGGATCATGTCACTGGAGTAATGATGCTAAAAATTCAGCTTAGAAATCGCAGGAATAAATTACATTTTAAAATATATTCGAATAGAAAACAGCTATTTTTAATAGTAAAAATATTTCAAAATTTTACTGTTTTTTTGCTGTACACTGGATCACATAAATGCAGGCTTGGTGAGCAGAAGAGACTTCTTTAAAAAACATTAAAAAACTTTTGACTGGTAATGTATATGCTATGTAAGTACTAATAAACAGCCAATATGCTAGTAATTTGCATCCTTATAAGCAGCTAGTTAATAGTGAGAACTGGGCCCTAAACTAAAATGTCATACCAAGAAAAAAAAAAAAAAAAAAACTTCTATAAGCAATTTAGAATCTTTCTCTTCTAGGAAAAATACTGGTCGAATTATCTGCTGCCCAGGAACGTAATATCAGTATCACTTTCCACTTCATTATCTCCTCCCAATATCACTTGCCTTTCACTAGCAGGTAGCAAATCATGGTTTTTATGACTGCGATGTAACCTAAATGGTTATAACCTAAATGGTTTTTAACCTAAATGGTTATTAAAAAGGATATATCCATAACTTACTGTTTTTTTTTTATAATGAAATGCATCAAACAAAGAATGAAAACAGCACTCATCAAGATTTTTAAAACTTCTCCCATCTGTTTAGAAGCACATAAAACTGCTGTAAGACTTCATTTCATTATCATTTCTCAAAACTGAGACCTGAATCCAGAATTTCAGAGTCAAAAACAGACCTCCCATATTACCTTCATGAAATCCAGCAGATGTTTACTTTAAGGGCAAACGGAAGGACAACTCACTTTATTGAATTTCTTCGTTGAATTCCTCTTTCTGTCATTCTGATTCAAACTACAAATCAACATCCTATGGTTTGTAGCCAGTTCCTAGCTAACAAAAAATATTAAGTTATAAAAACATTTTTCTTATTGTTCTCTCAACGTTCAAAATGTCTAGTTTTTAAAATGTCTGTAAACATTTTCCTTGATTATGCAAACGTTTAGGGAACATTCCATTTTAGAATTATCAAACATTTTGGAATGTTACTTGAAACAAATAGTTCTCTGAAATGTTACTTGGAATGTTCTGAAACAAATAGTAACATTTAAATGTCAACTTAAATTTTTAGGAAAAAAAAAAAAACATTCCATGAATGATGTATAAATTATGTTTTTGTGGTAATATTTGAGAACATTTTAAAAGAGCAGATAACACTGAACAAACATTGTAATAGTGTTATTGAAATAATGTTAATCATGACTTTTGAGAGACAAAACATTACCCAAAATTATGAGAACATCCACTGTTAGCTGGGCTGAATGCTAGTTCTAAAGCCAGTTTACAAAATTGCTGCCACCAGTAATAATATGTAAACAAACTAAAATTCACTTAAAAAATGGTGTAGAAACAATTTTCACTCTGAAATTGTTAGTACAGTTACAAAGAAATGGCAAGTAACACATTAAACAAACATGAAATGTTGAAGTAGAAAAACTAAAAAGGTATTTTCTTGTAAAATGCACTCCGACAATCTTAAAAAACTTAGAAAAAACATTTTTACAGTGTAATCAACTAATTAATTTCTGCAGGAAGATAATGCTTTTTGTAAATTAACGATTTTTGAGAATAAAAGCACAATCTATAATGATCCTAATTTGCATAGAAAGCAGCTGTGTTTGTACTCGATTGTATTTTCAAGCCGAAAAATAAAAGAAAAATAAATAAAACCTTTTCTTTTTTAAAAGAAAGAAAAAACATTTATTTTTTAATTAATTTATATTTTCACCTCAATTTTTGCAGTTTATTTTTTATTTTAATTTCATTTTATTTATCATTATTATCATTATTCATTATTTCTTTGTTGAATTCCTCTGCCTTTCATACCAATTTAAATTATAAATCAACATATTTAAATTATAAATCAATATACTAGCAACAAAGATCATGTAGAACATTTTTTAAATGTTACTATTTGTTTCAGAACATTCCAAAAATTCCAAAATGTTTGATAATTATAAAATGGAATGTTCCTTAAGCATTTGCATAATCAGGGAAAATGTTTAAAAACATTTGAAAAACTAGACATTTTGAATGTTGAGAGAACAATAAGAAAAATGTTTTTCTAACCTAATATGAACATTAGCAGAGCATTTTTAAGAACAAATTTTTGGCTTGTTGCCAAATGAACTCAATTAAATTGCAAGTAAGCCGGTTATGAAATTCTGAAGTGTCCTGATTAGCATCTCACATTTTGCATTTAAAGCTGGATGAAGCACATTTTAAATTGCACATCAATCTGAAATTAGAAATGTCATTAAAAAATAAAAATATGCATTTAAATATCTACACTTCATAATATTTTACATTTGCTGATTCACGTCGGGAGGCACAGTTTGAGAGCCGCGGCTTTAGAGCACTTGAGTGCTGATGTGTTGGCAGGCGAGATGAGAGCACATCTCCCACTTTCTCCTGTCATTCTGTATTCAGTCTGATTTTTTTTCCCCCTCAATCAGTGAGCCGAAGCCACCTCGTCCCTGCAGGGCGAACAGAGCACGCTCAGACCCACCGGTATGGATGGATGGACTGGATTCAATTTGGATCGGCAGAGCTGGATTACACAGACTGTGACCAAAATTTATCTCCATTCTGCTTCTCTCACTGCGAGCAGTATCTGATTTTTTTTTTTTTTTTTTTCAGAGGCAAGCAGGCGCTGCATACATAATATAAGCGTGTGCCAATGCTAATAGGCTTCAGAAGCTTGGGAGAATCTATGCAGATCTGAGAGGGTACAGATGGGTACAGATTTGACTTGTTACTGTGTCAGATTTCGGGTTTTGGTGAAAGGTCAGATGTAAGAGGATTAATCTTATTCTGAAAGTCTATGCACACTCTCTCTTCTCAACACCAGAAGACTTTTTGCTCATGTGGAAGTTGCATGCATGGTTATGGCATCTAATACCTGGTGATTGTGGGTTGCCAAGCATCCTAAATAATGCACAATTGTCCATGATGCACAAATGCAACCAAATTGCATTTGATTTTACTTTAGCATCTTACACCCATACGCTTCATTGCATTTGAACTACTTTTGCATCCAAGTCTTAATTTTACAATTGCAGATTAGAATGGAAACCAAAGGCTAGATGTGAAACACCTTCAGGATTAGTTTTGGGACTTTAAAATGTGCAAAAGCACTAACAAGATGAACAAAATAAGAGCGTGTACTTCTATACGTTCTGTCACAATTCTCTTGTGCCATAAATCGCCTTGGAAGAAACTAAACTGACATGTATCTAATGATGTGTGACACTTTAGGATGGCATTAAAATTCATTTATTTCTTCAACAGATGCTGTATGTCAGTGAGTCAAAATCAACATAACTGCATTTCAAATGCATTTTTTTCATGTAATTTCTTCTGATACATAAGTATACATATGCTGAGACTGTGTAGCATTTAATTGCTGTTTATGATGTGGTCACTTCTCACTCATCCAGTTATGCTTACATACACTCAGTCACGTACACTCAGTTTTGCTTAAATATAATTAAACATTTAAAAATATATTTAATGATATATATTTTATGAAAAAAAAAAAAAAAATAAAAAATAAAACTAAAATAAACTTGACCAAAAAATATTTTTTCACTTTGTGTAGTTTGGTTAACATGGAAGCCCGTTTCTGCCAATTAATAAAAAAAATTAAAAAGTTATTCCGACTTTTTCCTCAGAATTGCGCAATAAACACTTGCAATTCTGACTTTTTTTCTCAGAATTTCTCACAATTTAGAGTTTATATCACAATTCTAAAAAACGATGTAAAAAGATGTAAACTCACAATTGCGAGAAAGAAAAGTCAGAATTGTGAGATGAAAAGTCGCAATTACCTTTTTATTTTTATTCAGTGGCAGAAACGGGCTTCCATAGGTTTGACCTTTAATGTTTAAATATAAACAATGTTCTTATTCATTGAAAATATTTTGTTGCTGATGTATGTGACTGCAATGCAATGCAATTCAATGCAAAAAAAAAAAAAAAGAAAAATAGGTTACTTTTTTGATTTTATACTACTGTTAAGAAACTGGGGCAGTAATTTTATTTATTTATTTATTTATTTTTTGTTAAACTGAAGTAATACTATAAAATATTTGTTTTCTATTTAAACATATTGTAAAATATTTATTGTAATTATAATATATTGCGAAACTACTTAAAATAACCGTAAGCAGGAAAATGGATTTTTGTCACTACAATAATTACCATTGTTTATATACAGTTGAAGTCAAAAGTTTACATACACCTTGCAGAATCTGCAAAATGTTATTTTACCAAAATAAGAGGGATCATACAAAATGCATGTTATTTTTTATTTAGTACTGACCTGAATAAGATATTTCACATAAAAGATGTTTACATATAGTCCACAAGAGAAATAATAGTTGAATTTATAAAACATGAACCCGTTGATTCTTAATACTGTTTTGTTACATGAATGATGAATGTTTTTTTTTTGTTTTTTTTTAAAGATAGTTGTTCGTGAGGCCCTTGTTTGTCCTGAACAGATAAACTGTCCGCTGTTCTTCAGAAAAATCCTTTAGGTCCCACAAATTTTGTGTTTTTTCAGCATTTTTGTGTATTTAAACCCTTTCCAACAATGACGGTATGATTTTGAGATCCATCTTTTCACAGTGAGGGCAACTGAGGGACTCATGTACAACTATTACAGAAGGTTCAAAAGCTCAGGAAAAGCCATGCATTAAGAGCCAGAGGTGAAACCTTTTGAACAGAATGAAGATGTGTACATTTTTCTTATTTTGTCTAAATATCTTTTCTTTTTTTTTTTTTTTTTTGCATTTAGTACTGCCTTGCATGTTTCCCAGAAGACAAAATAAGTGAAATGTACCCTGATCTTTAAATTCAAAGAAGTCTCCACCCCCCGGCTCTTAATGCATCGTGTTTCCTTCTGGAGCATCAGTGAGCGTTTGAACCTTCTGTAATAGTTGCATATTAGTCTTATAATCATTTTATCTGAACTGAAAAACTGAACTGAAAAATTGTGAAATATTATTAAAATTTAAAATAATTGTTCTCTATTTGAATACATTTTAAAATATAATTTAATTCTATGATGCAAAGCTGAATTTTCAGCATCATTACTCCAGTCTTCACTGTCACATGATCCATCAGAAATCATTCTAATATGCTGATTTGCAGCTCAAGAAATATTTCCTATTATTATAAATGTTAAAAACAGTTGTACTGCTTAATATTTTTGAAGGAAATGTTTAAAAAAAATCATACTGACCCCAAGCTTTTGAACAGTAGTGTATATTACCAGTTACCAGTTTGGGAAGCAGTTTCCAAGTATCTTCCAAAACACTGACCTGCACAGATCTGTGTGTGTGTTGAATCTGGGTGACCGTGTGAGATGATGACATGCCCTCATTCTCGAACTGTCTGCGGACGCTGGCCAGACCCCCAGGCAGGGAACAAACCTCAGCTTCCTCCATGACCTGATGAAGAAAGAGACAAAGACAGAGAGAGACCGCCTACGTTGAAAATCATGCTAAGGAGATTTATGCTTTTTCAAGAGCTGCAAGATTAGGGGAGTGAAAGTGTGATCACTTGTCTCTCGTCTTCATCCACCATCGAACAAAAATATTCATATATTCATGAGACAATGTGGCTTACACACACACACACGCACGCTCACACACAAGCACAGATTCCAGCCCTCATCTCATTATCTCTGTGGCTTTACAAAATCACATTTTAAGATTTTGCATGACAGTCTTATTTGCATGGCATGATATTGTGAGGCCCTGATACTGTGAGGTTTCATTTACTCAGCAATCCTGTTAACCCTTCCGTGCTGTCGCCTGCTGGAAGTGTTGTTTATTTGCACATGCCGTCTGCTTTGTTTTAGAGCCTACTTCAGTTATTAATTTTGCAAATTAATTCCATCCACAAAATGAATGAATGCAGTTTGCATGGTGCAATTCTATATTGCAAATGAGTTCTAAATATTAGATCCGGGATACAGCAGACTTATATGATCTGACACGCTGTCAGCACTGCGATCCAGACACCTGAATCAGCTCTTTAAAATGATGAAAGTGCGCTTGACTACACTGCATCTGGATTTATGCCCAGATACAACGCTCATCTCCATCATTTGATATATAACTGCTGCCATGACCAATAAAAATATGAAAACAAACATCCTAAAATATAAACAGACTGTCTGGCAGCAAAAGTTAAAGAAATAGTTCACCCAAAAATGAACATTTGCTTAAAATGTATTCACCATCAGGGCATCCAAGATGTGGAGTTTGTTTCTTCATTAGAACAGATTTGGAGAAATGTAGCATTTCATCACCAAAGCTCACAAAATGAATCCACTGCAGCGAATGGGTGCCATCAGAATGAGAGTCCAAACAGCTGATAAAAACATCACAAAAATCCACAAGTAATCCACACCCCACCAGTCCATCAATTAATGATTTGAGAAGTCCTCTCAAAGCAAATATTTGTTTACACCTACATATTTGTTTAGGACTGCATTTGCTTGTAAACGATTCTTGATCTGTGCATATTAGAAATTAAAAATGCCTTAATGATACATTTGTTTCTTACAAACACGAAGCTTTTTACTTTACAGGACATTAATTGATGAACTGGCGTGGTGTGGATTTCTTGTGGATTATTATGATGTTTTTACTACCTGTTTGGACTCTCATTCTGACGGCACCCATTCACTGCAGAGGATCCATCGGTGAGCAAGTGATGTAATGCTACGTTTCTACAAATCTGTTCTGATGAAGAAACAAACTCATCTGCATGCTTGGACGGCCTGAGGGTAAGTACATTTTCAGCAAGTCTTCTTATTTGGTTGAACTGTTCCTTTAAAATTAATTGTTGTAGTTAAAGAATGCTTTTTGTGAACAAAATCACAATCTATAATGAGCCTACTTTGCACAGAAAAGAGGCTTGTTTATACACTACTGTATTTTCAAAGCAATAAACTGTACTGTATACAGTCATGTCCAAAAATATCGGCACCCTTGCAATTCTGTCAGAAAATGCAACACTTCTCTCAGAAAATTGTTCTAATTACAAATGTTTTGGTATTCACGTGCTTATTGTTTTTGTTTGCACTGGAACAACACAAAAAAACAGAGAAGAAAAGTCAAACTTGCTAAAATTACACACAGAACTCAAAAAATGGACTGGACAAAATTATTGGCACCTTGTCAACATTGCAAGTAATACTTGCTTTTCAAGCATGTGATGCTCCTGTAATTTGTATTTAAACACACCTGTGGCAAGTAACAGGTGCGGGCAATATAGTAATCACACTTGCAACCAGTTAAAATGGAGAAAAGTTGACTGAACCTTTATGTCTTGTGTCACTCTGAGCATGGAGAAAAGAAAGAAGTGTAAAGAGTTGTCTGTGGACTTGAGAGAAAAAATTGTGGAAAAAACATGGACAATCTCAAGGTTACAAGTCCACCTCCAGAGATCTTAATGTTCCTGTGTCCACTGTGCGCAATATCATCAAGAGGTTTACAGCCCATGGCACTGTAGCTAACCTCTCTGGACATGGACGGAAGAGCAAAATTAATGAAAAATTACAATGAACAAATTCAAGCTGATCTGCAGACACAGGGTACAACAGTGTCAGCTTGCACTATCCGTCACCATCTCAATGAAAAGGGACGCTGTGGTAAGAAACCCAGAAGGACACCACTGCTGACACAAAGGCATAAAAAAGCAAGATTGGAGTTTGCCAAAACCTATGTGACAAAACCACAGTCCTTCTGGGAGAACGTACTGTGGACAGATGAGTCAAAAGTAGAGCTTTTTGGTAAAGGACCTCATGGCACCGTTTACAAAAAAAGAAATGAGGCCTTCAAAGAAAAGTACAGTCAAACATGGTGGAGGTTCAAAGATGTTTTGGGGTTGCTTTGCTGCTTCTGGCACTGGATGCCTTGACTGTGTGAACGGTATCATGAAATCTGAGGATTACCAAAGAATTTTGGGGCACAACGCAGTGGCCAGTGTCAGAAAGCTGCGTCTCCACCAGAGGTCATGGGTCTTCCAGCAGGACAATGACCTGAAGCAGATTTCAAAAAGCACAGAAATGGTTACAAACATAGCGCTGGAGAGTTCTGAAATGGCCAGCAATGAATCCAGATCTAAATCCCATAGAACACCTGTGGAGAGATCTCAAAACAGCAGTTGGGAGAAGGCATCCTTCAAATCTGAATGACCTAGAGCAGTTTGCAAAAGAATAGTGCTCCAAAATTCCAGTAGAGAGGTGTAAGAAACTCATTCATGGTTACAGCAAGCGATTGATTTCAGTTATTTTTTCCAAATGGGGTGCTACCAAATATTAAGTTAAGGGTGCCAATAATTTCGTCCAGTGCATTGTCCACAGGGTTGAATTGTGTGTGGAATTGTATTATTGTATTTTCTTCTCTGCATTTTCTGACAGAATTGCAAGGGTGCTGATTTTTTTGGGCCATGACTCTCTCTCTCTCTCTCTCTCTCTCTCTATTTATATATATTTATTTATTTATTTATTGACTTGTTACAATTTTATTCAGAGCACATATTTCACAAGTCATCATTGCTTAAATCATCTGTCTCATTTAACAGCATGTAATATGGCCTTGTGAAGAAGCATCACAGCAGTCACCACTATTTCTTTAAATAACACATCGATGCTTTTAACCCATTACTCTAACTAAAAGGAATGTTCCAGAATGTTAACACAAATTAAGCTCTATAAACAGCACAACAACATATGACATTTGAAAATATATCATTTGAACCAGCATTATTTTTGTACTATTATGGTATTCATCAATATTTTTAATATTTTCAGTTTTTATTTTAATTTGAGTTTTTTTAAAAGTAATTTTAAGTGCTTTTGTTGTTTTAATTAGTAATTTTGTTTAATACTGTATTTCTTTATAGCTTAAATTAATTAGTTTAACCCTTTAACTGTGACCGTCCACTCTGTGGGACGCCTAAGTTTACTTCACCATATTACAAATAAATCCTAATCTAATCATGACATCGTTGGAAAGGTCTAAGACTCCTAAATAGATATTTTACCATATTTTTGTGTTACAAATTATGAAGGAAAAGTAATAGAATTATATGTGTCAAGAGTGCAAATTAAAAAAATCTACATTATAACATGAGTTCTGACCTTTGTCACAAAAGACTTTCTTCATTGCCTTTTTCCCTTTCACGCTTTAGATATCATAAGAAACTATATATCAGTTCAAAACTTTCAAACTCTCAAAATTCATCCTTTGAAAAGCATTTTAAAATCAGACATTGCATTACCAGGGAAAATGTACATCAAAATCATATTACAAAATGTTTTCATTCATGAATTATAAAATTTAAGTCTGGATAGTGCATAGTGTTCAAAAATGGGAGTGACAGTTAAAGAGTTAAAGGCGTCATATAAAGTTGCTTAAAAAAACAAAAACAAACATTATTTTGTGTAGAAAAAAAAGCTTATCGCTCTGAAAAACGTGGTGTGCTCTGATTGGCCAGCTATCCAGTGCACTGTGATTGGCCGAGAACCTCAAGTGTGTGACAGAAATATTACACCCTTTACCATACTGTGATAGAGTGTCCTGGCGCGACGAGACAAAAACAATAAACCCATTATAATTGAGGCATTTGCTGCATCCAGTGAGGACATAATTACTGATTATAATGACTCACTGTCTGCTGCATAAACATAAAACCATGTCTGCATTTGTGATGCACACACTCGAATATTTGCATTGTACCGTTTTGTAGTTGTATTCTCATTTGGAAGGCCAAACATAGTAGATTCACTTTCACATCGAAACACACAGTGTCTCCAGGACATGGCGGCAGCTGCAACAATACTACAGCGAGAATAAAAGTAATGCCTTCTTTCTTTGCGTATAGATTTGGGTGGTGTTATGCAAATCTTCCCACACAGTGACGTAGATTTGTGGGGGGGTGTTTGAATGAGCCTGTTTTAGGAAGGCGTGGCTGAGTTTTAACATTTACAATAAATACCTCTTACTTTAATCTTTGCAACTTTACAGATCTTGTAAATGCACAAACAGCTAGTAACACTCCAAAGACAAAGGAAAATATGAAATCACATCATATGACCCCTTTAATTTTAGTACCTCAGCTTATTTATTTTTAGTTAATTCCTCTGGACAGACAACATTTCTATTTTCATGTAATATTTATTTCAAATGGCATTTTTAGGGGTTCAAGCACGTAGCGCTGAAACCCTATTGCAATTGTTAGAAAGGTCATGGATGAGCGATTTCCACATAAAACTGATCGTGCAGGCCAAACCGTAAGTTGTAGAGACTCGAAACTTGGAGGGATGGTAGTACTCACACCGCCTACGACGTGACCAAGGCTCTCCCCAATCGGCCTGATGGGGGCGCTACAGCGATCGAAAGCACGAAATCACTCACAACTTCTAAAATATCTTCTGTCGTTGGAATTCTTGGCTCATGCTGATGCATATTGGAAATTTTCGGGTATTTCGTATTTTTGCAAAACCTACTTTTGCGATATAGTCCTAGGTTTTCCACCCGATCAGAACCAACTCACCGTGGCAAATGGACACCAAAACGTTCAAAGGGGGCAGGGCCACTTTTAGTAAAATGCCTATAACTCCTGAACAGAAAGCGCTATCTTTGCCAAACTTGGCACACTTATGTAGGAACTTAACCTGAGGTCTCAGGAAAAAAATTGGAGATTGGCCACTTGGTGGCGCTATAAGAGGGAAAAAACCTAAAAATGGCTATAACTAGACAACTATTTGTCCTATCAAAATGAAAATTGCTGTGCACATTCTTGGTCCAACATGCCACAAGTGTCTATGGGGACATTTGCAGATCTCAAAAAAACATGGCCGCCATTGGCCGATGAAATTTGATCACCTATAAGACAAAGTTACGGAGGCCAATCAGAACGAAATTCTGTGAGCCTGTTTGACTCACAGCCCCAAAGGTCTGGGAGAGATTTGAAAGAAATTGGCCACTGAGGGGCGGTACTGCATTTTTTGAGGGCGTAAATGATTGTACATTGCACGGTTTTCTGCACATACATGCAATATTCACATCGTATGAAAGACCTCCTCGTTCCAAACAACTTTGCCTCTAGAATCACTGCTGTCAATCAAACTGTTTTTTTAATGATTGAGACGATGTGAAAAACCTAGTCCTAGGTTTTTCGCTCAGTCTGAAAAAAAATCACCGCAGTGTAATTCTATGGACTCTCTAGGTGAATAATTATTAAAAACATTAAAATTTACTCTTTGGGAAGCTATAACTGGGTCCTTTAGAAAAGGGGTCTGTCCAAATCTAACCAAAAGCCAATAAAGCCAAACAAAAAACTCAAAACTTCACAAAACCCGCTGAGCACATATGACAGGTGATTCTAAACAAACATGGAAAGTTTCAGGGCGATCAGACCACAGCTGGCGCTATAACAGTCTTAAATGTTACAAAAACATTATATTTCTATGGTAAATCACCTAGATATGACAAAAATGCTTTTTAATTGATTTAGGTGGTTACAGGCTTGCTAAATAATATGTAATGTCTTTTTCCTTATGTGCTCAAAACTAGCTAAAGCGCTTAAACCCTGCAGCTATATTTTTAATTGTTCTAGTTAACAATAACAACACTGATTTGGACTCGTCCCTCAGTTTAGCTTTTTTGTTTGTTGGCTGGTTTGTTTACAGTAAGGCAGTTACAGTACAAGTAAATGGGACCAGAAATTGAGATTAGTCTTGTATTTTGCATTTTATTTTTGTATTTGACTTGGAAGTGCCTTACTCTATGCTCAATATTTGTTCACTTAAAACACTAAGGGATAAACCAATATATGCCACCAACACTATCGGTAGATTTTAACTTGGACTCCCAGAAGCAGTAACTTCTCTGTACTTTTTCCCCTCCTGTAGGGATCTGACCTCCACTGGCGCAGAGCGGACGTGCAATGCTGTTTTTAGCAGCCGGCCTAAGAGAGAGAGAAAGAGAGAGAGACAGAAAGAATTGGGTTTCTGGAGAGGTGCTGAACTCCCACTGGACAGCCATCATCACATTCCACTCTCACACTGTGACAAAGGCCACAGAAAACAATGATGTCACTGCACACGCACATGACCCCTCTACTGTGGGGTCCAACGAGGCATTCGGCCCCTCACCTCACTCTGGCCTTGCAGCGTCAAGGACATTAAGTTGCTTTGCGTCATCCAGAGAAGAAAAACGGCATAATATTGCAAGATTTTACCTCATTCGGTGTAAATCTTTTACATTTTGCCAATGAAGAGAAAAAAAAGGGTGAAGGAGATACATCATAAATAAACTGCTACCTTGAAAACGCTCTAAATATAATATAATATCCTAAAAAGGCTCTAAAATATGGGAGCTTAATTTACCACACATTTACACATTAGCTAATACTTTACTAATAATGTTATTTTAGAAAATCTGATTTCCACATGGACAGTTTCATATGTTGATTTCAGTAAAAATGCACTAAAATGTTATTTTTGTTCCTTTTTAGTCAAAGCAAATTTGCTTAAAATCAAAGAATATGACATGACAAATAGAGGCTAAATTTAAAGCACATTTTTGTCAAAAGAAAAAAAAGAGCTTTAGTGAGTTGATTAAACACAAGAACAAAAACAACCTAACAACATGTTAAGAAACCATATATTCAGAGAATACGAAAACGAATATTTTTAATATTTTTAAAAAAGAATTCTCTTCTGCTCACCAAGGCTGTATTTGTTTGATCAAAAAATTCAGTAAAAACTCTAAAAATATGAAATGTTATTCCAATTTTAAATAACTGTTTTCTGTTTGAATATATTTTAAAATATAATTTATTTCTTTGATGCAAAGCTGAATTTTTGGCATCATTACTCCAGTCTTCAGTGTCACATGATCCTTCAGAAATCATTCTAAATATGCTGATTTGCTGCTCAAGAAATATTTCTTATTATCGTCAATGTTGAAAACAGTGTGTTATTTTTTCAGGTTTCTTTGATGAATAGAAAGGAATGGTATTTATTTGAAGTAGAAAGCTTTCGCAACATTCTAAACATGTTTACTGACACTTTTGATGAATTTAATGCACCCCTGCTCAAAAAAAGTAATAATGTCTCTCTCAAACGAAAAATGTTTGAACAGTGGTGTATATTATTCTGAAAACAAGTCATTTGGCTTCTCAATCAAATGTTTCTTGTTTTAACAATTTTAAGATGTTTTACTGGAAAACACAAAACACAAATATTGTTGGAGAAAAAGATTTTTTCCCAGTGTAATACAGGTGATTATGTTCTCCGTAAGGCACCTGAATCAAGGCCACTACTGATGTCACTACATTCTGTTTCTAAGAAACCTTTTTTTTTTATATATATATATAAATATATATATATATATATATATATATATATATATATATATATATATATATATATATATATATATATATATATATATATTTTACCAGAACTGGCAAATCCTTGGAGACCTGAGGTTTCTGCATAATGCACTGCCTACTGAAGTTCACTGCTTGTCTAATTCATTTGGTCTCCTGTTCCGTCCTCATCACTGCGTTTGTCTGTCATTCGTTCTGTCTCTATTACCGCGACGAGGGGCGCAAATCAAACGCACACTGGTTTCTTTTGTGATTTGATGCATCAAGGCAGCAATTACTGTATAAATCAATGAGTTTGGAATTATACATGAATTTGACACGAGCGCTCGGTCCTCACGCAGTGTTTAAACGCAGAACAGTCAGAATTTATCAGCCTTGATCGTTTGCTCTAATGAGACGTTGACATAACAAGTTTGTGTGCCGCACGAGTGCCTCATTTGCCTCATTGAAATGATATTGGCTGATCAATTTGATGGTACTCAGACAGCCGGATGGGAACTGCTGAGTAAATAGCGCTAGTCTTCTCAACAGAAGATCTTAAGACTTGTCTAAATATGACTGATGGCTGATAGTGCTGAAGCAAGATCTCTTAAGCCCTGTTTCCACCTTGAATTAAAGGGATAGTGCACCCAAAAACAAAAATTTGCTGTTAATTAATTCACCCTCAGACCAGTGACTGTCAGGCATATCCAAAAGTGAATTTTGATTAAGCAACTTGTAGATCTGTGTTACTCGAGCCGATTTGGTGATCTAGTTCATCTAGTTCACTGAAAAGAACCAGTTTTAAAAAATTATTCATTCGTGAACAGGACATCACACCTGACCGTTTGCTTAAAGGGGTCATCGGATGCCCATTTTCCACAAGTTGATATGATTCTTTAGGATCTTAATGAAAAGTCTGTAACATGCTTTTGCTAAAATTTGCCAAAATCAGCTCTGCAAAACTCATCCTGTTCTGGTCGATGTTACTTTAAATGTTAATGAGCTCTGCTCGCCCCGTCCCTCTCTTCTCTCTGTGGAGTGACGAGCCTGTTTACTTTAGCTGCATTTCACTGCGTTTAGCCACAAAACTTGCTAACTAGCATGTTATTAGGAAAGGTGATTGCAAAGATTCATAAAAGAAATCCTTATACTCACTTCTGCTGTAGGTGAAGCTGGATCACGAATGATTCGCGCGAACATAGACGCATTTGTTTAGATCGGGAGGCACATTCCCTTCACAAACAACCGTAATCCACTGCATTTTCAGCAGCTCAGATGTCGGGAGTGAATGACGATTACTACATTCATTATTACACCCAACACCGCAATTGTTTAGGAGCCATTCTTGTCTACGTCCCTGTTCCGGGATCGAAACAATGGTGATTGGACTGTCTATCTCATTCAGGGTGGGTCTAAGGTAAGACAGCCGTGTCACTCAACTATTGTGGGAGTGGCCTCCGTCGGTGTGTCGTCACAGACAAGATGCTGAGAATGGCTTGATCTGAAAAAGGGGAAATTATTTTTACAGATTAAATAAAAGTAAAGGATCCGCACTCGCTCAATCTTCTTGATAATTTACAATTTATTATTTAGCAACAGAGCATTTAGACGTTTCAGTAACAAGCCTTCTTCAGTGAATCATATAACATTTCCCACATCAGTTTTTTTTAAAAACAGAGGTGAAGTCCAAAGATCACACACGTAAAAAGCCATATCAAAGGTGTTACTTATCGTACACTTAATTGACCAATCAGTTGAAAATTTTTGTATTTATGATGGATTATTTGTGATGTTTTTTGTGCTTGTGTCATGTTTTTTTTTCTTTTTCTGATGTGTTGAATTTTTTTAAAGTTTGGTTGTTTGTCTTGAAATTGCTTGATTGATTGGTCAATTAAGTGCACGATAAGGAACACCTGTGATGTGGCTTTTTACGTGTGATCTTTGGACTGCCGAAACATCTGAATGGTCTGTTGCCAAATAATAAATTGTAAATTATCAAGAAGACTGAGCGAGTGCGGACCCTTTACATAAATATATGTTGCTGATTGATCGACGCACCCAAGAAAAAAGTTGAAAGTAGTGAATTTGTAATTACAATTTTTTGAATACAAACATATAAAACTTGCATTTTAACGTTTAAACATAACAAAGGAAAAAAGAAAATAAGAAAAATAATAATAATAAAATAAATAAATAAAAAAGTGCTATCCAGTGTTAAAAGCAGGCACTGAAGGCTTAATAAACATATTAATCAGAGGTTTGAAGAAAGGAAATTAAAGGGGACCAAATTTTTTCGAATAACAAAATCTTGTCTTTTAGGGTATATCTAATTCTTTCCAGATGTAGAGTACTCGTCAACTCAAGAAAGAAAAAAAAAAAATCACCTACATCTTGGAAGACCTGAATTTTCATTTTTGGGTGAACTATATATTTCAAATCTTGTGCAATTCATTCACAAGTGGTCAGATTGCTGTTTACACCTGGTATTTCTATCCTAAATGAGTCTCCTATGGATCAGTTTTCACCTGTGTGTGTTTCTGTGTGTTTGTGTGTGTATGTGAAGCATACCGAGCTGGAGAAGCCGGTTCTGTCCTGTTTGGAAACCGCCGCCTGGTACACAGCCATGCGGTTCTTCAGCGGGACAGATTCGGAGTGAGCGCTCTCCTCCAGCGTGCCTGTCCTAGATGTTGCGATGCTACCTGCAGATGGAAAGATATCAACAGACAAAGCAAACCAATTAGATTTGAGTAGAGTGGCACCTATCCATGCAAATAAATAAATAAATAAAAATACATCACTACAGTGTTAGGGTGTCCTGGGTGGTTGCTAAGTGGTTGCTAGGGTAACGTGTGTGTGCGCTAAATGAGTGGCTGCAAAGGGGTTGCTAAAATTCTAAAATCTTCTACACGGTTGCTGGGTGTTTTAGGTGGTTGCTAGGGTGATCCGAGCGGTTGCTAGGGTGCTCTGGATGATTGTTAATTTGTTGTCTGTCTGTAATTTGAGACTGCTGTCACTTTAAGAGCCACCTAGATACTATTACAATATACTATTACACGTGTTTTCTTTCTTATCTGTTTGCTTTCAGTCCACTTCCAGAACAAAAATTTACAAATAATGTACTCACCTCCTTGTCATCCAAGATGTTCATGTCTTTCTTTCTTCATTCGTAAAGAAATTATGTTTTTTGAGGAAAACATTTCAGCATATGGTGCCCCGAGTTTGAACTTCCAAAATGCAGTTTAAATGAGGCTTCAAACGATCCCAAATGCGGTTGTAAACGATCCCAGCCGAGGAAGAAGGGTCTTATCTAGCGAAAGGGGGTTGGTTATTTTCATTAAAAAATACAATTTAAATATTTTTAATCTCAAATGCTCATCTCATCTTACTCTGTCTGAACTCTGTTTTTTTCCAGTTCATGACAGTTAGGGTATGTCAAAAAACTCCCAACTCATGTTCTCCCTCAACTTCAAAATCGTCCTATATCGCTGTTTTACCTTTTTTTGTTAAGGGTGTTTGATCTTCTTTGCATGTTCACTTTGCATAGACTGGGTCGATACTTCTGCGGCGACGTAGGATGATTTTGAAAACATTTCTGAAGTTGAAGGAGAAAATACGTTTGGAGTTTTTCGACATACCCTAACTGTCTTGCGCCACAATACACAGAGTTTAGGCAGAGCAAGACAAGACGAGTGTTTGAGATTAAAAAGTATATAAATTGTATTATTTTTATAAAAATAACCGATCGTTTCGCTAGATAAGACCCTTCTTCCTCGGCTGGAATCATTTACAACCACATTTGGGATCGAAAGCCGCATTTAAACTGCATTTTGGAAGTTCAAACTCGGGGCACCATAGCAGTCCATTATATGGAGAAAAATGCTGAAATGACTGAAGACAGAAAGACATGAACATCTTGGATGACAAGGGGGTGAGTACATTATCTGTAAATTTTCGTTCTGGAAGTGGACTTCTCCTGAAAGTGGTGATGTAATGCATCCAACAAATGCACCAACGAATGCTGTTTCCAAGTCCAAGCCTCAACTTATTTCACTTTAGAATACTATTTCATCAACCGTTTATGAGCACTGTTTATTCATATTAAACATCTAAGCTAAACGTTTTCAAACTTACGGTGTACACTACAAACTTTGTGCTCACAGCGCCCTCTGGCCTTTGGATGGGGATTTACTACTGATCACAGAACCGTGCTTTCCTGACAAGATGTATACGACAATCACAGTTTTTGTCTAATCACGATTGCGATTTCATTTCGATTTATCGTGCAGCCCTACGATATGTGTAACTTTATTTCACAGTAACAATATATATCACAATATAGTTTATGATAGCAATATTTTTGACCACAGAAATGTCATAATTTTGTCACAAGCGTCAATATCACAAAAACAAATTTTAGCCTCAATTTCACAGTAAACAGTCAGAGGTTAAATAAGAATAAAAAACTAATTACAAGCAATAGGAGAAAAAACACACAGAAGAACAAATAAATAAGAAATACAACATACGTTGTATAAAGTAATTAAATATATATATAAACACTACATATTCTTCACTGGGTAAATTAATTATATATTTTTTCCTATTAAAATTACAAGAGTGATTTAGTCAAAAGCAGTGAGAGATTTCATTCCGTTTGTTGTTTGATTAGCATGACACTGCACATTAGTGTTGTCAAGATAGCAAAATTTTGACTTCGATACCACACCTGACTAAAATATCACGATACTACTACTGAACCGGTACTTTGAAAAAAAAAAAAAACAAAACATCAAACAACAGGAAAAGTAATTGAATAACAGATGACCCAAATGAGACCATAGTTATTTTATCTATTAAAACAAGGCATTTCTTCCCCCCTTTCAAAAAATCTAAAAATAAATAAAATAATATTAATCACATGCCAGTGCCACTATACAGGATTATGGTGAACAACTACCGAGCCTACAGGTATGTAGAGATCTTTGCTATATTGGTAAGTTATCTTAAAGGATAAAGCCAAATTTTATTTCATGACATAGAAATTTTATTTCGCAACAGCAATTTATATCATGACTCATGATTATATCATTTTTTATTTTATCTTTGTTATTAATAATAAGAACCTAGATGTAAGTGACAAACTAAAGGACAACTACAATAAAACAAAGAAAAAAATAAAATAAAGAGGGCCCTATGAAATCCATTTTATTGTTTCCCCAATTCCATTTAAATTTTTTTAGACTATTTTAATGGTTACATAAAAAAGTATTTATCCAAAAGCATGTCTAATTAATTGAAATCATGAAACTTGCAGAACTGAACAGCAATTTATTATTATTATTGTTTTTTTTTCTTTTTTTTTAATTACGTTTTTAAGGCCTTACACCTACGTTTTATTATTTTTCTCAAATTCTCTGTTTTCCATTAATTTTCTGGATTCTATTTTATCGTTTCATTACATTTTAATAATCAAAAGCATGTCTAATGAATTTACAAATGATAATTAGATTTGATAAAGAATTAATTTATTATAGGATATTTATTTTTATCTATTTATTTTTCTTTTTCCCAGAAATACTCTGTTGTGTGTTTACAATTTTCTGGTAAATAAATTCTGGTAAATATTTTTTTTGCTAGTAAATATTCCTTAAACACTGTTTTAAAAATATTTTTATTATTATTAATAGTACTATCTTTACATTAAATAATATATTAATATATTTCTGACTGCCAAGTTAAACCAAACTTTTATTTTGACGGGTTGCTGTTAAGACCTTTAGGGTCTTCACTATATGACGACCCTCTATAGTTTTCCGCATAAGAAACGGTAAAATGCTCACTAAGTGACTCTCAGAGCAGTTCTAGAGATTATGTTCATGTGTTCATGTACTCGTATATTGAGGCGGCAGAGGCTGAAATCACCGCGAGCGTCATGCGTATGTGCGTAGTAAACAAAACAGCGTCTGCACCATTCACTAACACAGACACGCTGAAATACGGCTCTTATTAAAATGCATTCTTAAAGTACCAGTGCTAGTAAAATGTGGAATCGTACCGTTTTTAAAAGCAGGGTATCGCAATTCTTTTTAAGTACCGGTATATTGTGCAACACTGGTGTGCATACAGCAAAATTAGTTCTATTTCACTGCTGATTGCATTTTAACAACTTAAAATCAATTGTTTTTAAACCACAATGCTTAAAAACGTTACGTTTTTGTGACCCTGCAGCACATCACATCATGTGAGCATAAAAAAAAATCTCGGTTAATCATGTCTGTACTGGTTGCTGCAGTGTTTTGTAGAGTTTATGTAGCTCTGCTCCTGTTCAACGCTGCGCTCCATGTCTTCTGTTTTCTGGTTTGTTTACGTACAGACTCAGATCAAAACCTGCCATAGAAAAGTAACACCTCTCTTTATCTGTCGCACAACGGTGAAGGATTAAAAGCTTGTTAAGGGTTTGTTCAAACCACAAAGTGTAAATATGAACAATAGTAATAGCAATGCTTGACCTGGCAAACACTAGCGAATTAAACCAGTTCATTAGCACATACAAGCAAGATTAACTGCAGGGCGTATTGAAAACGAGTGTTGTGTAATTTATCCCTTGATGAACATATGAATCTGCATTACTATTTGAATGTTTTATCCACAGATTTATAGCTCCTCACTTTGTAAAAACAACCCTTAGATTAATGCAGCAGGTTTTTTAGGTGGAACGTGACTCTAAAACTTCAATAAAGACTGATTACAGCAATCTGGGAGTCATACAGCGGCTTCATTAAGACTTTAATTGTGTTGCTCATTAAAAAAAGGAGATGAATTGCTTTATCCACAACAAATGACAGTTCACTAATGACTCGACAATAAAATGACACAACATTCTGCACTCGACAGCCCGGGCTAAATTGAATAATCAGGAATCCTGTTCGGTATTCAGCCGAGCGCCTTACAAGGAGTTCATATTCTGGAATGCAGAGCAGATACGGGTTTAATATCGCATGCGACCACAGGTCGTGTTTGCAAAGGTCAAACGGCTGGTCCTACATTTAAAACGGCGAGAGTTTGCATAGCTACCCAGATTGCAATTCTAGGTAAGACAACAGGCTATCCGTCAACGCCGTCTCAAAGGCCAGACACCTCGTAGTCGTCCTAGGATGAAGTCACGCTGTATTTCTAACGAGCCTAAACATAGCCCGAGGTGAGACCTTAATGGGAAAACGAGGGAACCTTTACGACCGACGGCTTTCTCGCTTCCATCCAGGAACATCACTGAGATCAATTGCACCGTCAGCCCATCACTAACCCAATTAGACATTGTCGAATATGAAGACGCTTCTCTCTGGCTGCTGTAAAACCTCATTGTTGGCAGCTCGAAGCAGGCATCTAATCCCACCCTCAGTGTTAGCGTGTGTTTATATTGACGTATCGGCGAAGAAAAATGCACTAATCTGGGTGTGCAACTAACGAATTTCTCGAAGGGCTCAAATATAAACTGACTGTGTATAATAACCTGTCACAAGTGATTGAACATGCTTCTGACATACAGCACAGCTAATGCAGTTTTGTAGTGCTTGTTAAGACATTTTTTCACTTCTCTCTGATAAGCTCTGTACCAAAACCTAGCGAGCTGCCTACCTAGACAGCATTTTATGGTGGTACCGTATCCATACAGAATGCAATCCTGTTATGCACTGCACTGAGCACTGATAAAATAAAATAAAATAAAATAAAATAAAATAAAAAGTTAAAATGGCAAAAGGACTAAACCAGTAGTCAGCATTTTAAGGTGATCCTGTATCCATACAGAATGCAATCCCATTATGCACTGCACTGAGCACTGATAAAAGAAAAGAAAAGAAAAGAAAAGAAAAGAAAAGAAAAGAAAAGAAAAGAAAAGAAAAGAAAAGAAAAGAAAAGAAAAGAAAAGAAAAGAGGACTGTTAAATTAAATTAAATTAAATTATTAAATAAAAATGGCAAAAGGATCAAACCAATAGACAGCATTTTATGGTGGTACCGTATCCATACAGAATGCAATCCCGTTATGCACTGCAGTGAGCTCTAGAAAAATAAAATAAAACAAAATAAAATAAAATAAAAATTTAAAATGGCAAAAGGACTAAACCAGTAGTCAGCATTTTAAGGTGATCCTGTATCCATACAGAATGCAATCCCATTATGCACTGCACTGAGCACTGATAAAATAAAATAAAATAAAATAAAATAAAATAAAATAAAATAAAATAAAATAAAATAAAATAAAATAAAATAAAATAAAATAAAAGAGGACTGTTAAATTATATTAAATTAAATTATTAAATAAAAATGGCAAAAGTATCAAACCAATAGACAGCATTTTATGGTGGTACCGTATCCATACAGAATGCAATCCCGTCATGCACTGCAGTGAGCACTAGAAAAATAAAATAAAAATTTTAAATGGCAAAAGGATTAAACCAGTAGACAGCATTTTAGGGTGATCCTGTATCCATACAGAATGCAATCCCATTATGCACTGCAGTGAGCGCTAGAAAAATAAAATAAAATAAAATAAAATAAAATAAAATAAAATAAAATAAAAATGACAAGAGGACTGTTAATTATGAATTTTATAAATTAATTTTATTATTTTATAAATTTATAAATTAATATCAATTGACATGAACACCATAAAATTAATTTAGAGGTTGCAAATAAAATAGTTTACATAATTTCAGTCTATCTACTTAAAAAAAAAAAAAAAAAATCATGCTTAATTCAATGTATTACTTACCAATTCTTTGTAATTACTGTATTTTGAGAAATTTATTAGTAACGTCTGAGAGAAAATTGTTTCAAAGCCAGTTCGTTTCAGTGTACATTGAAAAAAAAAATTCATTCAGAAATTGCTAGTAAATTTCACAATCAATTAAGAAACAGCAAGTAACACTGAATTAAGCAAAATGTTAGTAGAAAGACTGAAATATTATTTTTGTAAAACGTTCTCCAATAATCTTTGTTTGATTTACAACTTTGCAAAATTATTTTCCACAGTGTAGTTCAAATTTATTACTTCATGTACTTCATGCAGATTGCATTATACATAATGTATGTTGTAATGCATTATATCTTTTCATAAATAATTGTAAGCAAAGTTAAAATGCATTATATATGCAAATATTTAAAGGTTTGTTTGTCATGTGTTTTAATGCATTATATTATTTAAATGTGTAACAATGAACAGTTAAGTATTATAATGTATTATTACTGTGGTTACAATTATTCATGAGATCATGCGTTATAGGGTGCATCACAAGGCGTAATTAATGCAATAAAACTACTGATGTTATGCAATATATATAATACCTAATATATCTGTGTGTGCACTTATAGTATGTGTGGTAGTTCACTGGGTTTTGAATTAGAGCTTTTTTCTTTTTTTTTTTTTTTTAAGGGCAGCATTGACTTTTTAAATAGATCAGACATGCTTTGAAATAGAAGAATCAGTTGCTCTAACAAGCACTTTCAACAAGAAAGAAAAAAGATCTCTTTCTGAAGAAAGCAATTAAAATAAATGATTGTGCTCTGGATGTGTTAGCGAATGCATGAATATGAAATGCGGTATGGGTTTTATTTGTGTTTCGTTATTAAGAAAACCATTCACAGCACTGACAGCAGCATTGTGGGAAATGCTTTGGTGTCTTCATTAGACTGACAGTCTAAGCCGGGGATCTGATCACATGCCAGTAAACAAAACACATTCAGGATGAGTGCTGGCTTATGCTGGTGAACTACTCTATTCATATCAAACATGCACACAAAAATTCATACCAAAGCTTTTAAACTAAAAAGCATCTACAAAACGGTTGTTTAAATAAATATCCAGAAACACAGAAGCTATTCTGAACAGTTTGAAAAGTTCACACTAAAGTTAAAATATATATATGTGTGTGTATATTATTATTATTATTATTATTATTATTATTATATAATGTTCTTTTATGTTTTTTTTTCTTATGCATTGGACTGAAAAAAACAAAAAAACAATTTCTTCGATGCTTTAAAAATACATAATTTTACACATTTTATCCCCAATACATATTAATATTTAATGTAAAGTTCTAAGGTTTAATGAAAATAAACATAAAATGTAAAAAAAACAAAAAAAAAAACATTTATGAATATATAAACCAACATAAATTTTGATAACATTTTTGATAACATAATAATCATAAATATATATAAATATATAATCATAAATGTATAACAATGCACTTCGATTTCTTTATACTAAATATATTTTCACTTATTTTTTCTTTTGAATTTGGACTGAAAAATTATTAATTTACTATAATAATTTTACATTTTAACTAAAATAAACCAAAATAATATATATTATAATGAAAATACAAATAAAATAATTTCAAAATAAATTATTTAAAAATATATAAACCAGCATAAATTAAATGAAATATACTAGAAAATACAGGATTTTCTACAGGTCAATTTTAAAATACATATAAAACTAACATAAACCAAAATAAAATGTAAAAGCACAATATCAATTAACATTTTTTTAAGGCTAGGGCCAATTCAAAAACACTCAAATCAACTAATTTATTATATTATAAATTTATTGATTTTACTATATTAATGTACAAAGTACATTTTAATTTATAACAAAAATAAAAGAAATCATAAAATTGAAAAATTAATTTAAAAGATACAAATCAGCATAAAATAAATAGAAAATACTAGAATATACTGTGCATGTATATATATATATATATCTATACACACACACGCACACATTAGTAGAATATATGTATAACAAAACAAACACACACACATATATGTGCTTCAATTTCTTTACGCAAAATATAATTTCTTTTTTTTCTTTTTGCTTTTTGAAAAATCATTTACTTGAAAAGTTTTGAAAGATTCACCCAGTTAAAACCTTATAACATCCATTATAGAGTGCACTAATGGTTGGCGACTGTCTGCAGTTGCAGTAAAAGCAGCGAGGCCTATCATGATATAAAACACTGGATTGCGGCACGATCAGCAAAACTGACTCTTCATTAACTTTTAATGATTTTGTTCCATTTAAAGACTTATTTATGGCACTGAAACATTTATTAAATAGGTACATAAAGATGAATCAGGCGGCGTGTTTTGGGTTCACTTCTGCAGTTGTGTAGAAACGTGCTGGAAGCGTAGCGTTTTTAATCATCTGTAAATGAAATATACGCTTTAATGGCTCCACATGCTGCAATGTTTGGTCAGGCATTACTATATGCTCCTATAAGTTATTCCAGTGTCACATCTGGTAATTTCATTTACTTACTTAATTATTTGTCATGCGGCAGAAGCTTTTATCTAAAGCTTAAAGCACACTTATTATCCTCCCTGGAGCAACCTGGGGTTAAGTGCTTTGCTCAAGGGCACTATGGAGTTTCATGCATCATCTCCTGTGGGTTTTGAGTCTACAACCTAGCAGTTTGCAGGCTGATTCTATAGCATTATGCTAAACCTCTTCTGAATCGTGCGCTTTACATCAGAAATGTGGCGTATTTCTCTGAAAATGGGTCTTTCAGCATGTCAAAATGGAGGGTAGTTTTTGATTTTATCAACCAGGAATTTATGGGATCATTTAAAGTGAGCATTACATACCAGAAAAGAGTCACATGGCTGAAGGAGAAGTGTTAAAGCCTGATCAAATTACTACTTTGTCAGGTAGCGGTTCAATATTTTCATTCCCGCTGGGAGTCACCACATCACTTCACTGTTCATTTGATTATCACAAAGACAAACATATTTGTAAGAGATCATAACAGTGATCATAAACATGCATTAAAGCACCCAATTATTATGTCATGTTTACCTAAAAAAAACACACACACAAAACAAATCTAATAAAAATAAGACCCTTGGTATCCTTGATTGATAAGAAAAAAAATAAGGGAAAAAATACAGATATTATTATTATTATTATTATTATTATTATTAATAATAATAATAATATTATTATTATTATTATATAGGCCACTTATTCAAATGCCTGATGTTTCTAAAATTATTTAAATTGTAATATTATTTATTATTAAAACTGGTGCATATAAATCAAAATGGTTTAAAAAAAAATGAAAAGATATCAATGAAATTATATGAATATAGTTCTTAGGGAAAAATGGCTAGATTATTTTAAGTAGATGCATTTTTTTGGACAACAGAGTTCATAAACATGCATTAAAGCAGCCAATTATTATTTAATGTTAACCTAAAAAAACAAACAAAAAAAAAAAAAACATTAATTTAAGAAAAATATAAAAATAAGACCCTTTGTATCCTTGAAAAAAAAACAAATATTATTATTATTATTATTATTATTATTATTATTATTATTATATTTTTCAACAGCCCTGTATTATATAGTAAATTGTATGTAAATTAAATATTATTATTATTATTATTATTATTATGAATTAATTCATTCATTCATTATATAGGCCACTTATTCAAATGTCTGATGTTTCTAAATATTGTTTATTATTAAATTGGTGCATATAAATGAAAATTAAAAAAAATAATAATAAAAGCTGATGCATATAAATGAAAATGATATGTATATCGTTTTTGAATCTAGGGACAATTGCTGGATTATTTTAAATAGAAACATGCAGTAAAACAGACAATTATTTATTTATGCATGTACGTACTTATTTATTCATTCATTCATTCATTCATTATATAGGTCACTTACTCAAATCTGATGTTACTAAATATTATTTATTATTAAATTGGTGCATATAAATGAAAAAAATAAAAATAAAAGTTGGTGCATATGAATGAAAATGATACAAATATAGTTCCTGAATATAACTATTATGGAAAAAAAAATTTTTATAATTTCTTTTTTTTTTTTAACATTAAACATTTTGAATCTGCCTGAAAAAAAAATTGGTTTGGTTACATCAGTTTTTCTTATTATTTTTTTACTATACATATTTTTTTCCAATTTCAAAGGAAATGCATAAATATTAAGATACTGATTCATGTATTAAAAATATGAATAAATAGATAAACACTTTTTCAGAGTTATATTATAAAATATACCCATGTTTAAAAAAAAATCATTTTCGAAGGAAATGCATAAATATTAAGATACTGATTCATGTATTAAAAATATGAATAAATAGATAAACATTTTTAGAGCTATATTATAAAATATACCTGTTAAATATATATATATATATTTAAAAGGAAAGGCATAAATATTGAGATACTGATTCATGTATTAAAAATATGAATAAATAGATAAACACTTTTTCAGAGTTATATTATAAAATATACCCATGTTTAAAAAAAAATCATTTTTGAAGGAAATGCATAAATATTAAATTACTGATTCATGTATTAAAAATATGAAAACAGATAAACATTTTTAGAGCTATATTATAAAATATACCTGTTAAAAAAAAAAAAAAAGAAAGAAAAAACTGTTTAAAAGGAAAGGCATAAATATTGAGATACTGATTCATGTATTAAAAATATGAATAAATAGATAAACACTTTTTCAGAGCCATATTATAAAATATACCCATGTTTAAAAAAAGTCAATTTCAAAGGAAATGCATAAATATTAAGATACTGATTCATATATTAAACATATGAATAAATAGATAAACATTTTTTAGAGCTATATTTTAAAATATACCTATGTTTTAAAAAAATCCATTTAAAAGGAAATGCATAAATATTAAGATACTGATTCATGTATTAAAAATATGAATAAACAGATAAACATTTTTTTAGAGCTTTATTTATAAAATATACCCATGTTAAAAAAAAAATCAATTTCAAAGGAAATGCATAAGTATTGACATGACTGACTGATTCAGTAAAATCCCCAAATGGGTTATTTAAAAAAAAAAAAAAAAAAAAAAGTATCAAAATAGCCATAATCGCCCAGCCCTAAAGCCAGAACCCATTTCTAAAATGCACAGCAGTCATATGATGCATGATCATGGGTGGTGCTACATAACATCAGCGGGTAAAGAGTACTCTATTTTAACCGTCCCGGTGTGGGGGGCATTGCTGTAAACCTATCAACCTGTCAGGAAGGATGAGCAACCACAGACATCCACCACCCAAAATAAGCCTGGTAACAGCTACTCTTGCGCTTCAGAAGCTTTTAAATGCAGCTCTGTGTTAGAGATGATGATGGAACATCCTTGTTCTTCATATTTAGGACAGTAAGTGCTCTATAGGGCAGTTTTAGTTTACTACTGAGCTTGTGCTGGTTGAAAGCATTCACCTTGAGATCATACAAATGCTCACGCCTAAAGCGTGTCAACAATCCGAGGCGATCTTGTAATGAGTTATGTACAGTCCAGAGCTCACATGACAGGAAAGTGAAGTAATCTAGGCGCCAAGTAGCCGCTAAAATAAATCTAACTTATTTTAAACCAGGCTGGCCGGTGGAGTCGGGTTTCTAAGAGAGAGCTGAAGAACGGTAGATGATCCACAACCTGCTCAACCGAACGTCTGATTGACGTGTTATGAAAGATGGAGAAACTGCAACAATATAGTGTATTTCAGTGCTTGTGAGGCTATCTTGAAACTGCATTTTCCAAGTTACTACTTCTCTGAAGTAGCTAAACTAAAGAAAAGTAATAGGAAAAGTAATTCATGACAATACACAAGCAATCAGAGAAGTATTTATCTGGTACAAAACCAAGAATTCCATAAAAAAAAAAACTTTTTAAAGTAGCAAATAAAGCAAAGATTATTAGAGTACATTTTACAGGATTTTTTTCTATGTCAAAATTTCACATTTAATTCAATTTTTTGTTTCTTTGTAACTGTTAGTGAAACTTACTAGCAATTTCTGAGTAAAAACTGTTTCCACATCATTTTTTGCAGTCAAAGATCAACATTAAACATTATCTGAACAAATACATTTACACAAAATACAACTAAAATGTAATTAAGTCAAAAATGGTGGTACAAACCAGCATTAAACTACTGTAAATGTTTGGCTATGAAAACGCTGATCAATTCCATGTTTTAACATACAAATTAGGGAATGTTTTTCTGTTCTGCTACACTGCAAAACATTTGTATATGATTTACATGAATAGAGCTAAGAAACAATTTTCATTCAGAAACAGCTAGCAAATTTCACAAATAATTAACAAGAAACAGGAAATAAAGTAACAAAAATGACACTCTGAAGCTCTGAAGTAGAAAGTGATGATGACTTGTCAAAGGTTCTAAATAAAACAATATTGGATTATTGGAGTACATGTTTGAAGAAAATATTTTTACATTTTTTTTCTATGCCAAAATTTCATATTTAATTCAACTGATTTTTCTTTGTAACTGTTTGTGAAATTTATTTATTTTTATTTATTTTTCTACTTTTTTTCAGTCAAGGATTTCAGTCAGAGTAATGACATTAAACAGTATTTGAACAGAATTCAACAAAACTGAATTTTAACTTCGTGAAAACATAGCTACACTGCACAACATTTACTGCATGTAGGATTTAGATGTAAAACTATTTTCAAACAATTTTCAATCGGAAATTTGCTAGTAAATTTCACAAATAATTATGAAGAAACAGTAAGTAACAATAAAATCTGACCCTGGACTAAAAAAAACAGTCTTAAGTAGCACAGGTATATTTGTAGCCATAGCCAAAAATACATTGTATGGGTCAAAATTATAAAAAAAAAAAATCATTAGGATATTAAGTAAAGATCATGCTCCATGAAGATATTTTGTAAATTTCCTACCATAAATATATCACAACTTAATAATTTTTGATTAGTAATATGCATTGCTAAGAACTTAATTTAGACAACTTTATAAGCGATTTTCTCAATATTTAGATTTTGCACATTCAGATTCCAGATTTTCAAAGTTGTATCTCTGCCAAATATTGTCCTATCCTAACATCAATGGAAAGCTTATTTATTCAGTTTTCAGATGATGTATAAGTCTCAATTTCCACAAATTGACCCTTATGACCATTATGGTTTTGTGGTCCAGTGTCACAAATATATATGAAATTCTGAAGTAGAACTTTTTGTAAAATGATCAAGTCGTAAATAAAACATTATTGGATTAATAAGCATGTTTTACAAGAAAATACTATTTCAGTGCTTCTACTTAAACAGTTTAAGGCTAATTTAATGTGTTTTTGTAAGTTTTGTCAAATTTTCAAAGTGAAAACTCTTTCCTATGCCAATTTTTTTCATTGTAGTTACTACAAAAGCTACTGTATTTTAAGTCTACATTAAAAGTTAAAAACATTTACTTAAGGGTTTCTACAGGTTATTATTGAAACCAGAACAAATATCTTTCAATGGATTCAGAAAAAAATATTTGTTCTTGTTTTAAGAAACTCACTTGATTTTGTTAAACTTTTAAAGACTTCATTTTAGATGTGCATCTCAAGTAAATGTACATTACCAGTCAAAAGTCAAAAGATTTTTAAGGTTTTTTAAAGAAGTCTCTTCTGCTCACCAAGCCTGCATTTATTTGATCCAAAATACAGCAAAAACAGTAAAATTGTGAAACATTTTTACTATTTAAAATAACTGTTTTCTATTTTAAAATATAATTTATTCGTGTAATCAAATCTGGATTTTCAGCATCAATATTTTTTTTAGTTTTTTGGCAAGGAAATTATAGAAATTAATACTTTTATTTAGCAAGGATGCTTTAAATTGATCAAAAGTGATAATAAAGGCATTTATAATGTTACAAAAAAATTCTATTTCAGATAAATGCTGTTCTTCTCAACTTTTTATTCATCAAAGAAACCTGAAAAAAATTCTACTGTGCTGTTTCAACATAATAATAGTAATAAATGTTTTTTGAGCAGCAAATCAGAATATTACAATGATTTCCGAAGGATCATTTGACACTGAAGATTGGAGTAATGATGCTAAAAATTCAGCTTTGAAATCACAGAAATAAATTAAATTGTAAAATATATTCAAATAAAAAACAGTTATTTTAAATAGTAAAAATGTTTCAGAATTTTTCTGTTTTTACTGTACTTTGGATCAAATAAATTCAGGCCTGGTGAGCAGAAGAAACATTAAAAATCTTACTGTTGAGAAACTTTTGAATGGTAGTGTATCCTGATGTATTAGAAAACAAAACTACTGAGGATTTTTGTTTATTTATTTATTTATTTATTGCAATGCATGCAACATTTCATGCCATTAATTTATGATTTTTAATAATTTCTTCTCTGATTTAAGACCTTAAAGTCTTAATTTGAGAATGAGTTTTACTTATTTATTAGTGCACATTTTTCTGAAAAAAAAAAAAAAGAAAAAAACATCTTGCTCCGTGTCTTTCCTTTAGGCTAATGTCACCTACTCATATACTCCAAATATGTCAACACCCACTTTTTATCATTCATTCATTTCCTGACACATAAAATCAAGTCCCACACTACATTTGTCTTGGTTGTTGTTAAATATCCATGTCACATTATGAAAATAAACTAGATTGTGACATTTGACTTGTCTCAAACACTAATATTTATGTAAATACACTGTTGAAGTTTGTATTTATTATATTTTCACTGTTTTGTTTTAGCAATTCATTAAATTAGCATGAAATATGTGTACATTAATGGTTATATTTTAGTGCATCTAAAAAAAAAAGAAAGGGATCACTTTATAAAACAAAACAATCCCTACTTCAACGTTTGTCACATTGAAAAACTTTCTGACAGAGTGAAATTAAATTTGCGCAAAGTCAATTTTGCTATTTGTTGCAAAAGGAGTGAAGGTAAAAGAGAGAAAAAAACAAATTTACAGGCAATTTCAGGACAGTGACAGAATTGATCAGGTGAAAAAGAAACAAACAAGTTCTTAATGAGAAGCTTGTGTTCTCAGTCATTAAGACGGAGCCTAGAGTCTGACATCAGTCTGCAGGAAGATTGCTGGCGGTTCAGGCAAAGCAGGTTTATGACCGATTCAATAAACAGCTCAATATGGGATTTCACAGCAAAATGAAAACGCTTTTATTACCAAACACTGTAGAAACAGTACAAAACTAGATCTGCCATAGCAAAAGTCACTAAAACGATACTAGAGATTACTGAATGGTTGCAGGGGTGTTGCAAAGCGGTTGCAAGCTTGGTTCACTTCCTACTTATGGCTCCCTCAATGCAGTCAGTGGGACTTTGTACATCTATTTTATCATCCACCAAGTAAAAATCAGATTATTGTGAAAGAAGGAACACAACTCTCCTAAACCAGCCGCAGGATTTCAATGTTCACAGCACAACAAGCTAGTTGAGACACTACTATGTTTAACGCTTACGGGTTTGTTAACAAAAACTACTGATATTTCCAAACAAACATGAACATGTGCAATATTTAAAAAATATATATTCATTAAAAAATTACTTGTATGTATATATTTAAGAAAATGTTATAGTTATATGTATATATATTCATAGATATATTTATATGACATATAAATATATATATATATAGACAAATATTTTTAAATACATACATGCATGTATACGTATTTATATATGCATTACAAATACACACAGTACACACACATATTATGTAAACACAAACTTTTATTTTATGCATGCAATTAATCACGATTAATCGTTTGACAGCCCTAATACATATAATAATGTATATAAGTACATATAAAATAATTATAATAATAATAATAGTAATAATAATAACAATAATAGATGTTTAGTGTGATATCTAATATTAACTTATTAAAAAAAATACAAATATATACATGTTATAAATAAAGTACATACTAGTACTACTACTAATAATAAATAATAGCAACAATAATGATTCTATTATTAATTATATTTACCAATAATTAATAATTAATCATTATTTTTATAATATATAAGCTGCATCTATTAATAACAACAAATATCGATATATACATATTAGGGGGGTAACGATACATGTATTCGTACCGACACGGGCATCTCGGTTTGGTGCATGAGGCCTTACAACGAATACAGGCAATTCACCCTCAATCCAGAAGGGGGCGTAGTAATGCAACTCTGTTTGATAACCGCCAGCAGAAGAACAGCGAATGACAGGAGTTACGCACTTGAAAACAAAGACCACTAGACAGTGACCATGTGCTGATTCTGAACACATCTCTCACTGACAAAGGAGTATAACGTTACTTTAAAGGCTTGCGTACTCAACTGCCTGCGAAATGGAGCTTTGTGCTCTTGTATCCTACCTCTCTCATTCAGCACAAATCCAAATAATCCATAATATTTCCATATTTGCGATGCATCCAAATGCTAAACTATTATTTATTATGTAAATTATAGACATTGTACTTCAGTCGCGTTCTAACGGTGACACAGTGAGGCGGGCGCGCTGATGTTTGGTTCACTGTGTTTTACTTTGATGAAGTACCAACTGCGTCAAGTTAGCAATGCTAGCAGCCTGGAACTGATATGTTTTGTGTTTGTGTGCGCCAGCGCGATTACTTCAACTTTCCTCATACCAGCAAAATCAACTTAAACAAAAAACAAAAAGAATATCGCTTTCTGACATTTGAGTTTCTTTTCTGTCACAAAACTTAACTGAAACTCAGCAAATATAGGCTACGTTACGTGTCGCACGTTTTTTCCTTTTGTCTATCAGTTAACTAAATTAAATATATTTCAAATATTTATTCATTGTATGTATATGTACTGCAGATTTTATAGCTTATATATGACATTAATTTGATATAATATTTAGTATTTTCACATAGGTGGAAAAAATTTGTAATTTGCACAATTGTCTGTTTAAAATAAATGAAAAGAAACCTAGCATTTGTTTTCTTTTTTTCTGTTGTACCGAAATCATATCAAACCGTGACCCTTGAACCGAGGTACATACCGAACCGTTACATCTGTGTACCGTTACACCCTTAATACATATGTATATAATATTATATAAAATAACATAATGATGACATAATAATTATTAACAATAGTAAATTAATATTCATGTATACATGTATTTATATTTATAAAAGTACATATAACATAATTATAGTAGTAATAATAATGATGTTTAACTTATTAAATACATATATATATATATATATATATATGTGTGTGTGTGTGTGTTATAGATAAAAGTACATACCATTACTACTACTATAATAAATAGCCTAATAGCAACAATGATACTATTATTAATGATAATTAATAATTATTTTTATAATATATAAGCTGCATGTATTAATAACAACAAATATCGATATATATATATACGTATGTTATGAATATATTATATAAAATGACATAAATGTATGTAAAAATTAACTTAATATCAAAATTATTAATAATAGTAAATTAATATTATTATATACATATTAATATTGATAAAATTACATATAAAATAATTATAGTAATAATAACTAATATTTCTTATATACATTAACTTATTAAAAACAATAAATAATAATGCACATACTACTACTACTACTACTAATAATAATAACAATAAACAATAACAACAATAATGATATTATTATTAATACTAATTATTAATAAGTATTTTTATTATATATATATATCCTGCATGTATTAATAACAACAAATAGATATTAACATATGTATATAATATATAAAATGACATAATAATGACATGTAACAACATATAATAATGAACAAACAAATAAAAAAAAAAATGAATGAATGCATGCATGAATGAATGACAAATTACATAGAAATGACTACAAATATATAGAAACAAAACAAAAACACTACCAAAAAGCATCTAGTTGGGAACAATTATTCTCTCAATTATATAACTCATTATGCTCAAGTTGTAAAATAGTCATTAACAGAATTACTCCTTTTTCATCCCTATAAGGCAAACACCTGAAAATCACCTACTTCTCATCACAGGGCAACCGCTCGTTAACACAGTAATGTGTCAATTGCCACAGCCTAACAATGACTACAAAACTCCCTGTAAAGTCATCCTCTCCACCACATCTCCTTTAAAACACAATTACAAGCTGAATGCTCCTCATTATCTTTTTCAAACAATCCAAGCTGATCGGTCAGTCCAAGCATCCGTCACACTCACCAACTGCGTGTCAGTCCGTTAGAGGAGGGTTAGAGATCCACAGATTGGGCCTGTAGTTTCCTGCCTGTCCTGCAGGTCGTCAGACTCGCCAGCAGTCTGGATTGCTTAGTTCTCCAAAGGCTGGTGGAGACCAGCTCCAACGGCACCCATAAACGTAACGCGTATTCAGCAAGCCTTCAGGAACAGCTGCTTTTATTTCAGACCATCTTCTTCTCTCCCCTCCCCTCGTTCAGTCCTGCGCACTGCCAGCAGGGCTTTTTTTGGAGGCCTTCATGCCTTTGGTGTCATGCTGGGGAAGCAGCAGTCCGTGTTTCTTTCTCGACCTCTCGGTCAAATCGACATTCTGTGTTCTGACATTAAAATCAACATCAAAAGTGCAACTAATCTGAAGGTTTGACCTTATAAAGCCTCCGGCCTCATATTTCATCTGCAAACTTCAAAAGCCTCTAAACTGATCAAAACTTTGCTGAAAAACCTGTTGCACTACACTACATCTACTACATGCCTTCTGTCGCTTGATTGACAGATTGTGTAAGTAATTTAAGCATAACTGTACAAACGTGTCTTTTTGCTGTGAAATCTACTGATTTTTATCAAGTGAAAGTTAGAGTAACTTTTATATTGTTAGTAATATTTCAAGATAATCACTTAGTAAACTGCTTCCTTAATTATACATAGGCTAAATAATTGTAATTTTTAGAAAAATCAGGCTAAAATGTGATTATCATCAGGCTTTTGAACGTTTACTTATCTCTCAATCATCATTGTATTGCACTGCAGTATAAAAACTGCAGTTTATCATCTTACTAAGACATTGATAAATATAGAGTGACTAACATTTATATGCATTTCATGTGAGCAGTCTGCAAAACCTTTATAAAGACCATATTGATTTACATTACAAGCTACTAGAATAGCACCAAACTGCATATTTTGCTGAGTTTGAACCTCTGAATAAAAGTTTTTAAATGTTTTTAAATAATACTTAACTTAAAAAAAAACAAACATATTTTTTATACACTGTCATTCAAAAGTTTGGGATTTTAATGTTTTTAATAGAGTCTCTTATGCTCATCAAGGCTGTATTTATCTGATTAAACATAGAAAAAACAGTAATATTGTGAAATATTATTGCAATTTCGAAGATAGGTTTCCTATTTCAATATACTTTAAAATATAATTTATTTTTGAATTTTTAGCATCATTACTCCAGTCTTCAGTGTCACATGATTCTTCAGAAATCATTCTAATATGCTGATTTATTATTGTTAGGTTTTTTTGAACTTGTGATACTTTTTTTCTTTGATGAATAAAAACTTAAAAAGAACAGCAAATATTTAAAATAGAAATCTTTTCTACTGTAACAATATAAGTCTTTACTATCACTTTTTTATCTATTTAACACATCCTTGCTGAAAAGTATTAATTTCTTAAAAAAAAAAAAAATAAATAAATTACTGACCATTCTATTTGGAATAAACACTGTTCTTTTAAACCTTTTCTTTATCAAAGAATCCTAAAAAAGGATCACAGGTCCCAAAACAATTTTAAGCATATTAACACTGATTGTAAATTAGCATTTTAGAATGATTTCTGAAGGATCATGTGACACTGAAGACTGGAGTAATGATGCTGAAAATTCAGCTTTGCATCACAGGAATAAATTATATTTTACAATATATTCAAATAGAAAACAGTTTTTTTAATTGCAGCAATATTTATCAAAATTACTGTTTCATTCTAAAGGCTCAATAAATTGTCACATTTCATAAAAATAGACTTTTCTGACATTTACTTCATACGCTTTGCAGGGTTAGTTTAATGCATTCCCTATTGGTTCAATTGGCTCTGGCATCCACTGGCTCAAAACAAAATTTTGTTGAGGGGTGTCACACCTACTCACTTTTTTTTGGGTGAATTCTTACACTTCTCTGTCTGTCACACTCCGATTAAATTTGGAACCAAGGTGACAGACTAAATGACTGCTGCTGACAGTTCTCTCTGATTTCATGCATTGCAACACCCAGGGTTTGCACATTTTCTGACCAATTTGCATGATTTTTCATGACATTTCCAGCGGTTTGCAACGACCGACTGGAAAATGAAAATCATTTTATAAAGACTGCATTCACAATGAAAAATAAATAGCCTAGAATTAAGCATAACTAGAAAAATTCATAGCGACAAAAGAAATTTTCCATGACATTTTAAGGTTTTTAATAATTTCCATTACATTTTCAAGCTTTTAAATAACAACTTTTGTTTTTCTTCTGGATCATGAGACTCCATTTGGGCAGGGAATCAATAGGAAGCTTATCAAAATCTCTGGAGTGCTGCATAAATGAAAACAATTGTAATATAATGAATTCACTTCAATAATATGTTGAATAATTATAAACAGCACTGCTTCCATTTTCTTGTTTCATAAGTCATTTAAGTGGAGAGGGAAAAAAAAACTTGTGCATAACAATCAGCATTTGTGATACGTGGCTTTTTGTTTGCTGAGGAAAATTAGTTTGGATGAGATTCGAGCAGGACAGCAGCTTGCCAGTATTATTGAGAAAAAGCTCATTGGTCACTGCCAATGCAAGGAGAGTCCATCACACCGACTGAAGGATAATATCAAATACGCTTGCTGTTGTTGAGATTTGGTAGAGCCAACATTTTTGCATTTGGCAGACAATCTTATCCTAAGTGACTGAAAATCAACCCACGACCTTGGCACTGCTAACACCATGCACTAAAAGCTGAGCTACAGGAACTCAATGAACTGTGAGGCTTTCATCTGAACCTTCAGATTAAAGGAATAGTTCACCCAAAAATGAAGAGCTGTTGAAAACGTACTCACCGTCAGGCAATCAAAGATTTAGACGAGTTTGTATGCTCATAGGAACAGATTTAGAGAAATGTAGCATTACACTTGCTCACCAACAGATATTCTGCAGTGAATGGGTGCCGTCGGAATGAGAGTCCAAACAGCTAATTAAAGCATCAAAATAATCCATAAGTAACCAACACCACTCCAGTCCATCAATTAACATCTTGTGAGGCAAAAACCTATCATTGACTTCTGACGGCACCCATTCACTCCTTTAATGAGCAAGTGATGTAATGCTACATTTCTCCAAATGAAGATACAAACTCATCTACATCTTGGATGGCCTGAGGGTGAGTACATTTTTCGCAAATTTTCATTTTTGCGTTAACTATTCCTTTAAAAGACTATACCGACTAAGCAGATGCACTAAAAACCAGTTTAAAAAACTGAGATGCTCTCCTACAAGTCACTAACATCATCAAAGCAGCCCAAAAACAACATGCACACACTAAAATGTCTTGCACCAATCCTGACTCTGCAGGTCAGAGTTTTAAAGGGGTGAAAGCTCTGCGAAGTGGGTCAGTGATGTAATAGAGAGGCTCCAGAGACACAAACAGCACAGCAGACACATGAGACCCACAGAGACGTGGAGGGACAGATGTGGGGGCAGATATATGAGAGACCCCGTCTCTTCACTCCCAACAGGGCGCCAGCCCGCCTGAACCGTCCTCTCTAGCCAAACGAAACGAGAGCGATCAGCGTTGGGGAGCGACTAACTAAAAGTAGCGATGCTGCTAACTTCAGTACAATTTTCAAGAGCATGACAGTAGTACAACTAAAATAGTGCAGCTTCTCCAGTAACAAGCTACCTTTTCCCCCATAAGTTATATATATATAAACTACAATTTCCTACTGTAAATATATCAAAACTTAATTTTTGATTAGTGATATGCATTGCTAAGGACTTCATTTGGACAAGAATAAATATAGAATAAAGAATAAATAGGCGATTTTCTAAATATTTAGATTTTTCTGCACCCTCAGATTCCAGATTTGTTCTTTTTCTAAGCAACTTACTTGATTTTGTTCAACTTTTAAAGACAGCAAAAACAGAACCATTTTGAAATATATTTACTATTTCAAATAACTGTTTTCTATTTGAATATATTTTAAAATGTAATTTTTTCCTGTAATTTCAAAGCTGAATTTTTAGCATCATTACTACAGTCAGATGATCCTTCAGAAAACTTTTGACTGGTAGTGTAAAAAAATAAATTTCTTAGATGTAGAATCTGTCTCACAATGGTTTCTAGCTCCTGTATGGAAGACTATAAATGCGACTTAAAAATGGAATGAACAAATCAATTGTCAAGTTTTCAAAAATAAAAATTTAGAGTTACTTAATTTTAAATTTAAATTTACAGCATAAATAAAATCTTATATTTAAATTATGTTTAAAATGTAGTTACATGTAACAATAAGAAATGTTGTTGTTGACAAATAAATAGACATATAGTTTAACATATTTAATTCATGTTACAAAAAAAAAAGTTAAAGTTAAATTTAATCATAAAATAACACACCGTTCAATTTGTTTCAACTTGACCGGCAGAAAGAAAAATATTTGGGCAATTGGGTCATTCTGTGTCAACATAACCACAGGTCCTCAGCCAAAATCTTTTTTTTCCTGGTGAAAGAAATACATAAAAGAAGATGAAAGTCAAAATATTAAATGCTATGAATGAATATTTACTGGGTAATACATTTTGTAGAGGTCAGGATGGTCAAACAGCATTTTTGATTTTGGATCAAAAAAGATAAAAAAAAAAAAAAAAAAAAAATGTAAGGTGCTAAAATCATTATTTTATCTTTGCATAAAGATGGGTAGATATACTAGTAATATCTGTCTGTTTTAGAAATCCTTGTTGCAATTTATGCCAATATAATATATTCAACATATGGTACAATACACTATCAGTCAAAAGTTTTTAAACAGGAAGGTCTTCTGCTCACCAAGGCTGCATTATTTTGATCAAAAATACGGCAAAACAGTTATACTTTGAAATATTTTTACTATTTAAAATAACTGTTTTCTATTTGAATATATTTTAAATTCAAATTTATTCCTGTGATCAAAGCTAAATTATCAGCATCATTACTCCAGTCTTCAGTGTCACCTGATCCTTCAGAAATCATTCTAATATGCTGATTTGCTGTTCTAGAAACCTTTTAATTTTTTGTATTGTTATTATCAATATTTAAAAGTTAGGTACATTTTTTCAGGATTCTTTGATGAATAGAAAGATTTTATTTTATTTTTTTTTGTTGGGTGGGTGTAGAAATTAAGCAAGGATGCTTTAAATTGATCAAAAGTGATGATAAAGACATTTATAATGTTAGAAAAGATTTTTATTTCAGATAAATGCTGTTATGTCTGACCTTTTATTCATCAAAGAAACCTGAAAAAATTCTACTCAGCTGTTTTCAACATCATAATAATGATAATAATAATAATAATAAATGTTTTGAGCAGCAAATCAGAATATTGGAATGGTTTAAATTATAAAATATATTCAAATAGAAAACAGTTATAGTATAAATATTTCACGTTTTTTGCTGTTTTATGTAAATAAATGCAAGCTTGGTGAGCAGAAGATGCTTTTTCAAAAAAACATTAAAAATCTTACTGTCCAAAAATGTTTAAAAGTAGCGTATGAAAACTTTTTAAAACATTTTGACTCAAGAAGTATAAATATACTTTAAGATTCTGTTTTTTAACAAACTTTCTTTTAGTATCTTCATTTTTAAGGCCCTGTATGGGCTGAGTATTAAAATTTTTCACATTTTCAGTAGTCAAAAACCCATTTAACATAAAATGATCCAAAAACTGTAATTGTAAATGCTGTATAAAATGCTATTTTAATTTTGCATTTGAAAATAATATCAATTTATTATTTAATGTTAGATTTAACAAAATTTTAAACAAATAAAAACAGTTAATATATATTTTTTTAGGGCTGTCAAACGATTAATCGCAATTAATCGCATACAAAATAAAAGTACGAGTTTGCCTAATTTATGTGTGTGTACTGTGCATAATTATTATTTATATATAAATACACACAAATTAATGTACACATTTAAGATAAATATGTTATGTACAAAATATTTGTATTTATATAGAAAATAAACTATATAAAAATTATAATAAATACATATACTTGTAAATATTTCTTAAATCTAAACAAGAATGTGTTTGTATTTATATATACATAATAATTACACACAATACACACACATATATTAGGCAAACTCTAACTTTTATTTTGTATGTGATTAAACGCGATTAATTGTTTGACAGCCCTAATTTTTTTAATCAACTTATTTATTAAATTTGACTTGAAATCTCATTATAGTTTTATTCTTTTATTATATACATTTTTATTTTTTTAATGAATATGTTTCATAGGATTTTTTTCTTCGAAAGCTACAGATTACGGTTTATAAATTTGTAAATATGGATATTTTTCTTATCTTCAGAGTCATGCGGGACACTTTTTGTGATGGATAGATGCCTTTTATTATACTTCTTTTGGACTATTAAAAAATAACACCCATTCATTTCCATTATAAAGCTTGGAAGAGCCAGGACATTTTTTAATATAACTCTGATTGTATTCGTCTGAAAGAAGAAAGTCATATACACCTAGGATGCGAGGGTGAGTAAATCATTTTTGGATGAACTATCCCTTTAAATAATTAGTAGCTTGTAATTTGAAAAGCTACAGTTTCTTTCCCAACACTGAAGCCGTCAAAATCTGTCAGCGGTGCGACTACGCTGTCCGTTTCACCAACAGGGGAAACGACACCTCAGCGTCCTGTCACCTGTCTGCAGGAATGTGTCGTGATATCCCCTCTCCACATCAACATCCATACCAGGAGCTCCACGGAGAAAGATGATCCCGGAGTCTCAGAATACCGGCATACGCCGCTCCGTCATGTCCTGCGCAGTCACAGCAGGATGGAGAGCCATGAAGGCTGACAGGAGGAGGAAAGCAGACAGACCACCAGAGACAGTAGAAAACCACAACACAACACTGCAGAATTCAATAGCTTTAAATAAGGTCCCTACGATCAAGTGTCACAACAACAACGAAGTCACTGAGTGAGATTGTCCAGATTCAATCATGCCAAACATGGCGGGTATATATAGGCCTGACCATATGGAAACAAATGCTATTTTTGGGTGATAATGGATTGCCAACTTGTCACGATGAACTAGTTGTCAACACTAAGCTGATTTGTGTGAACAAGTTCAGTTATAGTGCTTAATTGTAACTAGGTATCTAACATCTATATAGCAGTAAGACTAATCAGTAAGATGTTTCTTCTGCTCTACTGTGTTTATTTGATTAAAAATATGGTAAAAACTGTGAAATATTATTACAATTTAAAATAACTCTTTTCAATTTGAATATATTTTAAAATTTAATTTATTCCTGTGACGCAAAGCTGAATTTTCAGCATCATTACTTCATTCTTCAGTATCACATGATCCTTCAGAAATCATCTAACATGATGATTTGCTGCTCAAGAAACATGATTATTATTATCAATGTTGAAAACATTGCTTTTTAAAAAAATTTTGATGAATACAAAGTTCAAAAGTGCAGCGTTTATTTGTAATATTTTGTAATATTACAAATGCATTTACTGTAACTTTTGGTTAATTTAATGCATCCTTACTTAATAAAAATATTAATTCCTTTTCAGAATAAATCTTATTGACCCCAGTACTGTGTCTATCGCTCCATCTGTCCATATATCCATCTAATAATCCATCTGTGAATGCGATTGGTCAAGCGCCATTGGCTCTTGTAAAGTGAGAAAAACTCTTGTAACGCGATGTGTAAGTCTTTTGAAATCTGCAGTGGTCATGGCAGACTGATCAGTAATCATATCTACCCCTCCAGGGAATTTTTTTACTGGCTTTCAATTATTTTAATCAGTTTAACATTTCCTTTCCCACACACGCTTCCTCTGTAACACCTCACTCTCTCTCTCTCAGTCTTTCGTTCTCACTTTCCCTGTGCTCTGACAGCTGATAAGCAGAGAGTTTCGAAACAATCTTTCCAATCTGATACATCTCACTGCACGCATGACAAAACAGAAGAGAAACAGAAAGCTGAAATGGTGAGAAAGAGGCTCAGTGATTACAGTCTAGCTACAGGAAAAAGACTCTGTGCTCACTGTTGGACTGGTGAGGTAGAATCATTTTAGAGACATACAAATATTTACTAATCCTCTGACAATGAAAGTTTACATCTGTAACCTTGGTAAATACAGCTAAATTTGTTTCACAATAAATGAATGTTACAAACTTAATTATCAGTTCACCCAAAACTGAAAATTTGCTGAAAATGTACACCCTCAGGCCATCCAAGATGTAGATTTAGATTTTGTAGTTTGTTTCTTCATCAAAACAGATTTGGGAAAATGTAGCATTACATCACTTGCACACCAATGGATCCTCTGCAGTGAATGGGTGCCGTCAGAATGAGAGTTCAAACAGATGATAAAAACAATCTATCAAAGTCTTATCCATCAACGTGAAGTGAAAAGTATGGAAGCCCATTTTTTTATCTTTTTATCTCACTTTTTCTCTCACAATTCTGACATTTTTTTCTCAGAATTCTGAGATTGAAACAATTCTGAATCATAAAGTAAGAATTGTGCGATATGAACTCACAATTCTGAATTTTTTTCTGAGAATTGCATGATATAAACTCAATTGCAAGAAATTAAGTCAGAATTTTTTATATCAGTTTGTATCACACGATTCTGAGAAACAAAGTCAGTTTTGCGAGTTTATATCTCGCAATTCTGACTTTATAACTCACAATTTTGTGTTTGTATTACACAATTCTGAGACACAATGTTTATATCTCACAATTCTAACTAAATTTGCAATTGTTATAAAGCCAGAATTCTCAAAATAAATTCAGAACTGTCCATTTATATCTCGCAATTCTGACTTTATTTATCTTCGTGATTGTAATTTATAATTGTGAGTTTATGTCTTGCAATTTGGACTTTATATCTTCAAATTTTGCATTTATATCGAGCATATCTGAGAAACAATGTCAGAATTGTGAGTTTATATCTCGCAATTCTGACTTTATAACTCGCAATTGCGAGTTTATATCACACATATCTGAGAAACAAAGTCAGAACTGAGTTTATATTTCAATTCTGACTTTATAACTCGCAACTGCGAGTTTGTGTCATGCAATTCTGAGAAACAAAGTCAGCAATGCAAGTTTATATCTCACTTCTGACACAATTTCGATTGTATCACGTATATCTAAAAAACAAACTCGGAATTGCAAGTTTATATCTCACAATTGAGACTTTATAACTTGCAATCTCAAGTTTATATCATGCAATTCTGATAAACAAAGTCAGAATTGCGAGTTTATATCACAATTCTGAAAAACTCGCAATTTCGAGTTTATATCACGCAATTCTGAAAAAAGTCAGAATTGTGAGATTAAAAAGACGCAATTACCTTTTTTGTTTTTGTTCAATGGCGGAAACGGGCTTCCACAGAAAAGCATTTTTGTAATAAACAATTTTTTGTTTGTTTGTTTTTCTGTTGCTTTCGGGCTAAAACACGAGTCCTCTATCCATAATATTGCCTTCTACAGTGAAAATGCCATCTTGTCTGAAACAGGAGAGAATTATGCACAGATCAAGCACTGTTTACAAATGAGAAGTCCAAAGTCCAAAACATCTCTAAACAAATATGTCTGTAGATTTTAATGTGAGAGGACCACCTAGGGTAGGCTTTTTCACTGGAAGAAGCGTTATTATGGACTCATATTTCGACAAAAAGCTATGGTTTAAAATTAAAACACCTTGATAATAGATTTGCTTCTTACAAATACGCAGCGTTTTGCTCTACAAAACATTGATTGACTGGAGTGGTGTGGATTACTTGTGGATTATTGTGATGTTTTTATCAGCTGTTTGAACTCTCATTCTGACGGCACCCATTCACTGCAGGGGATCCATTGGTGAACAAGTGATGCTACATTTCTCCAAATCTGTTCTGGTGAAGAAACAAGCTCATCCACATCTTGGATGGTATGAAGTTGAGTACATTGTCTGCTAATTTTAACTGAGTATTGTTCAAGTATTGCTTTAGTTCATAGTGGAAGTGAGTTCACAGTACAATACTGAATGTGTTGTACAAAGTTTAAGAACGGTTCTGTTTACTTACACTAATGTGATTCACTGTAATCGCTTTCAAATGAGGCGTCTCTCTCTTCAGTGGCTGCGAGAAGCGCTTGATTCGATTCTGATTCGCGGTCTCTGCAGGCTTTAATCACGTTACTGGAAAACGGAAGAAAATCGACTGATAGAGATGCTTTGAAATGTCCCAATTCATTCTAGCTCATGTTAAAATAACATTCAATCGATTTGACAACTTTATAAGCACATTTTACTGAAATTCACATACCTCATTTTTCAATCTCCAATTTTAAGAAATGGACATAGCTATCACATAACGCTCTTACTGTTCTTTAAAACCACTGTTAGTCCACAGCACAACAATTTACACACACACACCTCATTCAGAGTGTGTCCTTTGCAGAGGGTCAAGGTAGTTGAACCCATCAAAGTGAATGAATGCAGGGCAGTGGGGGCTGAACCTTTGCTATCACTTCTGTTGTGTCTAGCACGTAATTCCCCCTCACAGCGCTTTGATACAGACACGCAAACGTGCTGGGTTTAATATTTCTCACCGGGTCGGAGGCAGAGTGATTGACGGACTCAGCAAGGTGTCACCAGCATAATCTCTCGTCTTATTTTCAGCGCTGTGTGATCTGTAACTGTCATTCTAAATACTTGCTGAAAGAATGAAGCGGCACCTCGGACTAAGAAGAAGGACGGCAGACGTGACTAACACGGGTTTGCAGGGACGTCGTGCATCTATTTTTGAGGAGACGCTAGTCACGGTCCTAGCCAACTTTGTGCCCTGGGAGAGATAAGACATAAACAAAGACAATAAAAACATGACTTAGTAGTTCACTGCAAATGTGTAGGACAGTCTATAGCAGGGTTTCCAAACAGTGGGGCTAAAGAATATTTCAATGAACTGCTTTTTATTAATGGCATATTTTTTATTAATTTACTTTTATAAATTGCCGCTAGTTAAATGCATTTATAAAATACACAGCTTCTCTCACGTTTTAAATATTACATGAAATGGCTATATTAGGCTACATTCATGATTAGAAACAACTTGTGTTTCCATTTGTTTCACTCTGAAGAGAAACACAATTTTAATGTGCGAGATTCATGTATTTTGAAGTCAAAAGGTAAGTGTGTATACATAAATAAGAAATAATATCTTATAATTTCACATAAAAATATAATATACATTAATACATAAACTCGACAGGGCACTATTTCAGCACATAATATAATAAAAAAAACATAAAAAAATAATATATATTTTACACAAAAAAGTATATGTATACTTATATATTTATACAATCAGTATTTATACATTCAGCATATAACAAATTATTCATATATTCATTCATTCACTGTCAAGTAAATGCATGTATGTATATTATTTTATTTTTAAAAAATAAATATATATATATATATATATTAATTTATTTCTACTTTAGTTATTGCATTTTTATATATATACATAATTACATAATTATATAATACATACATAATTATATATATATATATATATATATATATATATATATATATATATATATATATTAAATATATTGCGTAAATTATGTATGTATTATGTAAATTTAATATATATTTTATACAAAAACAACATAAGACATAAATATAAATTTCTACAATTATTTATTTATTCATATATTAATTCATTAATTAATTGTCGAGCAAATGCTTGAATGTATATTATATTTTATTCAGAAAATGTTAAAAAATATTAATTTATTTCTTCTTTAGTTATTGCATTTGATATATATAGCATATAAGCATATAACATTATGTAAATTATGAAATAATGTAAATTATTTCAATTAAATTATGTAAATAAAAACATAGATAAATAATGTTATATATATATATTTATATATATATATATTAATGTACTAATACTAATAAAATAATATATTATTATTATTATTATTATTATTATTATTATTATTATTTTTCTAAGCTGCATTTTAAATCTTCTTGGCTAAATTTTTTTTTTTAAAAGGCCATAACGCTTTTGCATATATGAATCAAAACCATCTTCACAACAGCCCATTCTATTTCGGTTCTAGACACTGTGATGGTCGTGACGACAATACCACTGTCACGATATAACACCTGTAATGAGGTGTTGTGTCGAAAAAGAGATATACTGCCATTTGCATTATCCGAGACACACATGGCGAAACATCATTACCAGGTGTTCATACCAACAAAATGTCTCTGCAATATCAAACACAATTCACAACGGGTGTCAAATTCACAGCAGGCGTCGGCTCTGAATGGCGTGCCATAAAACCCATGTCTTTTTCTGAATGCGTCTATAACCCATGCCACAAAAGTCATTTAAAATCCACACCAACATTTCAAAACGTGCGTTAGGAGAACAAACAGCAAACGAGGAGCCTTTTCCCTGGGAAAATGCATGTGGTAGCATTTCCCCGTGTTTGTAATGGCTTTAATGATTCCTCGCTCCATAATTGGATCTGCGCTAATAAAACCGCATTTGTCTGTTTAATATACATGAATAAATGTTTGCTGCTTTGTATTCAAAGTTAATGTTCTCCTGCAATCCAAATTACCCTAAATGTTTTTTCCTCAATATTATGGTAATGATTGTACTGTTGTTTATCATTGCACAATCAAACAGGTTGCATCTATTGTTAATTCATAACTTGAAACCGGGAGACACTGCACTCACATATTTCACCACTAATGACTTTGTGTCATGGTTTCTCTGCTAATAGCAGTTAGATAACAACCCAAGGCCTTTTTCAATTGATCTGCAGCAAATTAATTTTGAGTGAAATGGAAATTTTATCATTTATGTACCCAATCCTGAGCCGACATCTTAGCATTCTGCCATCATACAAAACACCTTAGTTTCACCTGTAAGAAAGAACAATGACAAATGAGATCTTTGATCAATTTCTTTCTCCTAAGAAGCAGTGAAATCAAAAGTTTTGGCAAGAAACCGCAGTAATCTCATATGTGTCTCATCTAGCGTTACAGAACAGATATCTACAACATCTCAAACTGTGCTTAGATGAATCAAGATCAATAAAAGTCAAAATTCTTTTTTATTTATCTTATATAAGCAATTTCAAGAGCAATATCTGGGAGAAAAACACAAATAAAGCCCCGTTTGGACGGTAATTGTTTCTCATATGACATCTGTAAAAATAAATTTAAATGGCACCTCAGCAATAAAACTCATGGATTTAGAAGACAATTTATTGGCTGCATAATGAGAATGAATTCACATTTAATAACATCCTATTTATTATTTATTAAATTTCCTGTTTAAAAATTGATGCACTTTAGTCACACAGTTTCTTAAAATAATGTGGAGTCATTAAAAATGTGGAGATTAGTAGAAATAACTTATATTATTATGTATGTAATTAGATAATATTTTAAAATTGTATTGCATACCTGTTGCTGCCATAATAATGACCCATTTCAAATGTTTATGTGTTTTTTCTTTCTATCTTCTTTTTGTTCTTAAAGGATTAGTTCACTTCCAGATAAAAAAAAAAAAAAAAAAAAACATGTCATCCAAGATGTTCATGTTTGTCTTCATTTGCAAAGAAATTAGGGTTTTTGAGGAAAACATTACAGGATTTTTCTCCATATAGTGGACTTTAATGCAGTTGCAATGGAGCTTCAAAGAGCTCTACATGATCCCAGCCGAGGAATAAGGGTCTTATCTAGCGAAATGATCTGCCATTTTCTGAATAAAATAAAAATGTATATACTTTTTAACCACAAACGCTCATCTTACACTAACTCGACTTAAACGCATTACATGATGATGTTGGAAAGGTCACACTTGACGTAGGCGGAAGTATCGACCCAGTGTTCACAAAGCAAACGTGCAAAGACAGTCAAATGCTCTTTACATGGTAAAACATGGTAAATCAACTATGCCGGTTGAAGTTTTTCACCCTACTCTACCTCTTTGAACTGGAGCGATCTCCACAAGCGATTGCAGTTTGAGTATAGTTGAGTAAAGTAAACATGATTATGCGGAGCGTGGAATTCACCTAATGTATGACAGATAGCGTCCACGCGATCAACAGTGAGGATTCCAGGAATCGAATCCTCACTGTTGTTTTCGATTCTTTTTCGATTCTTGTTTTTTTTTTTTTTTTTTAGATTGGAGGAACCTAATTTTGCCATGAGTGTAGAATATACATGTCTTAGAAAGTAGCCTTATCATAATATGAAGCTTTATTTTAAAAAAATTATGATAAATTTCTGCATTTAAATTGTAATTTTACTACATTGCCCATTAAATTAGTCACAGCCCACAGCGCAGCAACACTGATATAACAGCTCGAGGTTTATCTGTCAATCAGATGCGCTCTCGGCCACTGTGCTCTTGCTTTCTTTCAGAATTATCATTGGCTGACAGAAAAGTTAAGAAATAGGTTTTTTTTTTTTTTTTTTAAAGATAATACCCTCCAGTACGTCATGATCTATTCTGTCGTGCAGCGCTCAATATTGGGAACAATATAAGCCAGTTCCACCGTAAAATAACTTATGAATCATTTTTGAACTGGTTCATTAAAACGATCTATCCGAAAGAACCTTTTTGTGGAAACGAATCAGACTTCTAATCACTATTAGCGAGAAAGGGTGCATCCTCAAACTCAGATGAGCTCAGTACTGACTCTTTTCATTAAGTTTATTTTGGTGAATCGACGTTCAATGACGTTCGATGACAGCTTTTCGTTTGAGAGGCGCCCATAAATTAGCTTTGCTGAACTGAAAATGGCTCTGAATGGGGAGTCGATTCCCCTTGATGGAATCGATTCCAACCTTTGGAATCGACTCTCAATTCCCAACGCCTTGGAATCGAGGAATCGATTATTTTTGGAATCGATTCCCAGCCCTACTACTGAACCAAACGCGTCATTCTGTACATGCATTCTCAGTTTAAATGCAGCGATCCAAAACAGTGAATCTTATCATCATTCAGGCAAAACTTTGCTTCAAGAATTAGCCACACTGCTGACCTGATCTAATCACTAGCACACCCTGAGCACATGTGAGTTATTCCTCTTATCGGCAAGACATATCGGCATAAGTTTTCATATCGGGCTGATGCTGATATTTACATTTAATGCCATTATTGGCCAATTCCGATATTGGTTCGATAATATCATGCATCCCTAGCTCAGATCTTTTGCTTGATGAAAAATATATTAATTCATATTGAAAATTCCAACATTTGTTTGTAGACTTCAGTATCTTGGTAACACTGAGCACAGATTGAGATGTTGATGATATTTGTTTTGAAACACTCAAGAGAAGAAAACCTTTTCTTTTTTGAAGCCTTTGTTTAATGATAAAAAAAAAAAAAGATTCAAAGGTGAGAAAAGTTTCTCAATGGGACACAAGCTATTTGCAACATTTACAGGAGTTAGTTGATTTTTGCTGTCTGAATCCACATCTCTGAGTTTACGAGAAAAAACTGATTCAAAATTAAGCATTTGAATAGCAATAAATACACAACTAAGACTTAAAGCAATACAATTTCCTTCACCTTTGAATCTTTGTTCATCATCAAGTGCTCCTATTATGCCTTTTCAAATATGACCTTTCATGCAGTGTGTCATGTAGCTGTATATGAACATAAACTATCTGCAAAGTTGTGAAGCCGACAGTGCACGATAAAAAAAGTTATTGTCTATCAAATAAAAAAAAGAGTCGGCTCACCATCGCCTGAACGAGTCGTCAGGAATTCAAATCTTTTTCTGTTACGGCCACACGTCACCAATTAACACATTTGCATAATGTCCGCCCACGTTCTACGTTGCGAACCACCTGCCCGCCCACAAACAGTAAAATTTACCTGTGGTTTACCTGATGTCGAGAAGAGGTTGTATCCTAAGCTGTGAGTAAATTTGTTTTATATTCACTTCTAAAAGATGACTCCACAAAGATTGTATTTTCTAGCGATCGTTCAAAATACGTAGTTGTGTAACAACCCTGCACATGTCTTGCTAACTGGCTAACTCACGCTTCTGTAGTTCTGTTGCTCAGCTGTGGACCCACTGTAGTCTAAAAATTTGTGATTGATGCAGCTTGACTGTGTCTGTCTCATTAGTTGGAGTAATGATAAAGGATGGCGCACAAAGCAGCTTTCACACCGAATGCGGCAAGCGCTGCGCTATGAGACCCATTCATTTCAATTGTTTGCGCCACGCGAGGACGGCTTGTTTCTGTGTCTACCAAAGCGCATGCGCAGCGGAGCGTACGCCGCGCTACAAGTTCAAATTAGTTAAACTTTTGCGCTATGAAGGGCTGCACTGAACCCAGCGGCCAGCGCAGCGCTTTCTGTGTCCGGTGTGAAAGCTCCAGGGCTGTCATTCAGTTATGGCAATGGCGTTTCGTTTTCCGACACACGCTAGTGAGGGCTCACGGAAAGGAGGGGTTTAGAGAGACTGATTCTTCGAACTGCTTCGTACGAGTCGTCTACGAATCATTTAGAAATGAGGTAAAATTAAATCTATTTTTGGAGAAAACTAAAGTGTTTTTTGACCTTGCATACATGTAAACCTGTTTTAGGAGTCTCATAAAACAATATTAGCAACCTTTAGAATGGCATAATAGGAGCACTTTAAACAAAGGTTTTAAAAAAAAAAGAAAAGAAAAGCAATGGCTATGAATCCTTGTGGCTGAAAGAACAAAAGAACATTTCAACTGCTGCCTTCAGGAAGAAGACATCAGAATACAATTTTGAGAGCGTTAAATAGTCCGCTGTGATTTTGGAGGGCAAAGACCAGGAATGAGATGAGAGGTTTTGGGTCAAGCTCAGGTCTAAATCTGATTTCAAAATCTGTCAACCTTTCCACAAGCCTGAAGACGACTAATACGTGACACTTAACAAATGAGGTGCTTAGAGCATATGCTTTAATTCCTCCGATGCCTCCGGCTGGACCTTTCACATCACTCTTTACAGCACTTCAGCGTCCAGGCTTGGCCATTTTCCCAGATGCAATGGCTATTAAGAGATCGTGCTTTATCACCACAGGGACTATGGGAATTGAGAACTGATTCCTATTCAGAACCGGTTCCATTTTATAAGAAACACTCGAACCAAATCATTTTTGTAATATTTCGTTGATTAACTGGTTCTTAAATGTCTACACTTTTCCCATCGATAAACCCTGCGTTGAAATAATGTAACATAGCTTAATGTACTATAAAAACAGCCAATTTCTCACACTTCCCATATACAGCCAAAACAACCAGTCCAAAAAATAAGACATAGTTGCAGAAGGTTTTCTTCCTCTGTGTTGCCCACTATAAAAAGAACAAATGTTGATTAATGTACCAAAGCAATGACCACACAATTCCTCTCAAACCTTAATGAACATAAACACCATTTGCATGCAAGAATGATGCTATAATCAAAACACAAAGCACAAAGATTTACCTTAACGCCTTTTACCCATCCACATCCATTATATAGACACAGCTTAACATGTACTAATACCTTGGCCTCGCAAGACCAACATTATTTAGCATCTTATTGATCATAAACATTGTCTAATAACAAACAGCTGAGTCTAACCGCCTAATCTAAAAGTTTTACATTGAACTTGTTTCCGACAGAAACCCAACAGGCTATAAAGAAAAGCCTTTTTGGCTTCGTGTTTTGATTATGCTGTGATCCTATCGCCTGTAGACAGTGTTTACAACCAGCAGGTTTTAAAGATTTTGTGTTACTGGGTTGTTGATTTGGTACATTAAGCAATGTTGGGCTGTTTCCATGTTATGGGGATCTAAAGCGTAGAAAACTTTTTGTCTCTGTTCTTGGATTACAGCTTGTTTGGTAGTAGATATTTCTTGTCTACAAGCAAGAAATCTGGTTTCCTTGAAGTGTTTATCACGTTAAACATTTTAGTTTTGTGCACCGGTATCCAGCGGCAGAGTTGTACAGCTTCTAAATCTAAAGTGCTGTGGAAAAAATTATGTTTTAGCTGAGTGTTGAGTTTGCAGTGTGAATTGAATGTGATGAGAGAGCATGATTGGGCACTTAAAAAATAATACAAAAGACAATAAATAGAAACGCATTTTTCTACTTTCCTGTCCTGGTTGCATATAGCTCTGATTTGTAACAAATGAAACATACTGGTTGTTTTTTTTAAAAAAAATAGTTCATCCAAAAATAAAAACTGGATGAAAATCTGCTCTCCCTCAAGGGCATCCAAGATGTAGAGGCTTGTTTCTTTAGATTTGGAGAAATGTAGCATTACATTACTTGCTCACCAATTGATCCTCTGTAGTGAATGGGTGCCGTCAGAATGAGAGTCAAAACAGCTGATTAAAACACAGTAATCCAATCCACAGGACTCATTCAATCAACATCTTGCAGGGCTCTACACTTTTTCTTCTTTTAAAAAAAAGAAGTACACTAACTTAAAAATAGGAGCACAGTCAAAATTTTAGAAGCAGCTTATAATCAATAATCAAAAAACTGATAAAAATAATTAGCTTTCCCATTATGATGTCATATCCTTAATTTACAGGAGATTTACAGGAGAATTTAGTTTTTTCCTTAATGGCATTTTTCTAACTTTATGAAAAGTATGTTATCTTTTGTGTCAATTTTTTTTTTAAATTATATTTTTTAAGCGTTTTAAAATTTCTAATTAAAACAACAGAATAAGAACAAGTAGAATAAGAATAAGTTACAAATCAAATGAAATCAGTATTAACAAAATTAATTTGTACTACAGAGGTGGCATAGAAGAACACAAAAGTGGCTTGTAGGTGTATTTTCATATGTTTAATGAAGCTCAGAGGTGGTATGAGTGCAATTAAATTCATAAATCCACGTTGAGATTAATGTTTTAAATAGAATATTTTTAAATACACAAATATTAAATGATTTAAATAACCGAAAAGATATTAGGTTGCGGCAAGTCACTGATTTAATTACCGAATCATTCATTCATTTGATTCCTTCAAACGGCTGATTCATTCACGAATAAAGCAAGTGACTGTCTTTATGAATGGGAAATTGAATCATTGACTCAGTAGACTGGTTTAAAAACGCACGTTCATTCATAAATGAAACACTGCTGTTGTTTGAATGGAGAAGCGCAGCGGCTCAGTGACTTGTTTCAGACTATTTTTGATGACGAAATAGAGCGAAATCAGGCAACAGTGTTATAGTCAGACAATGAAAGTCACTTAATATTAACTTCTTGTTTATTTAACTGTTGTATTAAATCAATATCTCATTTACAAACTTCCATAAAAATTATTAAAAGCTGTCACTCATCTTAGTTCATCATGATCTCACAAAATTCCATTATAATCAACGAAGCTCTCTACACTGCACAATCAATCTCTTATTTACACTCCCTACACTTTGTTTATGAAAGGACTTGTGAGATATGTCTGTGATGGATTACCCAACGTTGCAAAAACATGTAGAAACCTTTGGAGCTCCTCTCAGCGCAAACACAAATATGCTGATCGGGTCACTCGCATTGGTGCTCCTAAGTATTTTTTCAGTCGCACGCAGTAGCTTTCAGCCGCAAATGTGTCTGAAATGGTCGCACTGTAAAGCCCTGTCCTGTGAAGCGAAAAGTTGAATGTTAGTAATAAACAAATCCATCAAGATATTTTAACTTGGCTAAAATACCAGTCCATAATCTATAATAACACTTCCTACAGTGAAAAATTCCATCTCCTCTTGTCTTTTCACATCAAAATCCACCCACATATGTGACCCTGGACCACAAAACCAGTCATAAGGGTCAGTTTTTCAAAATTGAGATTTATACATAATCAGAAAGCTGAATATATAAGCTTTCCATTGATATATGGTTTGTTAGGATATGACAATATTTGGCCGAGAACTATTTCAATATATGGAATCTGAGGGTGCAAAAAAATCAAAATATTGAGAAAATCGCCTTTAAAGTTGTCCAAATGAAGTTCTTAATAATGCATATTACTAATCAAAAAATAAGTAGGAATTTTATAAAATATCTTCATGGAACATAATCTTTACTTAATTTCCTAATGATTTTTGGTATAAAAGAAAAATCAATAATTTTAACTCATACAATGTATTTTTGGCTATTGCTATAAATATACCCCAGTGACTTGGTCCAGGGTTACATATTTGTTTAGAACTGTTTTGCAGTCTTTTCAATTGTAAACAGTCCTTGATCTGTGCTTATTTCTCTCCTGATTCAGACGAGACGAGAAAACAATATTATAAAGAGTTCAAACATCTTAATGATGGATTTGTTTCTTACAAACATGCAGATTTTCACTTCTGAAGACATTAATTGATGGACTGGAGTGGATTTCTTGTGGATTATTGTGATGTTTTTGTCAGCTGTTTGGACTCTCATTCTGACGGCACCCATTCACTGCAGAGGATCCATTAGTGAGCAAGTGATATAAAGCTAAGCTTTTCCAAATCTGTTATCGTGAGGAAACAAACTCATGTATATCTTGGATGGCCTGAGGGTGAGCTTAATTTTTTCATTTTCATTTTTGGATGAACTATTCCTTTAATGAATGATTCCTGAACTCAAAAGTTATTGGTCTAATGACTAACGCATTAAATTAGCCAGAGCGGTTCTTGACTCATTAAACGCGAGCCGAAATGAACACAAAATTTGTGATTGATTGAACAAAACACTTCAGCGGGAATGAACATGCATGGCTGCCACTGTATTTACTAAATTAAAAAGCACCTTGAATACTAAACAGCAGATGAGTTGCAGGGAAACCCTTGATGACAAACCTACATTGGGTTAGATGACAGCGCAAGCTTTCTAAAAGAAATCTCAGTCAGGCCGTCCTGCGCTCTCCATCTAGGCATCGAGCCAAAGCTCTCCATCTTGTTCCTCATAAAATCTCCATCACAATGTTGTTTCTGTCTGAGACGCAGAGTAATACTCCTTTATCTGTCAGTCCTATGACAAACTAACAATACATGATGATACATTGCTGAATAAATGCAGGTTAATTTATGACATGCAATTTATTTCTTTTGTCTTCCTTAACTTGTTTTTACTGTTTAGATTATATTATGTAATGTATGTTTTCTTCAAAGTAAACCCATAAGCTATATAAACTAAGCTTTACTTACATGCGGATGGCATCTAAGCGCATTTGCACTTTTGTAATGTAAAAGGCTCAGAGCCTTTGAAGATGTGTTTTGGCCAAAACAGATATATTTTTTTTTTTCAGAGGAGGCAGTGTTAAAATAAATATCACAAAAATGCATGCTAAACATGTTCACAACATGGTCTGAAAATCAGCCTAAAAGAGTAAAATTGGTGAAAATTGACTAATTAAAAATGAAACAACTCAACCCAACCCACTCAGATATCATCACTTTCTGTAACATCAGGATGGAAATGAACTTTAGATTTGAAGAAACTTGATCTGCGACTGAGCCAGATTTTAGCAAATAATCAGCTATGAGAAATTAAAGATGTACCTCAGTGTTTAACCATTCTTTTTATAAAACATTATATGCAATACAAAACATGTGCATGCAATATAGTTTAAGTCAAAAGTTTACAGAATTGAGGAATCTGCAAAATGTTAGTTATTTTACCAAAATAAGAGGGATCATACAAAATGCATGTTATTTTTTTAGTACTAACCTGAATAAGATATTTCACATAAAAAGATGTTTACATAAAGTCCACAAGAGAAAATTATAGTTGAATTTATACAAATGACCCTGTTCAAAAGTTTACATACACTTGATTCTTAATATTGTGTTGTTACCTGAATGATCCACAGCTGTGTTTTTTGTTTAGTGATAGTTGTTCATGAGTCTCTTGTTTGTCCTGAACAGTTAAACTGCCCGCTGTTCTTCAGAAAAATCTTTCAGGTCTAACAAATTCTTTGATTTTTCAGCTTTTTTGTGTATTTGAAACCTTTCCAACAATGATTGTATGATTTTGAGATCCATCTTTTCACACTGAGGACAACTGAGAGACTCATATGCAACTATTACAGAAGGTTTAAACACTCACTGATGCTCCAGAAGGAAAAACGATGCATTAAGAGCCGGGGGTGAAAACTTTTGAATTTAAAGATCAGGGTAAATTTAACTTATTTTGTCTTCTGGGAAACATGTAAGCGTCTTCTGTAGCTTCTGAAGGGCAGCACTAAATGGAAAAAATATGATATTTAGGCAAAATAAGAAAAATGTACACATCTTCATTCTGTTCAAAAGTTTACACCCCTGGCTCTTAATGCATCATTCTGGAGCATCAGTGAGTGTTTGAAACCCATTAGTTGTCCTCAGTGTGAAAGATGGATCTCAATATCATACAGTCATTGTTAGAAAGGGTTAAAATACACAAAAAGGCTGAAAAACCAAAGAATTTGTGTTACCTGAAGGATTTTTCTGAAGAACAGCAGGCAGTTTAACCATTTAGGACATTAAATAAGAATTCAGGACTCTTATTTTGGTAAAATAATTAACATTTTGCAGATTCTGCAAGGTGTACGTACACTTTTGACTTCAACTGTATTTTTGGTTAAATATTATAATACACATAAATATTAAATAAATATAATATATGAAAGTGGTCTAAAATATTTAAATTTTATTTAATGTAACTTTTTTTAATTTAATATTCTATGAAGCATGGTTAAACACCTTTTTTTTTTTAATATTTTAATCAATTATATTTTAGATTATACTAAAGTTATAATCTCAATATTTAATTTTATGAAGTTATCAAAAAGTGTGGTAAACATTTCGTGGTGCTGTGCAGTAAAATTAAATCTTATTTTAATGGCTGTTAAATATTTTGACTCCTGAACTTAGTTTAGAGAAATTCATTCCAAATATAACTGCTATAAAAATAGGCTGTTGCACATAAATATTGGTGTTTGTGTCACAGCATTATCAAGGGACAAAGCCAACATGAAACAAAGCAAAACATACAGAGGGTCCATGTAACAGAGTGAGAAAGAGTCTGTGTTTGTTTTTAGTTCATCTGAGCCCATGAGAGTGTTGCATCACTGTCGGCATTGGAGTCTAGATACATGTGTGAGCGTGTGAGTGATTAAGTGTGCCTGTGCATGTACAGTGAGGTGTATTTAAACATTTATATCAATGCACACATGCCTGCTAGTGCAACAAAACAATTTAAAACAGCTAAAAGGAAAAATGTGATTAATTATAAACTTCTTCTGAATGAAATATTCAGTCCTGTTTCCGACAAAAATAAAAAGCTTATACATACATCTGTACAATGGGAGTAAGCGCTCATGCATATTCATTAGGAAACATCAATACAAGAATCTGTTGCCATTCATATTTCATCAAAGACTTCTGTGGCAGGAATTACTTTGAGCTTTCCTGACACATTTCTGTGGAAGTCTCAGTCTGAGCGGCAGACGCTGATTTCCCCTGATTAGCTATAAAGCGAGTGTAAACAAGCGCAACAAAAGAACAAACAAAAACACATCCAATGTCACGATCAGAAAAGCAAAAGATATTTGCTTTTCTTTCATTGCGTTTTATAGTGCAGCACATTTCCTTATAGACTGCGATATTAAATTTGCATCTAATAAGAAAGTGTTGAATGAAGCAAATGTCGTTTTTAGAAATGTAGTAAAGCACTACAGCAGTTCTGTTCTCTAATTCCACCTTTAAGAAACAGTGCAATCATTTAATCACACATATTTCACTCTAAAATCTGCATAATTGTCTTCTTCCATGAAACACAATGACATATTAAGCAGAAAGTCCTAGCTTTTTTTTGTTCATACAATGAAAGTTAATGGTGATCTATCTTGCTAAGCCGAAAAACACACAAAAGCACTATAAAGGTGCCTTAAACTGCCTGCTGCTCTTCAGAAAAATCCTTCAGGTCCCACAAATTCTTTGGTTTTTCAGCATTTTTGTGTATTTGAACCCTTTCCAGCAATGACTGTATGATCTTGAGATTATGAGGGACCTATATGCAACTATTACAGAGGGTTCAAAAACTCGCTGATGCTTCAGAAGGAAAAATGATGCATTAAGAGCTGGGGGGTGAAAACTTTTCGAATTTGAAGATCAGTGTAAATTGAACTTATTTTTAGGCAAAAAAGCCTAAATATCATCAGTGAGTGTTTGAACCTTCTGTAATAGTTGCATATGAGTCCCTCAGTGTGAAAAGATGGATCTCAAAATCATACAGTCATTGTTGGAAAGTGTTTAAATACACAAAAAAGCTGAAAAATCAAAGAATTTGTGAGACCTGAAGGATTTGTTCTGAAGAAACTATTTTCTCTTATGGACTATAGCAAACTTTTATGTAAAATATCTTATTCAGGTCAGTACTAAATAAAAAAATAACATGCATTTTGTATGATCCCTCTTATTTTGGTAATAATTAACATTTTGCAGATTCAGCAAGGTGTATGTAAACGTTTGACCTTAACTGTATATCACTCAAACACTATATTCTGAGTTTTTTTTTTTCAAGTCATGTGATAGATTTGTTTTTTCACTAATAGTCCCTGCAGCTCTGATAACACATTTGTGCTCATATTAAATGGAAAATAATGACAAGAATAACTGAGGAAAAGATAATCAGTGAATAACAGAAGGAAGAACGACATCAAGGTGATTAAAGTATGACTGTTTTCATGTGCAAACTGTATGATTTTTGCTACAGTTTGCTGTCTGAGAACTTGTTTGAGGATCTACAGATTAATTGCCTTTACAATCAAAATGAGCAACAGATTTTTGGTAGTCTTAAGTGCAACTGCCACTAATGAAGGCTTACTAATTAAGAACCAATATGAGCACAGCAATTACACTGTAAGATTGTTTTTTTTAATAATAAAAAAGTATCTTTTATAATGAATTTTATTCAGCAAAAACACATTAGATTGATCAAAAAGTCAGTAAAGACATTTACAACAACAAAAAAAAGATTTCTGTTTTTAAAAAAAGTGCTTATTTTGAACTTTCTATTCTTTAAATAAAAAAAAAAATTATAACACAATTTTTTATAAAAATATTTGATTTCTGAAGGATCATGTGACACTGAAGACTGGAGTAATGATGCTTTCACCAAAAAATGTAGCTTTGCATCACAGGAATAAATTCTAAATAATTTCTAAAAATATTTGAAACTGTAATAATATTTCACAATTTTACTGATTTTACTGTATTTTTCTCCAAATAAATGCAGCCTTGGTGAGCAAAAGAAACGTGTATGAGCGTATGCATATTAATACCAGCTTGTGTATATGATATACAATATGATTGTACTTCGCATGATTTTGTTTTACTAAGTCATATTGTGCTATTGCAAAGTGGAAATATTAATACCAAAAACAATAACAACAATGTGAACCAATGCCATAATTAAAATGTGCAAAGATATATATCATATAGTGTAATATAAGGTTGTAATACAATGTTTCAGCTGAATGTTTTTCACCCTCCATACTAAGTTTTCTCTTCTTACAGGTGCTGGTTTTGTTGTCAGATCAGGAGAGAGTGTCTACGACAGCAGATCCTCAGAGGAACGGCCCACTTCCAGTGAGTCAGGAGAAAAAAGCAAACGCGTAAGAGAAGCCTGACTCTCATGTTCAGCAATCAGTTAAAGCACTTCAGAACTTCATTTCATGGCACAATAGATCATTAATCACCTTATTTCACCTTCTATTCCACAAAAAAATAAACCACGGATTCTCTTTTCTTTCTCCGTCCCTCTTTGCTGATGTTTCATACAAGGATTCTGTGACGAAAAATACCACATATGAGAAGGCAATGAGAGGTTATCAGGACAATATGTGCCTGTGTGAATAACCGTAATGGCACCAGCTTTAATGCACAATAATAGCACTAAATTTTGAGTTTTATCTGGAAACATCACAACGGATGCAGCAACGTTGCTGTGGCAACCAGAGGAAGCCACATCGCTAATGGAAATTGTCTGCCTTTGCCTTTCATCTTTGGGAAAAGCTAAAAAGCCGGGGAGCCATTTCACAGAGCCGCCGCAGCTTTTAAAGGGCCTTCGAAAAAAAATAGACAAAACATCACACTTTTGTCTTATCAAAACTATTTGCAAATCAAATGTGATCCTGTTGATGCCTCTCCACCAGATCCTCGGAGGGATTGAAGCGGCTCTAATCAGCAGCGCAGTAAACTCGCACTAACGCTCGCACTCTGCTGAGCTTTGTTTGCTGAATTACCGTGCATAAGAAGCTCCGCTTTGGCGTAAACGAAAAACACAGCAAAATTCAAGTCAGCTCTTTTTAGGAATAATCTCCCCCTGGAACAAATTATCATCTTTTCCTGACTTTGTAAGTCTCTATTCCTGTGTGTGTTTCCATCTTATTTCACAACGCGGTCGTCTGCGATTTTCTGTGAATGTGCGAGACTTCCGCTTCCTTAGCCCCTATGTAAATAAATAAAATAATAACCAAGTACAGTAAAACCATTTGCGCCACAAACCTATCGTTTGCACGTGTTTTTAAGCATTGCAGTTTAAAAACAGGTGATTTTAAGCCATTCCCAGCTAACAATAGTTGGTTCCCAGAACGTTCAGAGGTATGCAGTAAATGAAGATGAAACAAAGCCACGAATTTATTAACTCTGTGGCTTAATATTATAATTTAAAATGTGTTTTGATTGATCTAATTTCTGTATTTTAATAAATGCTGCATTAAATGAATTTCAGGGCTCTGTATACGTCATTATACAAAAACATTTTTATTGGAAAGATAGTTTTACAGGATTTTAAAAATAACCCGAGAATTAAAGCTGTAAACAATATGCAATATGCATTTAAAGTGGTAAAAATAGGAGGAATATGTCAAAGTCATTTATATGTGCCAAACTTCCTGCTGCCAGTTGGTGGCGCTATGACTGTAACTGAATATTGGCATGTAGATGTGTTCAGGCCAGCACTTTTATCAAACATAGGAAGTCTGATGCAGATTGAACATGGTATGTTTAAGTTAGTGTAAAATGTGACATTTCCTGTTGCCATCAGGTGGCGCTATGATTTTAACAAAATATTGGCCTTTAGATGACTTTATGCCAGGACTCTTACCAAACATGAAGTTTGGTGCAGATTGGATACTGAATGTTTAATTTAGTGTAAAACAAGTCATTTCCTGTTGCCAGCAGGTGGCGCTATGATTATGACATAACATTGGCCTTCAGACGTGTTCAGACCAGGACTCTTATTGAATGTGTGAAGTTTGGGGCAGATTTGACAACAACTTCTTTTTCCATGGTGAAACGTTGAACTTTGTCAGGCCGCCATGGACACACCTTTTAACGAAACTCACGATCTTCACAATTTAATATCGCAAATGCCTTTAGATTAGACTGACCACATATAATGTTGTTGTCATTAAAACTCCAGGAGTTTGTTGCAGTGTAAAACGTGTCACTTTCTGTTGCCAGCAGGTGGCGTTATGACTATAACTGAATATGGGCATGTGTTCAGGACAGGACTCTTATCAAACATGTGAATTTTGGTGCAGATCAGACATTGCATGCCTGAATTATAACAACTGTTTCATTGTGAACCATCAAAGTTTGTCAGGCTGCCACGGACACACCCTTCAATGAAAACTCAAGATCTTCGAAATTTAACGTCACAAAGGACTTTAGATTACACTGACCAAATTTGGTGTTGATCTGTTTAAATCTCTAGGAGGAGCTTATTTAAATACAACACCTGAAAATGGCACAAAACTTGCAGAGAAAATTCAAAATTCAGTACAGAGCCTAATAGGATGTTGCGCATGCTCGACCGAACGAATCACTCCCCGAGACGACTTGTTCATTACACATCAAAATGAACAAATCGTTCAAAAACGACCAATCACTAATTCGTAGCATCGTGGATGCACATCCCAGAGCCTGCGCTACACGAGCTTTTGTGCTTAAAAAGTATACAAATTTTTATTTTTCGGAAAAAAATTACTGATCGTTTCGCTAGATAAGACCCTTCTTCCTCGGCTGGGATCGTTTAGAGCCCTTTGAAGCTGCATTTAAACTACATTTTGGAAGTTCAAAATCAGGGCTCCAATGAAGTCCACTATATGGAGAAAAATCCTGAAATGCTTTCCTTAAAAGACATAATTTCTTTACGACTGAAGACAGAAAGACATGAACATCTTGGATGACAAGGGGGTGAGTAAATTATTTGTGAATTGTTGTTCTGGAAGTGGACTTCTCCTTTAACTGGTTAAAATGAGGGTTGCATAATGTGCATTGCGTTGCATTGCTGTGAAGCATTTGTTTAAGTTGATTCAAAGCTTTGAAAAGTGTTGTTTCTCTTTTTTTGTTTGTAGTTTTGTAAAACGTTCCCACACTCGGCTGGTTCGGCTTCGTTTGCACATCTTACAAGTGTGTCTTTTTCTGTTGGATTGCATACACGAGAGCTTAATTACAGTCTTGCACTACAGCGCCACACTGGTCAAACCATGTTATTGCAGGCGCCTACATTAGGGCTACAACAGTCAAACTATTCAACAACAAAAACGTTTGTACAGAATTTTTTTATTGTTGACATTGCTAAAAATCGATAATGTACTACTATTTGTCAACAACCACTCAGAACACCCTGAAAATACTTTAGCGTCCACTCAAATAGCAGCATCCCATAGAACACCCTATTATTCAATCCTAGCAACCACTCAGAACACCCCGGCAACCACTCCTCAAACTGGCCAAACTACATAAGCCCTAAACAGCCTGCAGAATTCAGACAGGACTTTGTCAGGCTCTTCTCGTTCTGTCCTGCAATCATCTGAAACGCTGGACCTACAGCGGCAGAGAGGATGATGCTATTAAGAGACACACTATAAATTGTCTCACTCTCTTTCACTCAGAGTTTGTGTACCGTATTTCAGGCGTGCACTGATCCGCCGGGTTATCCGGCTGGGTTTGGGATTCAATCTCTGTATGTGAGCGGGATAAATTTAGTGGTTGGTCACTGGCTCCTACAGAAAGGGGCTTTCCATCAGAGAGCTGTAAAAGGGATCAGGCTGCCGTTAAGCAACATAAACCTCCAGCAAACCCACAGACCTCTTTCTTTCAACACACTCCACACACCTAAAGCAGCGTGAGCCCGTCCAAACACACTTCAGATCCCATATACACCCATTATTCAGGCTCATGCTCCGTATATGTTTTTTTTTGTTCCTGGGATTTATTTTAACTACAAATGTAAACCTTTTCTGTTATGTGTTCAAAACAGTTCAAAAAAAAGTTCAAAAAAAGTTCAAAACGGTCTTAGGAACTTTTTACCATGTACTTTTATCCCAGACCTAAAATGTGAATATCCATCAAAAATATTAATAAAATGTCAAAACTATCATTTAAAATTGTGAAACAAAATAAATAAATAAAATTATACAGTCTACCAAATTATTTTAATAATAAATTATAATAACAATTAATACTACAATTAATACTAATATTAACAATAACAACATTAACAATTAATCATATACTAATAATAACAACAACATTAATCACAATACCACTACTAATAAGAATAAGAATTAAAATTATATGTTCACACTTTTTGCAAAATTACAGCTTGAAATGGAAATGAAATTACACATTTATTATTAATTATCAGACTTTCAAACCTAAAACGTGAATATCCTTTTAAAATATTAATAAAATTTAAACTATTATCTAAAATGTAAAATTATTCATTACATTTTTTTTAAATTATAACCGTCTACTAAATTATTTTAATAATAAATAATAATAATAATATTAACACAAATAATAATAATATTAATAATATTAATGTTAATAATATACTAATAACATTCATAATAACAATAACATTAATCACAATACTACTACTACTACTAATAATAATGTATTATGTATGAAATAATATTTTTACACTTGTTGCATATTTACAGCTTGAAACAGAAATGAAATTACACAATTATTCATTATCAGCCTTTTAATCCTAAAAATCCTGAATATCCTTAATTATTACAATTTTAAAACTGTTATTTCAAATGTAAAATTATTCACTGCTATTTTTAGAAAAAAAAAATACAATTGCCTACTAAATGATTTCAATAATAGTAATAATAAATAATATTACAATTAAAGCTAGAATTAATAATAACATTAACAATATATACATTCATAATAACATAACATTAATCACAGTACTACTACTACTACTAATCATAATGATTATTATTATTATTATTATTATATTAATATTATTATGTATAAAATAATATTTTCACACTTTTTGCAGCTTGAAATGGAAATGAAATTCCACAATTATTAATTATCAGACTTTCACTCCTAAAATGTGAATATCCTTAAAAAATATTAATAACATTTCAAAACCATCATCTAAAATGTAAAATTATTCATTACAATTTAAAAAAAAATACAACTTTTAATAATAAATTATTAACAATAAATAATAAATGATAATAATAATTAATATTGCAATTAAAAACCAAAATTAATAATAACATTACCTATTGATAATGTATACTAATAATAACATTCATAATAACAATAACATTAATCACAGTACTACTACTACTAATACCTTGTTTATCATTATTATTATAATATTTTCAAACTTTTTGCATAATTACAGCTTGTAATGGAAATGAAATTACACATTAATTATTATCATTATTAACTATTTATTATTATTATTCACTAAATAATGTATTTAAAAAAATATATACAAAGTTATGGAAATTAGCCTTAGAGCAGTTATTTTGAGATGATGCCAACCCTGAAAACATACAGCACTACCGAATTCTGCTACTAATTTATAGTGTTCTTTGTCTGTTTGATTACGTCATTAATTGATCTTTACCACACATCTCTACCATATGTACATCAAGCTACTACTACATATATTGTAAAAATGTCAATTTGGTGTAAAGCTGCTTTGCAACGGTATGTATCGTGAAAAGCGCTATACAAATAAATTTGAATTGAATTGAATTGAATTTTCCACCGCAGAACTTAGACAATGCATAATCGAGATTTCACTGTAAAAAATTAATTAATTACATACATACAGATTATTGGACTACATTTTCCAGTTTATCGAATACAAATGTTTGTATTTAAAATGTAATGTTACTTGCTGTTCCTTTGTAAATAATTGTATAGCTGTTTAACAATTTCTGAATGACAACTGTTTCTATACCAATTTTTTTTTTTTTCAGTGTTGTGTTTTCGGTTAAAAAAAAAAACTGACAAATTATCTGGAATGCATGTACACTGTTAATCACTGTTGAAAGGAAAAATTAAACTAGTAATAGCATAAAATAGTGTTTTTCTCTCTAAAAACCCACAGGACCAAAATTGCTTGTAGTCAAAGAAGAACACACATGAATGCGAAAGCTGTGTGGAGAGCTCCGAAATCCAATGCAATGATACAAAACATCCTCTTACACAAAGGTCAGTGTGAAGAACAGCCACACGATGCTCTTTACTGAAGAGTGACAGGCGGTCTGGCTGATTTGGCCGAGGGGCAGCGGTCAAACCGCTGTGTGCTGGTGATTATGTTGTAGCCGCAGATTTGATGGCTCAGATAAAGCAGATGTGAGATGGAGATGGAGGCGAGCGGCGAGCGCACCGAGGGAGGGGTGAAAAATCAAGGGGATTTAGGCAAGAAGCTCTATCTCTCGCTCACAGCTTTTCCAGGGTGGCTTGTGGGTGGAGAAAGAGACAGAGAGAGTGAGAGATGCCGAGAGCTGACAGGGGAGAAGTCGTCTGTGTGTAAATCTTCATTTGGAGGAAGTGTTGGATTAAAACGGCAGGCGTTTTTGTCCCGGGGCTCATCGTTTAACATATCACAGTCCCACAGGGATGGACGGTGGGACTCGGCTTTAGTCTTGTCACTCTTGCTTATAGAAAAAGTAAGACTGGCTTTCAATGAACAGCCCAGTGCTTGTGGATGGACACTTACAGGCTGGATGGACAGAGAGATGAACTGACAGATGGTCAAGGACATGGATAGACAAGAGATGCTTATTCAGCATCTAATTTTATATTTAACTGTAAAATCTATTAAAAGTATAGAAAACAGACAAAATAAATAAATACATTTTCTACATACACTGCCGTTTAAAAGTTTTTAAGTTGTTTTTTTTTTTTTTTTTTTTTTCTCTTATGCTCATCAAGGCTGCATTTACTCTCTTGTGGAATATTTTTACAGTTTAAAATAATGGTTTTTGATTTTTATACATTTTAAAATATAATTTATTCCTGCGATGCAAAGCAGAATTTTCAGCATCATTACTCCAGACTTCACTGTCACATGATCCTTCAGAAATCATTCTAATATGTTGGTTTATTACTTTTATTATCAGTGTTGGAAACAGTTGTGCTGCTTAATATTTTTTTGGGACCTGTGATAATTTTATCAGGATTTTTTATGAATAAAGTGTTAAAACCAGCATTTATTCAAAATATAAATCTTTTTTTAACAATATAAGTCTTTGCTATCACTTTTATCAATTTAACACATCCTTGATGAATAAAAGTATTAATTTCTTTAAAAATAAATAAGTAAATAAAAACTGACTGACTATAAACTTTTAAATGGTAGTTTATATTGTTACAAAATATTGCTATTTTAAATAAATGTTTTTCTTTTTAACTTTTTATTAAAGAATTCTGAAAAAAGTATCACAGTTTGCAAAAAAATATTAAGCAGCACTATTGTTTTCAACATTCATAATAAATCAGCATATTATAATGATTTCAGAAAATTCAGCATTGCAAAGGAATACATTACATTTTAAAATATATTCACATAGAAAACTGTTGTTTTACATTGAAATAATATTTCACAATATTACAGTTTTTTCTGGATTTTTTTTTAATCAAATAAATGCAGCCTTGATAAGCATAATAAACTTTAAATAAAAAACATTAAAAATCTGATCAAACTTTTGAACGGCAGTGTGCATACAGTACACAAGTTTGAGAACAACAGTTTGTTTGTTTGTTTTTTTTAAAGAAATTAATACTTTTATTCAGCAAGGATGTGTTAAACTGGTCAAAAGTGAACATATTTAGAATGTTACACAATATTTCTATTTTAAATAATTGCTGTTCTTTTCAGGAATCACAGGAATAAATTAAAAGTTCAAATATATTCACATAGAATATATGTGAATATATTTATTACATATTACATATTATTTACACTGAAATAACATTTCACAATATTACTGTTGTGTTTTTTCTGGATTTTTGATCATATAAATGCAGCATTGATGAGCATAAGAAACATAAAATAAAAATCTTACTGATCCCAAACCTCTTTTTTTTTTTTTTTTTTTTTTTTTTTTAAGAATGTTTTTTTTTAAGAATGTTTTTTTTTTAAGAAATTAAAAAATGCAGTACAATGCAGTACAAACGTTTGGGACCAGTAGGTTTTGTGTTTTAGTTTTTTTAAAGAAATTAATACTTTTATTCAGCACGGATGTGTTAAATTGCTTAAAAGTGAAGATAGAAGAATGTTAGAATGTTACACAATATTTCTATTTCAAATAAATGATTTCTTCTCAAAAACTTTTGAAGGATCATGTGACACTGAATACTGAAGAAATGGCTGCTGAAAATTCAGCTTTGCATCAAAAGAATATTATAATCAAATAGAAAACAGCTATTTTAAAATATAATAATATTTCACAATATAACAGATTTTGCAGTATTTTAATCAAATAAATGCAGCCTTGGTGAGCAGAAGAAACAACTTTCAAGAACATTAAAAAATTTACCACCAGACCAAAAATTTTGAACAGTATGTTCGTATTGCAAAAAAACCCTGTATAAATACATTTTAATTCAACTGAAAAAAAAAAGCTGTTGGTAGAAAGCTAATACAGAGTAGAAAACACATCAAGTTTACATACTAATAAGTTAACATTTTCTTGAATTAATACTTTTATTCAGCAAGGATGTGTTAAACTGATCAAAAGTGACATTTAGAATGTTACACAATATTTCTATTTCAAATGAATGTTCTTTTGAGCTTTTTTTTCAAAAAGTTTTGTTCTGAAGGTCCCTGTGACACTGAATACTGGAATAATGGCTGCTGGAAATTCAGCTTTGCATCACAAGAATAAATTATATTTTAAATTATAATCAAATAGAAAACAGCTATTTTAAAATATAATATTTTCCAGTATTTTTAATCAAATAAATGCAGCCTTGGTGAGCAGAAGAAACATCTTTCAAGAACATTAAAAAATTGACCAGTCCCAAAATTGCAGAAAAACCCTGTTTAAATAAATTTTAATTCAAGTGAAAAAAAAAAGTTGTTGGTAGAAAGCTAACACAGAGTAGAAAAATACATGAAGTTTACATAATAATAATATGTTTATATTTTCTTGATACTACTTTAACAATCTGTTGTGGCTTTACGCCACATAAAAGCCAATTATTTACTTCTGGGAACAACATCGTGTCTTAATAATTTAACACTTGCTCACACAGTTTAAATTATGTTTATGCATGAAAATATTCAGCAGCTTTTATACTTTTATAAAGAGGTTTTAAAAAAGTATATTTGGGCTTGTGACTTCGCCAATCTATGTTCCAGACTTTCTAAAAAGTTTTCCAAAAATCTCAGAAATCTTCACAGAATCAATATTTTCCTTCACGTTCCCATCGATTTCACCTCACACTGCTGCAATGTTATCAGCGCTGTCTACATTCTCTCTCGCACGCTCTCTGTCCCGTGGCTCTCTATGTGTCATGAGATGAGAGTGGAGTGTATGTCTGACACAATCTTTCTTCATTACAAGAAGCCATAATGTGTGTCAGGCCCACACAGGCAAGCTTCCGCAGGAACTCTCCAGAACCTTTGATGCACACAGGTCAGAGCTCTCCGGAGCCCATCGAGCGCGGCCCACGCGGATGCTGCGTTTCTGTTAGCGCACTGCTGAACACAGGTTGTGCGCGGCTCCCTGATCTCTGCGACGGTGCAGACTCTGATCTGCGGGAGAAGAGGCGGTGGACCCGCAGGCGAGAGTTTCTGGCACTTTCTCCTTTCTCTTTCCCTGCCCGAGGCCACTTTTGGTATGGTAATTAGCCGGATGCACAGGTCTGGCTCAAAGCGCCGCTTGATGTGTGTTTTGATTCATCTGCTGAATGGAATCTAAATATTTGTTTAGATTCGTTTGTATACGTTCAGTAAGCCTGTCAACGAAACGCTGCTTCAAAGCTTGCACTAAAATGCTGTTTGGCACATTAAATGCGTTCTGTGTTTTGATTCATCCCAGGGACCTGAAGCTTTCTGGTGAATGGAATCTAAAGATTTGTTTAGATTTGCTGATCAGTAAGACTGTCAACAAAATGCTGCTTCAAAGCCTGCACTAAAATACTATTTGACAGTACAATAGTCGTTTATGGTATGAAGAAGTCAGCAAAACAAGAGGGACTTTCGAATCACAAAAATGAAGAACAATGAATTCTCCCATGTTTTTTGGGTGTCTTTGACTGCAAAGCAATACAAATTATTTTTAAGCATTAATTTATTAACTAATTAATAATAATAACAATAATAATAATAATAATTATTATTATTATTATTATCATTATTATTATTATTAAAATAATATATCATATAATTAAGGGACATAATCTAAGTATTTAAAATTAATTTTAATCTAAAAAAATAAAACAAAATGTAATTTTAAAATGCAAAATCTACTTGAAATATTATTGTGAATTGTTATTGTGTCAATGTAAATGTTAATGTGTTTTTAAAATACATTTATTTAAATAGTGAATAAATAAAGATTCACAATATATTGTTTAAATCAATTGTGCTGCAATTTAAAAAAATATATAATTTTACACATTAAAATACCATGGAAATTATGATGATGATGATGATTAATGTTGTTGTTGTTATTGTTGCTGTTATTATTATTATTATTATTATTATTCAAATAATATATAATATAATTAAGGGGCATAACGTAAGTTTTTTTTAAATTTTAATGTGAAAATCTAGAAGGAAAAAAGAAAAAATAGCATTAAAATGTAATTTTAGTTTAAATCTAAAATGTACTTGAAATGTTATTTAAATGTATTTTATTGCAAGCATTTAAATACAATAAATAAATAAGGATTCACAATATATTGTTTAAATTAATTGTGGTGCCTATTTAATGTAAAAATGGTCATTAAAATACACATTAAAATACCATGGAAATATTAATAATAATAATAATAATAATAATAATAATTATTATTATTATTATTATTATTATTATTATTATTAGCAGTAATAGTAATAATAATAATAATAATAATAATAATAATAATAATATTAAAATAATATATCATATATCATATCATATAATTAAGGGACATAATCTAAGTATTTATAACTAATTTTAATCTAAAAAACATTAAAATGTAATTTTAAAATGCAAAATGTACTTGAAATATTATTGTGAATTGTTATTGTGTCAATGTAAATGTTAATGTGTTTTTAAAATACATTTATTTAAATAAAATGAATAAATAAAGATTCACAATATATTGTTTAAATCAATTGTGCTGCCTTTGCAATGTAAAAATTGTCATTTTACACATTAAAATACCATGGAAATTATTATTATTATTATTATTATTATTATTATTATTATTATTATTATTATTATTAATAATAATAATAATAATAATAATAATAATAATAATAATAATATATAATATAATATAATATAATACAATAAAGGGGCATAATGTCAGTTTTTAAAAATAATTTTAATGTATAAAAATAGGAAAAAATAGAAAAAAATAGCATTAAAATGTAATTTTAAAGTGTTTAAATCTAAAATGCACTAGAAATGTACTTAAAATGTTATTTAAATATATTTTAATGTAAGTATTTAAATACAATAAATAAATATTCACAATATATTGTTTAAATGAATTGTGCTGCCTATGCAATATAAAATGGTCATTTTACACAAAATACCATGGAAATATTATAATTATTATTATTATTATTATTATTATTAATAATAATAATAATAATAATAATAATAATAATTCATTAATTACCTTATTAATTTATTGAGGCCATTTAATGTAAGCATTTAAATAACTGCAATTAATAGTCAAATTTACATTTTCACATTAATTTGACTGCTGCCTTTACAACTTAAAAATGGCAGTTTTACACTTAATAATATAAAATGCAATACAATCATTATTATTATTATTATTATTATTATTATTATTATTATATGAACGATTTAATTAAGGGTGCAATATATTGATTTACATGTAATTATTTAAAAAATAAAACAGCGTTTTTGATTTTGAACTAAACCATGTACAGAACTCTTATTATTCAGCAATGCCAAGGTAAACAGTTTTCCATTCTATGGCACCTTTAAATTATATGCTCAATATACTGTTGTTGTTGCTTTTTTGTTTGTTTGATCAGACCCAGTTCATCCTTGACCACAGATAGCATAGAAAACCTTAAGAATGACTTATCCAACATATGCACAGTAATGTCAATGCTCTCTCTCTCTCTCTCACACACACACACACACACACACACACATTAGTTTAGCCACTGTTGAAGATTCATCAAGGCCAGAATCCACAAAAGAAGCCTCTAAATCCAGCCCTCATATCTTCCCTCACCTTCATATTGGCTCAAGCTTAATGAATGCAAATCTTCCCTCCACTACCTTCATCAGATGCCAGACACAGCTTATGCCTTCAGAAAAAGCCAAACACTTTTTCCCCTCCTCCTTCCCCGTACGCAGAGTATGGCTCCGTTCCAAACCCTAGTGCGCTGCCTCAGTGTATGCTGCCTACATACAGTCAGCTTCTGAAGCAGCATCCTAATGGACATGAAACCTCGTTACTCATTTGGAACGCTCTACACAGACAACAATGGTGATACAGAAAATGCTAAATTAATCAAATGCAACTATCCATATAATTATGCTTAGTCAATAATTTAAAGGTGACATTTCATGAAAAAAAATCTAACTTTTTCCAAGTTTAAGTGCTATAATCGAGTCCCCGGTGCATCTACCAACCCAGTAACTTCATTTTGGTAAGCCTTTTTCTGCAAGCATGCTAACTGTTCTGTCATTGGACAGATGAGCACAGAACAGTACTTCGAGTCCCAGCCTCAGAGGAGACGAGTGCAGTGGATTTATTGATTTATTTACTGTATATTATGCTGCTGCCACACAGATCTAATATAAACATGTGATTTCTTCCCCAGCTGTTTACCTTCACAAACATAACTGACTGTTTTTGTAACTCCTGTGTTTTTTTTTTACATAACCTTGTGTGTATTTGACAGTTTAAGCGCAATAGGACATGAAAGAGAACTAAGTTTAGTACTGACATGCTGTGGGACAGCTGCTTATTGTGCACATGCTTCAGATGTGTGCTCTCAGAAAACCCTATATCAGATGTTTAAACTAATATGGTTTAAAATGCATGATGCAAGTGCAATATACATGATAAACAGATGTTTTTAGAGATGTTTAAAGAGACATGCATGAACACATTGTGTTTCTGATTCCACTACAAATAGGCATTTTCAAAAGGAAATAATAAATGATCTGTGAGGTATTTTGAGCTGAAACTTCACAAACATATTCTGGGGACACCTGAAACGAGGCTGGGCGAATTTTTTAGATTTTATAGATTAATTCAAATTTAATGTTTTGTTACACTTTTATTTTTTAGAAATCAAAGAATTACGATTTAGAAATAGAAATATTACCAAACGTTAGAATCAGACAGTTTGACAATATGCCAATGATAACAGTAAAGAGAAAAGAATAATCCAACCATTCTTGGTTTTTCTATGTAAACGGTCAATGTTTACATAGAAAAAATAATGGAAAAGCCAGGCAAGCTAAACACTGTATGTCTGATATTTCATGTTTGTATCATGTTGACAGGCTGAAAGCTGCTGTTCATTGTTTTAACAGAACATTTATAGTAAATATTAAGAAAAAAAAAAAAAAATATACACACACACACACACACACACACACATACATACATATATATATATATATATATATACACACATTAATATTGCGAAAAATATGACTGCAATTTAAAATACCTCTTTATTACATACAAATAAACCTCATATCAGTAAAAAAATTATTATAAATAAATAAAATAAATATACACACACACACATATATATATGTATACACACATATATACATATATATATATATATATATACATATATATATATATAAAAATCAATGTACTTAATATTGTGAAAAATATGACTGCAATTTACAATACCTCTTTATTACATACAAAAAAAACCTCAATATTATACATTCATGTGGTACAAAGCTTAATTTTCTCATTTTTAGCATCATTACTCCAATACTAGTGTTATATAATCCTTCAGAAATCATTCTAATATGCTGATTTTGATCTGCTAAATTATCCATTATTACTGATGCTCAATTAATAATAATGATTCTTATCACTGTTGATCACAGTTTTTGCTGCTTAAAATTTTTGTGGAATACATGATAATTTTCTTTCCAAGAATTAATGAACAGAAACATCAATGCATACTGTTTAAATAGAAAATGTTTGTAACACTGTACATGTCTTTATTGTCAAAAGAATCAAATAAATGCATCCTTGTGAAATCTTCTCTCTTTTTTTTTTTTTTTTTTTTACTTGTTTAACTTACTCCAAACTTTTGAGTCTATGTTTTCATATGTTTTCAAGAAATATTTCTTGAGCAGAAAATCAGCATATTAGAATGATTTCTGAAGGATCATGTGACACTGAAGACTGGAGTAATGATGCTGAAAATTCAGCTTTGATCACAGGAATAAATTACATTTTAAAATATGAGACAATAGAAAAGAGTTTTTTTAAATAGTAATAATACATCACAACTTTGCAATTTTTGCTGTATTTTTTATCAAATAAATGCAGGCTTGGTGAGCAGAAGAGACTTCTTTAAAAAAAAAAAAAAAAATCTTATTGTTCAGAAACTTTTGACTGGTAGTCTATGTCATGATATTATCAGTGTTGATCACAGTTTTTTGCTTCTTAATATTTTTGTGGAATACAGAACAGAAACATCAATGAATAGTATTTAAATAGAAAATGTTTGCAACACTATAAATGTCTTTACTGTCACTTTCAATCAATTTAATGCATCCTTGTGGAATAATTGTTTTTCTTTTTAAAGCATACTTGCTCCAAACTTTTGAGTGTACGTTTGCATTATAAGAAATGTTTCTTGAGCAGCAAATCAGCATATTAGAATGATTCTGAAGGATCATTTGACGCTGAACACTGAACAGGAATAAATTACATTTTAAAATATATTCAAATAGAAAAGAGTTTTTTGAAATAGTAATCATTAGTATAGTAACCGGTCAATCAATTTCAGCTGGCGGTGTAAATATGAGAACTTGTGCATTTTATGGAAATAAATTGTATTTTTATTTACGTTTTACTACAGTTGATGTGCGTGTTCATTTGGGTTTCCACTTGATTTCTAATTTAAATCCAGCACCCTGAAACAAAACCACTGCCTTAGAAGGGATGGAACAGCATGCCCATGATGTCTTAAAATGCAGCCTACATAGGCAGCTCACTAGTGTGTGTGTGTGTGTGTGTGTGTATGTGTGTGTGTGTGTGCTTTACTCCAGTGAGGACAGAAGAATTATTTCAAACACCCACCGGTTCAGCACAAGGGTCAAAGATGACTCAGTTCTTCCGCCAGTGAAGAGTTGCTAAGTGGCAAACCAGGTTCACAGGGGCAACGGCGTTTCCTGCGCAGGTATTCAGAGAGAGAGAGAGAGCGAGCGAGGAAGACTTGAAGACTAATTATGCCGCTCTCTTGTTCCACTGTTAATATTTTACCGAAGCACACAAATGATGTGACCTTCGCAATTCATTTTACAAGCATTTATGCTTGCTTTCTCTCTGCTTGTCTCCATCTCTCCTTCTCTGCTTTTTCACGTTTGCCTCTAAATCCAGTTTGCCATGGCAACCGGGCTCAATTTATGAAAAGTCCTTGCTTTCACCCTGCTTTGTTCGGTATGACTGCTTTTCACACCTTTACACAAGGATTCAAAACAGAAGCTTCATATGATGACAGAGATCGATCCAACTTAAAGCTCGTAAACAAGGCTGAATCGTGTTGAGACTGAATCTTTGGGGAGTTTGACTGAACGCCCTTGCCTCTTAATAACTCCTATGAAGTTATAATTCACCTTGTGCTGTGCTTTTCGATTGATTCGAGTTCATTCTGCGGCCAAAACCTTGAACGATGTGCTCTGCTGCTCCGGCTGAAGCTCTAATTAGATGCAAGGATGAAGAACGAGTATTTAGAAAAACTGTGCTGGATTGCAGCACAGGATAGCGGCTATAAACAAAAGTGATGTAAACCCTTGGCCGTCACGCTAACGTGGAAGTAGCAAACCTGAAGGGGGCAATAGAGCCAGTTAAGCTAACTGGCTATAAATATGCATATTAAACTCTACTTAATATTGCACTGCAAGAGTCTTTGCAATGTTGCAATGTTGAGAATGCATTGCATACATTATGAATTGCATCAACAACAATTTTATTCACAAAATCATATAGAGTTTGTGGTTCATATGTTTTTGGGCTAACTTACACAATATCTACACTGGAAGCTTGAAGCTGTGTACTGTAGCAAAATAATTGCATGTTGAATTGTGTACTGTAGTAAATGTTCATTGGCAATGGACCAATCAGTTATGAGCTACATCCTAGACTTTTGTACTAGGAAAAACTATGTAACAAAATAAAAAAATACAATACATGAAATATAAAAATAAAACGCATGAAATAAAATATGATAAAAAAAAAATAAAATGCATAAAAAAACCTTGAATTAGGTTTTTGTTTTCCCCCAATAGGAAAATTGTTTTACTTTTTCTTAATAAATAAATAAATAAACACTCATATTTATGAATTCCAAATAAATAAATAAATAATTTGTGAGTGATCAACTTTTTTCTTTCCCCATTTTTCTTGACCAACCAGTTATGAGCTACATCCTAGCCTTTAGTACTAGGAAAAACGACATAACATGAAATTAAAATAAAATACATAAAATGAAATATGATTAAAAAAATAAATAAATAAATAAAATTAATATATAACAAAATAACATAAAATTTAAATAAAATACATGAAATAAAAATAAAATGCATTAAATAAAATATGATAAAAAAAAATAAAATGCATAAAAAAAATCTTGAATTAGTTTGAATTTGTTTTGCTTTTTCTTAATAAATAAATAAATAAATAAATAAACACATAAAAACTCAGATTTATGAATTCCCAATAAATAAATAATTTGTGAGGTCAAAATTTTTCTTTCCCCATTTTTCTTGACGAACCAGTTATGAGCTACATCCTAGACTTCAGTACTAGGAAAAACTACATAACATAAAATTAAAATAAAATACATTAAATAAAAATAAAATGCATTAAATAAAATACGATAAACAATAAAATGCATGGAAAAAAATCTTGAATTAGGTGAATTAGTTAATTTGTTTTGCTTTTTCTTAATAAATAAATAAATAAATCTTCAGATTTATGAATACCAAATAAATAAATAAATAAATTTGTGAGTGGTCAACATTTTTCTTTCCCCAGTAGGCAAACTGTTTTGCTTTTTCTTAAATAAAAAGCTCAGATGTAACAAGAAACATCAATTAGTCAAGGGTAAAGTAAATGTATCTTATTTTAAGAATGTCCGGCTAACTTATGCAATATCTACACTGGAAGCTTGAACGTGTGTACTTTAGCATAAATAAATAAATAAATATTGCATGTTGAATTGAAACCAACCAGTTCTGAGCTACATACTAGACTTAAGTACTAGGAAAAACGAAGTAACATAAAATAAAACTAAAATACATTAAATAAAAATAAAATGCATTAAAAAAAAAAAAACATGCAACTTTAATTATTAAACTGCATAAACTATTTTTGCTTTCATTTTCAATGAATATAAATTGGTACAAAAATCAACTTTGACGTAGTTGAATAGAACAGTTCATTTACAGTTATTTTTACTAGAATAAATGTATAAATGTGGTTAGAAATTGAAAAAAAATTAAATTAGTAGCCCAGAGATCAGAAACTTACTCTGATCAACTACAATTCGAAGTACAACCAATAAAATACATAGCAAACAATTCTCTCGTGACATTTTATCCTGTTCTATTCTATTAAAATTTATATTAGATTTAAAATTTTAATTAATTTTTTTTATTGTCATTTTTAATTTATAATTTATATCATATTAGATTTATATTACACTGTTTATATTACAATATTTTATTCCAGTCAATTGGGCAAAATAATGAGGTTGGAGTACCTGTGCAGCACATCAAAAATAGAAACCAAAAATAAATAAATGTTTTTAACATTATAAATAATGGTGTGTTTATTTTTAATGGCTTTATTTAGAACAAATCCATTTAAGGCTCACCCTTATTGAGATCATCACACTCACATAAACTACTTGATTACAAAATTAAATAATACTATCTGTTTTATTTATTTACATATTAAAAATAATATTAATAAATGATATTTAAATATTAATATTATCTATAAAATTTATTTTAAATATAAATAATAAAAGGATTAGTTCACTTCCAGAATAAAAAAAATTCTGATACGTTCATGTCCTTCTTTCTTCAGTCCAAAATAAATTAAGGTTTTTAAGGAAAACATTTCAGGATTCAGGAACAGTGGCCAACGGGTTGAAGGTCCAGTTGCAGTTTCATTGCACCTTCAAAGGGCTCTACACAATCCCAGCTGTGAAATAAAGGTATTGTCTTTATTTTTTTATTAGAAAATGACCAAACGTGTTGCTAGATAAGAGTCTTACTCCTCGGCTGGGATCGTTTAGAGCCCTTTAAAGCTGCATTGAAACTGCAATTTAGACCTTCAACCCATTGAAGTCCACTATTATGGAGAAAAATGCTGGAATGTTTTCCTTAAAAAGCTTAATTTCTTTTTCAACTGAAGACAGAAAGACATAAAATGAATCTTTTAAAGGGGTCATCGGATGCCCATTTTCCACAAGTTGATATGATTCTTTAGGGTCTTAATGAAAAGTCTCTAATATACTTTGATTAAAAATTCTCAATGGTTTTGTAAAACAACACCCTTTTTACCTTGTCAAAATGAGCTCTGCAAAAATCATCTCATTCTAAGGGGTTGTTCCTTTAAATGCAAATGAGCTCCGCTCACCCCGCCCCTCTCTTCTCTCTGTGGAAAGACGATCTTGTTTACATTAGCTGCACTTAGCCGCTAAACTTCCTAACTACCACGTTATAAGGAAAGGCGATCGCAAAGATTCATAAAAAACGCTTCTGCTGTAAGTGAAGCTGGATCATGAATGATTCGCGCGAACATAAACGGATATATGTAGATCGGGAGGCACATTCCCTTCACAAACAAATGTAATCCACTGCATCTTCAGCGGCTCAGATGTCGGGAGTAAATGGTGGCCACTATGTTCATTATTACATCCAGCAACACAACACCTCAATCGCTCAATCAGAGATATTCTTGTCTAACTTACATCCCTGCTCTGGCGTCGAAACATGGAAAGTTACTGGACTGTGACAGCTGGTCTAAGGTAAGAGCTCATGTCAATCAACTATCGTGGGAGTGGCCTCTGTCAGTGTGACGCCACACCGACAGGCATCTGAGAATGGCTCTATTTGAAAAAGGGGATATTATTTTTACAGATTAATTAAAAACCACTGCATGGATTTTTATCATTATAGGGTAGCTTTGTACATACACTGCCAACACACATTCATGTTCAAACAACATGAAAAAGTGAACTTAGCATCCGATGACCCCTTTAAATAACATACTAGGGCTGTGACGGTCACAATGACAACCGCGGTGGTTGGTTACCACCGGAAGTACTGCACGTGACGTCACATAATCTATAACAAGCATAAAATAAGTGTTTCTGCAACAATTACTCTGCCATGGCTGTTTTTAGTGTCCCCGCCGGCAGCAGCAGCGAGCACAAGTGCCTTCGCAGCTGCTGGAAGAGATCCGCGTTCAAACGCACACAATAGGCTAAAGCTTGCAAAGCTTCGGGAAAACTAATTACCATGAATGTGTCGGGGGAAAATAAGGAGATACTAGAATGAATTATTAATAAACTAGTGTTTTCTGAGCCAGTGTCGCAAAGATGACGATCCTGACTCGCCTTCTGCTCATTGGACGCGCCTTTAAAGAGAAAGGCATCTCTACAGATTTTATAATGAAAGAGTTTTTGTTTTCGATTAGAATTTTTTAGTTTTAAAATAGTAAAGTAGTCATTTAAAGCTTTATATAGATATATTTATCCTGATAGTAAGGCAAGTATTCGCTGTTTCGTTTCATTTTTGTGCAGCGCTCCTGTTCAACACTGAGACATCAGAAAGCGCATCTTGTTTGTTTTCTTTACTTTTACAAAAGCACAACATTTTGTTGATATTGTGAGTGCGCGCAAATAAAATTAGACCCTTTACAGTTCCGGATGATATATTACGCTTACCTTTATGAGCAAGTGATTGCGCTGGCGCCTCCATGTCCTGCAAAGCGCATTTAGCTTCCGCTCTCCAACAAACGATTGTATGCGCAATATAGTGTGCATTTATCTAACTTAAACGTTTAAAATAACACTGTGATATGCTTGAAGATTTTATTTTAGGCAAGTCGTGATGATTTGAGAAGGCAAAATTTATCAAACATAGGCTGTGGTCAACTCACTGCCTGCCTCTGGCCGCCTGGGCGTTACTTTAAAAAAGCAAAAACCTTAAATTTAACAAACAAAAAATGTTCCAAACATATTTCTAAACTAACTTTATAAAGAAACGAAAAGAAATATAACCATGTTCCTATTAAAAAACAAAACTGAGCTATTTTAATGGATGCAACAGTGTAATGGAAAAGAGAGAGAATAGACTCGGGCTCCAGTCGGACTCGGGCCGGTAATTTTGATGAGCCGCTGGGTGAGGTTGTTACGTATTTATGCAACAAATGTTTGTTTAATATTTACCGTTCTTATTTTGGCTACTTTCTTATTTAACTGTATAATTTCTTTGATATTTACTTTAGTGTTTTGTAGGCTGAAATAAACATGCATGACTGTTAATCATTTTTGAGCCTAATATATATATATATATATTATATATATATATATATATATATATATATATATATATATATACACACACACACACACACACACACACACACAAGTGTTGGGGAAAGTTACTTTTAAAAGTAATGCATTACAATATTGCGTTACTCCCTAAAAAAAGAAACTAATTACGTTACTTAATTACTTTATATGGAAAGTACATTTGCATTACTTTTTAAATCTGGGCAGGGCTTGCTTGTTTCATTTTAATATAAATAGTTATATTTTTTGCAAATGTAAAAGCCTTGGCTGAAGGAAAATAAAGTCATGCCTGTACGCAGGAGAAGAAGGTTCGAAACTCTTCAGTAATAAAAAAAAAAACAAAGCACAAATGTTAGTTTATTTAAAGTCTGTTTTGCTAATTAGTATGGTTGAACTGGATCAAAGGTCAGTAGCAAAGACATTGGTTAATAAAATGGCATTACATACATAAAGGAAATCTGTGTTATTTAGCATTGTTGCAGGTTTGCATTATATTCTGAGTTTGCATTTCACTGTTTTAATTCATTTTAATGAGTACTGAATCTGTTTCCTCTGAGTGAGATGAATAAATGCATGTTCACATTTAGTTTAGAACTACAGTAACAATGTTTACACAACACCTCTGTATTTCCAATTTCTCTCAACGGTCAATAAATGGGAAAACAAAGTTACTGGCGTTACTTTTAATCAGTAATCTGATTACGTAACTTGAGTTACTTGTAACGAGTTACCCCCAACACTGTGTATATATATATATATATATATATATATATATATATATATATATATATATACACACATACACATATATATAAATGTTTTTGTTTTTTTTTTCCTTCCTTCTTCAACACCGCGCCACCGACGGTAGTTGGTCCATTACCGCGGTGGAAAAAATCTGCCGCCCTATAACATACATAATATTTACAATATTAGCGATAATAATTCATTTAGAAAGCAACTGGCCTCTTCAATGCAGCTTCAGTGCAGTTTGCTATTTTGTCAGCAAAACACTTTCTGTGTGGCTTGATTGTAGCTTAACTACTTAAAATGAAGAGCATCTTGAAGCTTGGCTGCCATTTCAAAACACACACACACACACGCACACACACGGCTTCCCACTGAAGAGTCAGATTAGAAATTTTAATTTGCAGAAGGCTTTGTGTCGGCGGTGAACATTTGTCTCGGGCTGGAGAGAAGCAGATGAGGTCATGTCAGGTTGACGAATGACCAGTGATGACTGTGAGAGACACTGTGATTGGTAGAAGTGGGAATAATACATAAGCTCTCTCTCCCTTCCCGTCCATACACACGGAGATTTTGAGATGAAGGCAGAAGAGGACAGAACATGCTGAAGGTGACAGGCGACGTGTCTTACATTTTCTTACCCCTTATTTCTAGGCTTTCTGAGAGAGGATTCTTTAAACGCTCCTTAATTACATCTTCTGCCAATTCAGAAATGGATTTTACAACATTAAAATTTAAAATAAGGAGGAAGTTGTTCACCACACCCACTCAGAGCGATTAAAATGACACATTCAATAGGACTCAGGAAGCATATGTAGTCTGTAAGACCGCTTTCACACTAGAACTTTTTGACGAGGACCTGAGTCTGTTTGACATCTGAGTTTGACTGGTGTGAAAGTGGTCATTTCTGCTTGAAAAAGTGAAGCTCATGTGGTTCATGCAAACTTTGATACGATTTGCAATCAATATGAAAGCAATCTAGCCCAACATGCAGAAACAGACTGCTACCAATGATGCATAATAAAGCAACAAGAAGCCATGCATTACCATGATTTTACCATTTTTAAGATGTTCAAACAGTAGGCACAACTAATTCAAACAGTAGGCACAATTAATGTATAATCCTCCTTAAACATGGTTTAAAAAAAAAAAAAAAAAACTGTAACAGACAGCTTTTGGTTCCTTACACTGCAAAACAATCATTATTTAATGAGACTTTTGTCTTATATTCCTTAAAACAAGACAATTTACTTGAGAAACAAAAGAAACAAAGACTGTTCATAGAAAATATCTTGATCTATGTTTCTTTTTTTTCACCCCAAATGGCAAATTGTTTTGGTTGTTCTTAAATAAAAAAGCATTAACCTCTCATTTATGCATACAAAAATAAATAAATAAATAAATAAAAAAATGTCAGTGGTCAAATAGCTTGAATTAGGTTTAGTCTTCTTTCCCCAGTGGGCAGATTGTTTTGCTTATTCTTAAATTTATTAAAAAAAAAAAAAAAGCATAAACCTGAGATTTAGGCATACAACTAGTCAAAACAATTTTACTTGGTAGAAGAGTAAATAAACTAATATAAATGAATAAAGTTACATCTATACGTCATTTTGTGTAAACTCAACCACTGGTCCCCAGCTCAAATTTTTGATTTTGTCAACATATTTTCTGAAGAAAGACAAACATGTATAGTGATGAAAGCCAAAATATTAAATGGCATCATTTATACTTACTAATCCACTATTATGTAAAGGTGGGTGAGTCGGAGATTCAGAGCCAAATTACAGAGGGGTAAAAATGACTTTAGAAAGATAGCAACATTATTATATTATTTTTATACAGAGATTGGTATGTCTATTAGTAAAATCCTTTGACTTTAGCAATCTTTGTTGCATTATGTGCCAGTGGTGATCATTCAAAAATGGGAAAAGGCACTTTTCAAGTTTTTTCTCCAAAGTTTGCATAACTGTAATTCAAGAAGTATTAAAGATATCTTTATGCCCTTTTAGATTTTGGATCTTAACAAGCTTTCCTTTGGGCATCTTCATTTTTAAGGCTCTATATGGTTCCATTCCAGCAGTATTTGAATCTCAATATGGCTCCAGGAGTAAATCGTTCAAACGTATTCATTTTCAGGGGTCAAAAACCAAATGGGGTTCACTTTGCATTCAGCTGATACTTTTTTCTTTTAAAGAAGAATGTCTGAAGAAGAAATAATGTTGAATCTAGAAATGTAGCTTGTTTCCCCATAGCAAATTAATTGCATAGAACAAACCTGTCCAAGTGCCATAAATATTCTTTTTCCAATGTTGTGTGTATGTAAAGTTTAAAGTTAATAATGTAAGTATTAAATGTAAGTATTAAAGTTATCTAAATATCCTTTCAGATTACAGTTCCTAAAAAACTTTCCTTTTAGAAACTTCATTTTCATTTTGCCTTATATAGTTCAGTCCCAGAGATATGTAGGGCGCTATGATTTCCGCGATGTGGAAAACGTGGACAGAATCACGGAATCCAGTCATAAAAACGGAATTTACAGTTTAACCTGGAATGTCACAGAATTTATCAACGTTTGGATGAATTAAATCAAAAGGGGGTCATTACACTTGAATCAAATTGCGATATAGACTAGTATCTGTAAATATTAAGCTGCAAAAAGACTATTTAAATATAAATCCTGCATGTTCTGTGTGTCTCCCGGTCTGAATGAATGAATGAATGAATGGTTTAGTTTACTACAAAAATACTGAAGCGTGCCATGATTTCAGCATCTGTCGTCTCACTAAATGAGGACATAAATACATTAACAACATTTTCAGAAATACTCTGAGAGTTACATCATGAGCATCTAACCATTTAATCTGAGTAAAACTAGCCTCATATCATATACACACAGAAATTTAAAAAGGAATTCACGGCAACCACTCAAAATAAAAGTTCGGTTTAACTTAAAGACCAAAATAATAAATAATAAAAATATTAAAACTTTTTTTTAAGAAATAATTACACAATATTTCTTCCATGTTTTTATTTTAATAGCAAATCCCCTCTATTTGCCAAAAAATAAAATGTGTTTAATTTTCATTAATTAAAAGATAAATTACATTTTTATGCCTTCATTTGATAACCAGAAAAATTTAAATACACAACAAAGAATCATAAGGCTATTGTAAGAGTAAATAAAAGTTGTTTTTAAATAATTAGACATGCTAAAACAATAATAATAAAACATAAGAGGAGAAAAAAAAATTCATAGGCCCCTAAACATGTAATGTTTTGGTAAACATTTAATAAATTGATGCTAAATTATATGCGTTTCATGATTTTAATTAATTAGACATGGTTTTTGATTAATACAATTTTATTTAACCATTTTAAAGGAGTCCAGAAAATTTGAAAAAATTGGGGAAAAACTAACACTGATTTCATAGGGCCCTAGATACGAGTATCTCAGTGTGGCTCCATGTCCAGACTGTTGCATTTTCAGAGGTCTCCAAACTAATTTAGTCACTTTGTATACAGTCAATACCTACTATATTTAAAGAGGAATGTCTGAAGAGAAAATAATGTAGAAACTAGAAATGAAGCTTGTATCTCTCAGTCAAAACAACTGCATGGAACATACAAGTCTTGGATTTCATCCCTATACATGTTTATGTTTCTTCACAAAAAATACTGACAAAATCAATATTTGATTTGATCAAAATGGGGAAGTTTTGGAAATTTGGTTGATATGACACAGAATGACCCATTTAACTTTTTTTATTTTTTATTTTTTATTTTTTATTTTTTTTTTCAAAATTAAGCAATATAAATATTTGATACATTTACTAATTTGTTTATTCTTTTACCAAGTGATATAGTTCATTATTGTCACTGTACGATTTTCGTGTTTGCCAGTTTACCATAAAACACAGCAACATGCTGTAATATAGAATGTAATGCAATAGAATGTAATTTTATGAATATGAAATCATGTATTCCATGATTCCATGAAAAGCCACTGTAATCTGATTATGAGCATTTTAAAATGTAATATAATCCAGTTACGAGTACTCAGTTTTTGGAATCTGATTATGTAATCCAGATTATGTGTATCAGTTACTACCCATGCCAGTACTGCTTGTTATAGTATTAATCAGCTTTCGCTAGTACTCATGGTGTTACTCACATTTCTGACACAAACATACCATGGTTTAGATTCCAAAGTAAGTCAGATTAGGTGAACCTGCTTTAATGTGGTAACCCAGAAATCACTATATTTTCCATAGAGTTGTGTTACGCAACAGAAGCTGTCTGTGTGAAAGCTCACCGCACACATGCTGCCACAGTTACGCTCACGGTGTGAAACAGACACAGACTGTATAACATAACAGACTCGGCTGCGCTCTGTGCTGTAAACATGGATGACGCTGACTTGAAATACACTAATTTCACAGGACAGGAGGACCCGATGGAGTGCTGGACAAATTACTGTGAAAAACACCTTCACATTTGGAGGACTCACGTCAGGTGCTTCATTACAGCTGGCTGTCGCACACACTCCTCTCCTGAGATTAACCCACATGACGGCTGCATGTCAGGAGTCCTGTCTGCCCACACACACACACACACACACACACACGCGCACACACACACACACACACACACACACACACACACACACACACAGGTGTCTCCTGCACTCAAAGCTCAAACAAGATAACAATCTGCCATCTTCTGGAACATTCTGCGGAAAATCCTGCTGTTTTGGGTGCCGTCACACATAATGGCAAGAGACATTGATTTGAAACCAGTGAATTACGAGAAAACAAGATCTGTGTGTCACAAAACTATGGAAGGAACAAATGGAAAATAGCAGCTTTAAAAAGATTAGTCTGTGGTGAGCAATACTAGGGCTGAAACATTAAACAAAAACTGTTTTAAAACGTGTTTAATATATTTAACTACATTAAATATATTAAAATATTCAATATATTTAAGCCATACTAATCGTACAAGCTTCAAAAGACATTCAAGGTGCTTCTAGCCACACATTTATACAAGTATGCATGGATGATAAGTAGTTAAGTGTGTACCAGACATCTCAAGACATCTGACAAATTGCAGCACTGAAACATTGAAGATGATTTTTATGTTTGTCAGTATAATAAGTGCCATATTTTACAGAAAAAATATAGTAAAGTAATGAAAAAATTGCAATGTGGAAAATACTCATAATAAAGAGGTGTCCAAAATTTCGTTATACAGTTGAGGTCAGAAGTTTACATGCACTTTGCAGAATCCGCAAAATGTTAATTATTTTACCAAAATAAGACGGATCATACAAAATGCATGTTATTTTTATTTAGTACTGACCTGAATAAGATATTTCACATAAAAGATGTTTACATATAGTCCACAAGAGAAAATAATAGTTGAAATGACCCTGTTCAAAAGTTTACATACACTTGATTCTTAATACTGTGTTGTTACCTGAATGATCCACAGCTGTTTTTTTTTAGTGATAGTTGTTCATGACTCCCTTGTTTGTCCTGAACAGTAACCTAACCCTAAACTGCCCGCTATTCTTTAGAAAAATCCTTCAGGTCCCACAATTTCTTTGTTTTTTCAGCATTTTTGTGTATTTGAACCCTTTCTAACAGTGACTGTATGATTTTGAGATCCATCTTTTCACACCGAGGACAACTGAGGGACTCATATGCAACTATTACAGAAGGTTCAAACACTCACTGATGCTCCAAAAGGAAACACAATGCATTAAGAGCCGGGGGTGAAAACTTTTGAACAGAACGAGGATGAGTACATTTTTCTTATATTGCCTAAATATCATATTTTTCATTTAGTACTGCACTTCAGAAGCTACAGAAGATACTTACATCTTCCCCCAGAAAACAAAGTAAGTTAAATTTACCCTGATCTTCAAACGCAAAAAGTTTTCACCCCCCCGTCTCTTAATGCATTGTGTTTTCTTTCTGACACATCAGTGAGTGTTTGAACCTTCTGTAATAGTGGTATACGAGTCCCTCAGTTGTCCTCAGTGTGAAAAGATAGATCTCAAAATCATACAGTCATTGTTGGAAAGGGTTCAAATACACAAAAATGCTGAAAAACCAAAGAATTTGTGGGACCTGAAAGATTTTTCTGAAGAACAGCAGGCAGTTTAACTGTTCAGGACAAACAAGGGACTCATGAACAACTATCACTAAACAAAAAACACAGCTGTGGATTATTCAGGTAACAACACAGTATTAAGAATCAAGGGGATGTAAACTTTTGAACAGGGTCATTTCAACTATTATTTTCTCTTGTGGACTATATGTAAACTTATTTTATGTCAAATATCTTATTCAGGTCAGTACTAAATAAAAAACAACATGCATTTTGTATGACCTCTCTTATTTTAAGTGTATGTAAACTTTTGACCTCAACTGCAAATGTCTGATATGCCAACCACTATACATTTAGTGATGTAATTATGTAATTACTGTTTTCTATAATAACAGATTTTAAAATGTTATTTATTCCTGTGATGCAAAGCTGAATTTTAGCATCATTACTCCAGTCTTTAGTGTCACATGATCCTTCAAATGTGCCGATTTGCTGCTCAAGAAACATATTATCATTACCAATGCTGAAAACAACTGTGCTGCTTCATATTTTTTGGCAACCATTACAATTTTTTTCAGGATTCTTTGATGAGTAGAAAGTTCAAAATAACAGCATTTTACATCAACACTGACAATTTTTTCGAAAGAATATGGCAAGAATTTTTGCTTATATCGTCTCCCTCAAGTCTGTGCAGAGGTTCGGTATATCACAAGTGTCGATTACTGCTCAGAGATCCCAGAATGCCTGATGCAAGATCATAAACCAACATTCACAGAAACAGAAAGTATATTTAGCCTCGGCAGGTCGTATCCGACCGTCAGTCCTGACACCCAATCTCAGCCCTAAAAATCTCCAAAAGAGAAGCTAAATATAACAGTCAAGTGATGAAAGAGTCACGACAAGGACCAAGACGTGACCTACATACGTTCTTCACATGAGGCCACCACCACCACCGCCACACAATGTGGGACAGTTCCTCACCTTCTTTTCTTTTCTGATCATTGAAATGACAGAGAATATTTTGCCCTACTTCAGATGACACAGAGCTGAGAAAAGTCGACAGAAAACATGAGACGCTTCTTATCAAAGCTTTGAGATGACAGATGTGGCCAGAAATAAGACATCTGATATCGTTCTCTGACATCAGGGAATGTGGGCTTGAACATAATGAATGCAAAAAATAAAATCATTTGTTTACATCGCTTGTTCATTCGCTCGTTTCCAAGACATTTGCTAATGCATGCAATCAACACCAAATTGAATTTTACATAAAATTTACAACACTGCGGAACACCTCAATGGATTGAGGATCGTTATGATATGATCCATGAAGTCAATATGAGTCACAACCTATTTTACTTCCATAATCTAATGGTTACCCACTGGAGATTGATTGGATTGTGAATGGTGGAAGAGTGGGTGTTAATATATACCAGAAAAGAGTCAGATGATCGAAAGAAAAGAGCTGAATTTGTCAGTTGTTTCAGATGCAGAGCAATTGTTACATTTTGATTAAAAATTCCCAAAATAATTTCTTGGAATATATTTGGAATCTTTGGATTATGATATATCTTTCCAACGATACATCTTTGGAATAGCATGTACAATAAGACCAGCAGCATGTATTCACAAAGTTAACAGGATCAGTTTTGATTTCATATTGACTTAAAGATCTCAAGAGGCAGTATGAAGAGCCTGAAGGCACAGCAAAAAATAAACTTTAACATTTCAGACATTTAAAATCACTTACTACACAATTCTGACGCATGCTTCTCTCTAAAGGATGCATTTCCCACCAGGGGAGGCTCTTAAAACCCCAAAAATGTCTCAAAATAAAAGAACTGTGAGGCAATGACTCTCACAAACATCACACTGACTCCATGTGGTTGATGCTGGAAATGCAAAAGACATCCATTTCTGCATTTTCAGATTCTCAAAGGCTCAAAGGTTATTTTGCATTTTCCTTATTTCATTGCAGAAAAACTATTTGGTTAAAAACTGAACTGAAAAATTATATATTCCAGAATAATTTGCTTTATTGACAGCGGGACTGGAAATAATGAGAACCAAACCTGATGAACGTGAGATATTTCAAAGAGCATTTTGAGCTTCAGTGGAAGCAAAACATATGATCAGTGCCACTTATTTACTTACATATAATTCGTCACCTAGAAATGGAGCAGTGTTGTTATTGGTAACTAAAACTATTAAAATAGAATTTTCATAACTTATAAAACTTAAGAAAGTCATAGAAACTTAAATGAAAATTTGAAATGATGTCTCCACAACTAACTGAAATAAACAGTGGAAGTAGAAGTACTATAATAATAATAAATATATATATATATATATATATATATATATATATATATATATATATATATATATATATATATAAAAATTATAATAAATAATAAAATAAATTATCAAAGCACATAAAATAAAATGTCTTGAAGTACTACAATTACTAAAACTAAAAATGAAACAAAGTTAAAAAACTTAATCAAAATATTTAAAAAATAATAATACTAATAACAATGATCAAAGAATGAAAACTGAAAATATAAAAACATGCCATTCAAAATAAATATAATAGTATATTTGTGACCCTGGACCACAAAATCAGTTGTAAGTAGCATGAGTATATTTGTAGCAATAGCCAATATTACACTGTATGGGTCAAAATTATCGATTTTTCTTTTATGCCATAAATCATATTATGTAAAAATCATGTTCCAAGATATTTTGTAAATTTCCTACACTAAATATATCAAAACTTAAATTGTGATTAGTAATATGCATTGCTAAGAACTTCATTTGGACAACTTTAAACAATGCTCATTTCTTCAACCAGCCCAACACAGCCTCAACCAATGGTGTGAGTGTTGGGGAGTGGCTATCTCTTAGACCAGCCAATGGCAGCCAGGCAGTGGAGAATGTGTTCAGGAAACCTGTTTGAAAGTAGTCATTATTTTTGCCAATTTGCCAACCCTAGTGACAGAAATGACACACTTCAGCTCTTTAAAGAAGAAGTTCACTTACAGAACAAAAATTTACAGATAATGTACTCACCACCTTGTCATCCAAGATGTTCATGTCTTTCTTTCTTCAGTCGTGAAGAAATTTTGTTTTTTTGAGGAAAACATATCAGGAATGTTCTCCATATAGTGGACTTCTATAGTGCCTGTGAGTTTGAACTTCCAAAATGCAGTTTAAATGCAGCTTCAAAGGGCTCTAAATGATCCCAGCCGAGGAAGAAGGGTCTTATCTAGCGAAAACGATCAGTTATTTAAATTTTTTTGACAATTTATATACTTTTTAACCTCAAATTCCCATCTTGTCTAGCTCTGTGTGAACTCTGTATTCCAGTTCATGAAAGTTAGGGTAGGCTGAAAAACTCCCATGTCATTTTCTCCTCCAACTTCAAAATCATCCTACATCGCTGCAGAAGTACCGACCCAGTGTTTACAAATTGAACGTGCAAAAAAGATTTAAAAAAAAGTTAAAACAGCAATGTAAGACGATTTTGAAGTTGGAGAAGAAAATGAGATGGGAGTTTTTCGACCTACCCTAACTGTCTTGAATACACAGAGCACACGCATTTGACGAGCATTTAAGGTTAAAAAGTATATAAATTGCAATTTTTTTTTTAGAAATTAACCAATTGTTTCGCTAGATAAAACCCTTCTTCCTCAGCTGGTATCATTTAGAGCCCTTTGAAGCTGCATTTAAACTGCATTTTGAACGTTCAAACTCACAGGCACCATAGAAGTCCACTATATGGAGAGAAATCCTGAAATGTTTTCCTCAAAAAACATGATTTCTTTAAGACATGAACATCTTGGAGGACAAGGGGGTGAGTAAATTATCTGTAAACTTTTGTTCTGAAAGTGAACTTCATCTTTAATGTAATGTCAGACCACACAAATAGGCATAGAAACCATTTCATCTTTGAATCAAAGAGACATCCATGCTATGAAACCACTCATCCAGCCTCTGCTGCGACTGATTAACCATCACATGACCGTGGCATTACTTTCTAATCAGAAGCGAGGTAAGGTCTAAGTGAACGTCTGATGAAAATGGCATTGGTATTAGTGATCGTCAAGCCATCATTCACTTCCTAACGCACCGTGATCCTTCACCGACCTCCATCAACCCCAACTGCTAATTTGTCTTCATTAGACAACGCTTAAAGATCTATTTCCCTCTGAACCCATCAATCTGAGTCACGTTCAGTCTCTCTGCCATGTCTCACAAATCAGAATTAATCCCACATAATGCGCCGGCCAGACGAGAATGTGGATAAGAAAGACGGATTCATTTTCTTTGTAACACAATGTGCGGGAATTACCGCAGTCGAAAAGTCATGTTGACATGCAATCAATGCACAGCAGGAGAAATTACAGTTATCATCAAGCTCCATTTCGGATCGACGGAGGATTCCTGGCTAATGTAACGGCATATGTTTACTTGTTGCGATGCGTTCGGTCCTGTGCAATTACCATCAGGATGTGTCTAGATCTTCATTCTCCCGTGATGACCTTGATGCTGAAAAAGTCACGGTAATCAACCATCAGGAAGGTACAGCCAGACTCGTGGGAAAAAGAACCAAAAACAAGACAGATTGCCGCTCATTAAGATTTATGAATGAACCAAATGAGCAGGTTTTGGGTCATAGAGCTGTATAATTGAAGCGAATAAGACAGCACTCATGTTCTTATTGAAACAAATGAATGTACACTTCATAAAAGAGCCAGTGACTTCCTCTGACATCCAATAAAGACTCTAATTTGCTTATAATAAGAAAATCTTTAAAAAACGTTTTAAATCAAATTGCAAATTAAAGGAGCAGTTGACCTAAAAATGAAACTTGTCATTATTTACTCACCATCATTTTACCTGGGAGAATTTCTGAAGTAGTTTCATAAAGCTTGCTTATGACTGATCAAGCTCCAAAATGACATAAGCACACCATAAAAGAACCAAAATAGCAGTTCATATGACTTCTGTACTATATTACAGAGGTCAAATGATAACTTTATGTGAGGAATAGAGGTTAATATCACTATGTTACTAACATAAAGACTTTGACTACAGTGCATGAGTTGTTCAAACTAGGGGTCAACATTAAAAAGTATATAAACTGTATTATTTTTATGAAAACAGCCGATCGTTTCACTAGATAAGACCCTTCTTCCTCGGCTGGGATCGTTTACAACCACATTTGGGATCATTTGAAGCCGCATTTAAACCGCATTTTGGAAGTTCAAACTCGGGGCATCATAGAAGTCCACTATATGGAGAAAAATGCTGAAATGTTTTCCTCAAAAATCATAATTTCTTTACAACTGAAAAAAGAAAGACATGAACATCTTGGATGACAAGGGGGTGAGTACATTATCTGTAGATTTTGGTTCTGGAAGTGGACTTCTCCTTTAAGCATTTTTACGGTTATTGTATCGGTCATTTTCAAAATCGATTTGCCAAAAAAATAATTTTAAAGCATTTAAAGAAAGTTTTTGTCTGAGCCCTTGGTATTTTTAATTTTGACATTAATTTTCATTTTTACACCAGATATATATCGGTTCAAATATAATCTATATTCTCCCGAAATATATAATATAGGGCCCTTTGAAATCCATTTTATTTTTTATTTTTATTTTTTTATTGGTATTTTAACAAGACAATACATAATGTATTCTGTGGAAAAATAAGAAATTACAGATTGTCTCAATATAAACCTTACTCAAAACCTCAAAGCCCTCCCACCCAAAAGATGTTTAAAATTAAGAGAAAAAATAAAATTATATCATAAATGATTAATAAACCAATAAAGATGAATACATAAAAAAACAAAAAAAAAAAAAACATTCTTCTCTCAATAATCAATCTTCCTTCTTTCCAATAGATCTTAATTATTGTGTATTAGTGCTAGTGTCAAGAGAACAGAGTAATCCTTTGATGTAATCTATAAAAGGTTTCCAAGTCTTATGAAAAGATTTAAGAGATCCTGAAAGCGAGAATCTTAACTTCTCAAGTTTTATACAGGAAAAGATTTCTCTGATCCACATATCATGCGACGGGGGGATATCCTGTTTCCACCTGAGGAGAATGGCTCATCTAGCTAAGACGGTAGTAAAGGCGATGACCTGGCGGGATGAAACAGTCAAATCAGATCTCAAGGAAATGCCAAAAAGAACTGTCATGGGGTTAGGTTCTAAGTCTATGTTAAGAGCATTATTAATTGTACCAAATATATTGGACCAAAAGTCTGTCAGCCGAGGGCAACTCCAGAACATATTAAGATAGTTGGCAGGAGACTGCTTGCAGCAATGACAAGCGTCACTCCTATCTGGAAAAATCTTTGCTAGTTTGGCATTTGTTAAATGCGCTCTGTGGAGCACCTTACACTGCAATAGGCCATGTCTGGCACAAATGGAGGAGGAGTGGACCAAATTTAAAATGTCTCCCCATTGATCATCTGTAATCGAGATACCTAGGTCATGCTCCCAAGATTCTCTAAGAGAGACAGTGGGGTCTGCGTTAAGTGCAGTTACCAAATTGTAAATAACTGAAATTATATGTTTCTGACCTGCACCCAAAGTGAGAAAATGATCAAGAGGGCATTCAGGAGGGCGGTTGGGAAAGTGGGGAAACAATTTCTTAACAAAGTGTCTAACCTGAAAAAAAACAAAACAAATGACTACTGGGCAAACTGTACTTTGTGGATAAAGAAGAAAAAGATGCAAACACCCCATCTTCATACAAGTCTTTGAGCTCAACCAAACCATTGACTGCCCAAAGTTGGAAAGTGCAAGTCCTTCCTTGGACTTAGGAAGCTGGAGAACTGATTTCTTAGGGCGTGCAGGCTTGTTTGCCCAAATGAATGAACGTAAAATACCATCAAAATTAGTAAAAAAAAAAAAAAGACTTCTTAATGCAAATTGGAATATGTTGAAAAAGATAAAGGAATTTGGGTAAGATAATCATTTTCACTAGATTAATGCGGCCCACCACGGATAAAGGAAGTGAAGACCATCTAGACATGTCTAGCTTGGTTTTATCAACCAATGGTTCAAAGTTTTTGACAAATAAATTATTAAACGAATTGGTGAAAAAAACACCCAAGTATTTAAATCCACCTGAAGCTATTCTAAATGGAAAAGAAGAGTAAAATCCATTTTATTTTTTCCCAAATTCCGTTTTGTTTTGTTTTTTGAAATTCCGTTTTTCCGTTTTAATTTTTCTGGATTCCATCTTTTCCTGTTTTAATTTTTCTCAACTCCTTTTTAATGGTTAAATAAAATTTTATTAATCAAAAAGCATGTCTAATTAATTAAAATCAGGGAACTTATACAATTTCACATCAATTTAATAAAGGTTTAACAAAAATGATGTTTAGTGCCCTAGATATTGTTCATGTATTCATGTCCTCATTTAGTGAGACGACAGACGCTGAAATCACAGAGAGCGTCACACGCGCTTCAGTGTGTGCAGTAAACAAAACCGCTCGTCTGCTCCATTCATTAAAACAGAGACACGCAGAACATGCAGGATTCACATTTAAATGGCATTTTTGCAGTGTAATCTTTACAGATACTAGTCCATATTGTGGTTTGAAATTCAGCTCAGGAGCACTCATTTCGCTTGTAGATGTTACTACACTTCGAGTGGAGTTAACCTGTGGCAAATTCATTTGAATGAGTATGATTTGGAAAGACACACCTCTCAATAAAAGTGCAAAAATAACAGTTGAAAATGCATAGCAGAGCTAAAAAAAAGCCCTGAGGTCAAAAAAACTGCCTGTAGAGCTCAGAGGAAGGATTGTGTCAAGGCACAGATCTGGGGAAGAGTTCAGATGAGGTTCACAGTTGCATGTAGCCTCCATTATCCATAATGGAAGATGCCTGGAACAACTAGGACTCTTCCTAGAGCTAGCCTCCTGGCCAAACTGAGCAATTCGTGGAGAAGGCCCTTGCTTAGACTGGTGATCAAGACGCTGATGGTCACTCTAGTTGAGCTCCATGATCATATATGCTGATGGGAGAAACTTACAGAAGGACAAACATCACTGCAACACTCCACCAATCCGGTCTTTATGGTGGTGTGGCCAAACTCATTCCTCTCCTCAGTGAAGACACATGAAAACACACTTGGAATTTGCAACAAAGCACCTAAAAAACTCTCTGGTCTCATGAATCTCAATTCCAAGCATCATGTATGGAGGAAACCAGGCACTGCTCATCATCTGCACAGTAGCATCCCAACAGTAAAGTGTGCTGGTAGCAACCTCAAGCTGTGGGGCTGTTTTCAGCAGCAGGGACTGAAGAACTCATCAGAGTGGAAGGAAAGTTCAACACAGCAAAATATAGAGAAATCCTTAATGAAAATCTACTGCAGAGCATTCAAAACCTCAGACTGTGCAGAAGGTTCACCTTCCAACAGGACAATGATCCTAAGCACACAGCAAGAGTGGCTTATAGACAACTCTGTGAATGTCCTTGAGTGGCCCAGCCACAGCCTGGGCTTGAACACAATTAAATATTTCTGGAGGAACCTGAAAATGCCTGCCAGACCCCATCCAAGCTGGCAGAGCTTGAGAGGTGAAGAGGTGAGGAGAAGAATGGCAGGTAATTGCCAAATGAAGATTTGCAAAGCTTGTCGCATCATACCCAAAAAGACTTGAGGCTGTAAAGGTGCTTCAACTAAGTACTGCATTAAGGGTATGAATACTTATGCAATGTACTTATTTCAGTTTTTTAACATAACATAACTGGTGTGAATACTTATGCAAGGCACTTATTTCAGTTTTTTAACATAACTGCAACATAACATAACGGGTGTGAATACTTTCACAAGGCACTGTATATCCAACTTTATCTGTATGCAGTCTCAACTAGGGCTGCCACTAACGACTATTTTTATATCAATTTATCTATCGATTAATCTAAACGTTTAATTTTCCACAAAAAAATATATATATTTAATTAGGAGAAAAATGTAAATACACAGTATTTCTGGAGGGTTGGGGGGGAAATAAAAAAATAATACATTCTTAAAAAAAAAATAAATAAATAAAATTTATTTGAGCTGCTTTTGCTCATTAAAATTTAATGGAACCATTAAAATAGAATCCAGAAAAGTAATGGAAAACACAGAATTTGGTAAAAATAAAACTGTAAAACTCAATTAACTAGACAGGCTTTTTGATTAATAAAATGTAATAAAATGAAAAAATTAAAATGGAAAACACTGAATTTGGAAATAAAACGTATTTCATAGGGCCCTATAACTATAATAAATTTTGTGTGGTAATAAAAAAAAATGTAAGTGAACAGTAGCCTTTAAAAATTTCTTAAAAATACATATATAATAGCAATGAGGCAATAATAATTTGTTTAAATAAAGCACCAAAAGCAAGAAATCATATGCTTTTATTGAACAAAACTGTTAAAATACATTATGTATTGATAAATGATAACAGTTTGTGTAGCAGCATTTACTGTGAACCGAGCCGCTCTGACAGGCACATACGTAACCTACATAGCATGTAAATAAAGCACATAAATTAAACCTCCATCGCATACATTTATTTAACTGAATAGCGTTTGTCAATTCACAGTTATGCTTAATTATGATTTTTTAAATGGGTTTAATATATCATGCAGCCTTGAAAAACAGTTTAACAATCCATTTAATGGATTCTCGTCCATGGAATGCGCCACTTACAGTATTTTGCCGGTTGATCGATGCGGGCAAAATGAAATCGAGGATTTTCAAAAATCTAATAGTTAACTAGAATCAACAAATCACGACAGCACTAATCTCAACTGCTTGATATGTGTATATATCAAGGTCTCTACACTTACTTTTCTTTTTCTTTAATTTTTTTTAAAAATTTAGGAGCACAGTCAAAATTTTAGAAGCACCTTCTAATCAATAATCAAAAAATCTGATCAAAAATTTGCCTTCCCATTACGGGGTGATACTGGACTCCTTAAAGTGAATTAGAGGGAGATTTTGTTTTTACCTTTGTAATGGCATTTTTTTTTTTAACTTTATTAAAAAGTATATCATCTTTTATGTCAAATTTTAAAAATATATATATACACTTTATAAGCTTTTTAAAAATTTCTAATTAAAACAGCAGAATAAGTTACCAATCAAATGAAATCAGTTTTAACAAAATTTATTTGTACTACAGAGATGGCACAAAAGAACACAAAAGCGGCTTGTAGGTCTATTTTTATGTTTAATGAGGCTCAGAGGTGGCATGCATGCAATCAAATTCATAAATTAATGTTAAGGTTAATGTTTTAAGTATAAAATTTTGAATATAGAAATATTAAATGATTTAAATAACTGAAAAGAAGATGCTTTAAAAATTAAACAAACTGCCAGTAGGTGGTGGATTTAATTACTGAATCATAACATTCATTTGATTCATCTGAACGGCTGATTCATTCAGGAATAAAGCAAGCGCCTTTATGAATGGGTAATTGATTCATTGACATTAGTTTAAAAGCGCACGTTCATTCATAAAGGAAACACCGCTGTGCTTGAATGGAGATGCGCAGCGGCTCAGTCGTGACTTTGTTTTGACGAAATAGAGCAAAATCAGGCCATAGTGTTATAGACAGAGAATGTAAGTCAATTAATATTAACTTCTTGTTTATTTAACTGTTGTGTTAAATCAATACCTTATTTACAAACTCCTTTAAAAATCATTAAAAGCTGTCACTCATCTTAGTTAATCGCAATCTCACAAAGTTGCATTATAATCAACAAAGCTCTCTACGCTGCACAATCAATCTCTTATTTACACTCTCTCTACACTGTTTATGAAAGGATTCGTCAGATATGTCATTACTCAACGCTGAAAACTAGGATGCGGGGTGTATTCAAAGTGCCGCCTTTACTGTTTACAATGCATGAAATCATGTGCCGTGATTGGCTGAGCTGATGTATCGAATTCTGCAGAGAAGAGAGACTGGCGTTTGTCGCGGTTTGGAAAGATAGGGTGAAAACATGACAGAATAACACAGCGGATATCGCATTTTGCGTAAAATTAAAAATTGCCTTTTCAATACCAACCAGATACAAAACTGGAACTCAATTTTGTAAAAAATGGCGTTTAGGAACCAAACTCTTTATATATATATAAAATCATTGCAAACTGTTAATTATTTTGTAAATTACTTCTAAAGTGCAAAATTTAAATATAAGGCATGAAAACACAAACAAATACAAATAACTTTCCTGTATACAATTTTTTAAAGGCTGCATTATAGAAAAATGCTCCTTACACATTTCTCGGCAGAAAAGTCGACATGCGAGTCAGTAAATTATGACAGAACTTTCTTTTTTGGATGAATTAGTGCTTTAAGGTTTTCATATCAGATGCACAACATAATATCTAGATAATTCACGTAACTGCTGTCCACTACATGGGTGCACATTAAAAGCCCTGCGGTGTGTGTTTGTAGCACATCCTATTCCCGCTGAGATCAGCCACAAACACATTTTTCCTGCCCTGCTAAGTCCCAACTTAAGAGGTGATAGATAAAGCTTTGTGGTGCAGAAAAACAGTTTGTTTATAATTAAGTTTGCTGTTAAGACCTCCTCTAATCCTCCTTCATTCAAGGGTTCACAGCAGAACAGCAGTGTAATCCTTCGACGTCAACTCAACCTCAGCAAACTGCTCATTTAAGACCAGCGAGTTCAAAACTGACCACAGCATGTGTTCCAATTCACATGCTCCCTATGAAGTGTTCATTGCTCCCTACACATCCAGTAGGGGATATCAAAAAGTATTTGCTGTATCTTGCTAAAAATATGAATAAACAAACAGATAAATACAAATAAATATGAATGTAAATAAATAATATTAATGACCATATTAATGATCTATTATTTAAATTCAATTTGTTAATATTAATTATAAAACATAAAATACTTTAATCATATATGCATTAGGTTGAATAATTTAAAATTTAAATATTGCATTATTCATATAAATAATTCATATATTAAAATAAATTATAGAATTGTTCATACTCAAATTTTGTCATGAAAACAAGATTTTTAATATAGATTTTTCTTAAAAATCTTTTCTTCAAATGCTGCCAATGTAGGCAGCTAACCAGGTTTTGTAACAGATCCGATGATTACATTATTAGTTTTGTAAGAGAAACCAGTTGTACCACAAGAGATCGATCATAAACTAATGAGTGCAATTGTTAAAAAAAATCTCCAGAGCACACTTTTATATTTTTATTTGTGTTATACCCAACTTTCGAGTTTTTAAAGTCACTTAGGAGTAGAGCTATGCCCTCTTATTGATCAGTTAGACTCTTTAATTGCACCATCCAAGCACCAGAGCCACATAAAGCAGTTGTAAAGCTCTACACTGAATGAATCTCTTGCTGTGACCGTGAATTATGATTCGAAGTGGTTCGTTTCATGCCTCCCTTAATAAGATTTCGCTTCACAAACACAAGCCCCCAACAAGAGCACAGAGAAACGACTTGCAAATAACTCTAAAATGGCTTTAGTGCAAAGAAGGTGCTCCGCTCCTGAAAAGGATCAATAGCCTTGCAAAAAATACCCTGTCAAACAAAGTAAAACACAACTCTGCCATTTGAAAAAGTCTCCACCGAGTGGAAAGGAATATCACAGTCACACTTCAACAAAACTCTTGCATTTCTTCCTGTTATAGCTCCCATTTGGAAGAAAACGGCATCTCTTGGAGCGGTTCGCATTCGCTTAAAAATAAAAATGGTGCTCATACTAGCATAGCTTTTAAGGGAATAGTTCATCCAAAGAATGAAAATTCACACTTTACCCACTCACTCTCAAGTCGTTTCAAACTTGCATGCTGTTATCTTTTTCTGTGGAGCACATTTTGAATATTTTACACATCTACCAAACTCCAAAAAGGAAAAAAAGCACAATTTAAGCAATTTATCATAAAAGTAGCACATAAGTAGCATAAAAGTAGTCCAACTTATGTTCTGTAGTCTTAGTCTTCTTTGTGTGTATCGCAATCAAATGCAATTTTAAAAATGCTGGTATTTTTTCAGCAGTGCAAATTTTTACTTTTAACAGAATGATGGCTCTCAAGCACATCTGACAAGCTACAAAAATGAGAAAAGCACAGTCAAGCACCAAATTTTATGTGCATCACGATCAAATGCAATGCATCAGTCTGAATATTTAATTAAATAATAACAAAATGTGTTATCGGAGGAAGCTTTTCAGTGACTAACAACTAAGTTTCAGTGTGTTCCTCACACAAAACTTTTTCTGCTGAAAAAACACCAGGATTTTTTAAATTGCATTTGATTGCAATGCACACAAACAAAAAAAATCAGTGTTGTTTTGGTCATGTCTCTCGTGTAGCTTCAGAAGACTCAGAATATAGAGCACAAGTTGCATAGACTAGTTTATTGCTACTTATGTTACTTTCATTATAACAGCTTAAATTGTGCTTTTTTTCCTTTTTGGAGCTTGGCAGATGTGTAAAGTGTTCAAAATGTTCTCCACAGAAGAAATACCAGCATGCAATTTTTTTATATAATAAAAGGGTATATAATGTCTGAAAAAAAAAAAAAAAAATACTGTATTACAACTTACAAATACAACAACTTCCACACAATGGTAGCTCTCAATAAAACACATCTAACAAGCTACAGAAATGAATAAAGCACCATTTAAGCACCAAATTTTATGTGCACCAATCAAATGCCATGCATCAGTCTGAATATAATGAATAATAACAAAATGTAATATTGGAGGAAGCTTTTGAGTAACTAACAACTTAAACTATTAAACTATTGTTGTATTGTATGTAAGCATTTTCCAGACATTTTTCAGACATTGTCTACTCTGATGTTTCAAACCTGCATGCTGTTATTTCTTCTGTGGAGCACATTTTGAATATTTTATTCATCTGCCAAGCTCCAAAAAGGAAAAGCACAATTTAAGCAATTTATCATGAAAGTAACATATAAATTGCAAAAGTAGTCCATACAACTCTATATCTGAGTCTTCTGAAGCTACATGAGAGACATATGACCAAAACAACATTGGTTTTTGTGTGTATCGCAATCAAATGCAATTTAAAAATTTCTGGTATTTTTTTCAGCAGAGCACATTTTTAAGTTCCACACAATGATAGCTCTCAATAAGCACATCTGACAAGCTACAAAAATGAATAAAGCACCATTTAAACACCAAACTTTATGTGCACCATAATCAAATGCAATGCATCAGTGTGAATATTCAAATTAATAATAATAAAATGTGTTATTGAAAATGCTGGTATTTTTTTTTTTTTAGCAGAGCACATTTCTAACTTCCATACAATGATAGCTTTCAATAAGCACATTTGACAAGCCACAAAAATGAAAAAAGCACCAATTAAGCAACAAATTTTATGTGCACCATAATCAAATGCAGTGCATCAGTCTGAATAACAAAATGTGTTATCGAAGGAAGCTTTTCAGTGATTAACAACTTGCATTTCATGGAGGCCATGATTCTCTCACGATTCTGGAGAAAAAAAAGATATAACAATATAACATAATTTACTAGTGGTTCTGACAAACTGTTCATTGCTTAAGTCTTTTAAAAACATATATTCATTTAAACAAAATAATAAAAAAAACCTTCAATGAAGGAGTCAGTGTCTCACTTCATTAAGACTTGTTTGACTATTGAAGTCTCCTGAATGAATGATTCAATGACATACTTTTTTAAACAGGCAGTTGTCGCCACCTCCTGGCAGAAGAGGATAAGCGTTATTATACATACAAGATAGATCCGTTTTGATCGCTACTGTAGACAATAAGTGTTTATACCCACTATAAACTTTTATCCCAGTACTTCTATTATTTAAATGTATGTAACACAGAAATGATGATTATAATGTGGTTGAAAAGACTGTTTGTGTTGCTCTTTCTGCGTTCACATTTACCCCGACCCGCTGATTCATTAACATGGGCAGCGACAAAACGTGCTTCTCACGCTCCACTGACACTCGCGATGTGAAACAGTCGTAATAGGCATAGCTAAATTGTTATGATTCAGGAATAAGATCGCGTGGGTGTTTGAATCGAGATCTCAATATTTTAAGGATCAGTCCTGCAGCTCTAATGTAAACACTGCTAAATGTTTTAAGAGGATATCGTCACGAGATCTCGCGAGATCCGACTGGTCTCGCGAGACACATCAGATCTCATCACATCCCTAATATCCACCTTATTTTTGCCGTAAGAGTGAGAGCAGGCGTTTGTAAATTTAATGTGTCTGGCTTCCGGTCTTATCTGCGTCCAGCTATGTTTATATGTACAAAACAGCTTGTTTTGCTGCTTGATACTGCAAACTGGTATGTCTTACCATACTATTTTAATGTATTATCTCAATTATGAACACAACAGTTTGTAGTGCGAACTGTTCTAGCACTTACGGCACTTCAATATTCTTCTCGTAATTTCTCTATGGCAGATTATGCACAGGAAGTCTAACACATTACCAGAAAACAGCTTACTTCCGTGTTGAAAAATAAGGTAGATACCCTGATAACCTGTTATTTCTTCTGCGGAGCACATTTTGAATATTTTATACATCTGCCAAGCTCAAAAAAGGAAAAAAAAGCACAATTTAAGCAATTTATCATAAAAGTAACACATAAGTAGCATAAAAGTAGTCTAACTTATGCTTTATATTCTTAGTCTTCTGAAGCCACATGACAGGCATATGACCAAAGAAACTTAGGTTTTCCTGTGTATCGCAATCAAATGCTATTTATGCTGTAATTTTTTCAAATGCTGTAATTTTTTTCAGTTATGCACATTTTAAACTTCCATACAATGAAAGTTCTCTATAAGCACATCTGACAAGCTACTAAAATGTAAAAAGCACCATTTAAGCACCAAATTTTATGTGCACCACAATCAATGCAATGCATCATTCTAAATATTTAAACGAATAACAAAATGTGTTATCTGAGGAAGCTTTTCAGTGACTAGCAACTTAAATTTCAGTGTTTTCCTCACAAAACACGATTCTTGTATTTGTAAGTTGTAATACAGACATTTTTTTTTCGGACATTACACACCCTGATGTTTCAAACTTGCATGCTGTTATTTTTTCTGTAGAGCACATTTTATATATCTGCCAAGCTCCAAAAAGGAACAAAGCGCAATTTAAGCAATTTATCATTTCTAACACATAAGTAGCATAAAAGTAGTCCATACAACTTGTGCTCTATATTCAGAGTCTTCGGAAGCTACATGAGAGACATGTAACCAAAACAGCTTTGGTTTCTGTGTGTATTGCAATCAAATGCAATTTTAAAAAATGCTGGAATTTTTTCAGCAGAGCACATTTTTAACTTCCATGCAAAGATGGCTCTTATTCAGCACATCTGAAAAGCTACAAAAGTGAAAAAAGCCATTTAAGCACCAAATTTTATGTGCACCATAATCAAATGCAATGCATCAGTCTGAATATATTTAAATGAATAATAAAATGTGATATCTGAGGAACTTTTCAGTGAGAACTTAAATTTCTGTTTTTTTTCCTTACACAAAACTGTCGATGTAAGTTGCAGTATCTGTGTTTTTTTCAGACATTATTCTGAAAAGATACAAAAAACAAAAAAACATGATTTAAACTGACTGCAAGTCCATACAACTTGTGCACTATATTCTGAGTCTTATAAAGTTTGACCAAAATAACATTGGTTTTTGTGTGCATTGTAATTGAATGCAATGCACCAGTCTTAATAATCAAATAAATAATACTACTTCAGTGATATCTGAAAAAGATTTTCTGCGACTAATGGCTTAAATATCAGTATTTTCTTATGACTTGTTTCTTATGACTATAGGCTTTTTTTCCAGACATTAGCTACTCACTCTCATGACATGTCAAACTTGCATGCTGTTTTTTCAGTAGAGCACATTTTAAACTTCCACACAATGATATTTCTCAATAAGCATATCTGACAAGGTACATAAAAGAAAATAAGCACCATCTAAGCACCAAATTGATCATTAAAATACTATATAAGTAGCATAAAAGTAGTTCATATGAGTCTTTTAAAGCACATGAGGGCGAGCAAACAATTATAAAATGTGTGTGAATGATTCTTTAGAAGATATAAGATAAGTATAAGATATTCAGGACTGTCACAGCTGTACAGAATTTGAGTGAATAAACTTGCCTCACTTCACTCTCAACCTTGACTTAAGAGTCTTATAAAAAGCATGAACGAGAGTTGTTTCACTTTAAACTCTCGCTGAATGCTAAATCAAGGACGCAGGTCTTGACTTGAGCTTCTTTACGCTGTTCAGCCATCAAGTAATACTGATGTACGTTCAATGCTGCTTTAATTTAAGCTTCCATCTGTTCAGACAACTCCATTTTGAGGAGTGCAAGGTCACGTCCTACCACTGTCACAACATACACATCACTGAGAAATAATGAGGGCAGAGGTTTTGGGGATTTTTTTTCTCTTTAGATTAAGAAGAGAATGATGAAAGCCTGAGACGACTCTCTTTCTTTCTCTCTCTCTCGACAGCTAGGAACCTGAGCTGCATTTAAACTCTACATTTCCATAAACGTTTATGGAGTTTCGCTACAACGCACCGATATTAGAACAACATCTCCCTCAGACTCGGCGACACTTTGCAATGAAATCCCTCGGGAGAGGACGTGAACCGTGCTCTGGCTTGCCTTAGTTACAGCAAGGTTTTATAGTCTCTGTGCAATTGGACGTGTTCTAAAGGTCTAATCAACACACTTTCCCTCTCTCCACGAGAGACACGTTTAATTGGCAAATGGGCCGAGGCATTACAGCAATGCCAGATTTAATATTATACCGTCAAATGTTACGACAGTCCGAGAATACTGATGAGGACTACAAAGACACAAAAGAATCCAAGTGAATGAAAGGAAAATGAGATAAATAGCCACTTATGCTGATAAGCTAGTATTGATTGGTGGATAGACAGAAACATACATATACATACTGACATGTGTGCAGATATATGATACAAACAGACACACACATATGTACAATATGATAGACATGACCTGCTGACTTACATAAATACAGTATATGAACATTACAGATAGATAAATAACCAAAGACAGCTAGAAAAACAAACAGACAGACAGACAGACTGATAGATAGAATGACAGATAGAACGACAGAACGACAGATAGAACAATAGATAGATAGATAGAACGACCGATAGATAGATAGATAGATAGATAGATAGATAGATCAACAGAACGTTACGAATGTATTACTCTTTAGAATGATAGACAGACAGAATCATCGATACAAGATAGAACAGATAGAACGATGATAGATAGAATGATGATAGAACAATAGATAGAATGATAGAACCACAGAATGATAGATAGATAGATAGATAGATAGAACGATGATAGAACGACAGACAGATAGACAGAATGACAGATAGATAGATAGAATGATAGATAGAACGATAGATAGATAGATAGATAGATAGATAGATAGAACGGCAGACAGATAGAGCGACAGACAGATAGAGTGACAGACAGATAGAGCGACAGATAGGTAGACAGATAGATAGATAGAACGATGATAGATAGAACGATAGATAGAACGATAGAATGATAGATAGATAGAACAATAGAATGACAGACAGAATGACAGATAGATAGATAGATAGATAGATAGATAGATACGAATGTATTACTCTTTAGAATGATAGACAGAATCATTGATACAAGATAGATAGATAGAACGATGATAGATAGAATGATGATAGAACAATAGATAGAATGATAGAACCATAGAATGATAGATAGATAGAACGATGATAGAACGACAGACAGATAGAACGACAGATAGACAGATAGATAGATAGAATGACAGATAAATAGATAGAACGATAGATAGATAGAACGGCAGACAGATAGAACAACAGACAGAGCGACAGACAGATAGAATGACAGACAGACAGACAGACAGACATAGATAGATAGATAGATAGAATGATAAAATGATAGATAGAACAATAGAACGACAGATAGATAGATAGATCAACAGAACGTTACGAATGAATTGCTCTTTAGAACAATAGATAGACAGAATGATCAACAGATAGATCGATAGAACGATGTAACGACAGAATGACAGAACGATGATAGAACGATAGAACGATGATAGACAGACAGATAGATAGATAGATAGATAAAGAGATAAAACGATAGAACAACACAACAGTAGAACGATAGACAGAATGATAAATACTGTAGATAGAATGACAAACAAACAGAAAGACAGACAGACTGATAGATAGAATGACAGATAGAACGACAGAACGACAGATAGAACAATAGATAGATAGATAGATAGATAGATAAACAGAACGTTATGAATGTATTACTCTTTAGAATGATAGATTGACAGTACGATCAATAGAACAGATAGAACAATAGAACAATAAAACGATACATAGAACGATAGATAGAACGACAGAACGATAGATAGATAGATAGATAGACAGATAGAACGACAGACAGACAGATAGATAGATAGAATGATGATAGAACAATAGATAGAACGATAAAATTATAGATAGAACAACAGAATGATAGATAGAACGACAGATAGATCAACAGAACGTTACGAATGTATTGCTCTTTAGAACGATAGATAGACAGAATGATCGATAGAACGATAGATAGATCGATAGAACGATGTAACGACAGAATGACAGAACGATGACAGACAGACAGATAGATAGATAGATAGATAGATAGATAGATAGATAGATAGATAGATAGATAGATAAAACGATAGAACAACACAACAGTAGAATGACAGACAGAACGATACATATTGTAGATAGAATAACAGATTGATAAACACATTCTAAAAAGAGCTAGAAAGATGGACAGATGGGAAACAGAGATAGATAGATAAACATAAAGATCATACAGACAGACATCAAACCCAGCAGTACACACACCTGTTGATGATGTGCAGTTTTCAGTAGTTAGCAGCTCTCAGTTCAGTGTTAGATTCCGTATTCTCTGTCGGCCTTCCAGGCCCGCTCTCTCTCCCCCATCAACCTCTACCACAGCACACCAGAAAAAGACAAAGACAAAAAAAGAAAGTGAGAAAGAGAGAGAGAGAGAGGAGGCCAAGGGATTGGAGCTCTGAAGCAATTAAAGCGCTTCCATTTTGTGATTGAGTTTCCATTGTTAGGAAACCAAATCGCTCTCTCGCAGAACGCCGGTCACCTGCTGAATGTCAAGAGACATAAACATGGAGAGAGAACGGGTGTTTCGCGAAAGCTCCATGTTCAGCCTGAGGAGTGTGTTTTACTGCTGACGGGAATAAATGAAGAGCTTGATGGACGGTTTGCACAAACAGAGATGATTGAAGTACACTAGAGAAGCCGGCTTTATCTAACATGATGATTTATTCAGTAAAGTCAGTGTAATGTGAGCGTGTAATCCAGGTCTCCACATGCTCTCAGGTTTCTGTATCCTATTCAGAAAACCCTAATGACTCTTCCCTGCCAAACAACCGCTTAAAGCTTCATGCCCATCACTGCTATTCAAACTTAAGATGTTGACAGTGAAAGTGAATCATTCACTGGCTGCACAAAGACCTGGAGGTTATTGCTATGCATGCAATTAATTATTTATTTGGACATGCACATAATGATATGAATGCTGAGGTTATTTTATTGATGTTATGAAGTCAAAATGTGAAACTCGCACTATATGGCTCCAAAGCCTCAGGCCGTCGCGCTCAAGGCTCCAGGGCTTCTCAGGTGAATACAGTGCAAGGTTACAGTGAAAATGCATGAAGAGGGACACAAGTGAATTCCATTAATATACATGCAATTTCCATCCATCAGTCAAAAATGCAGAGAATCAACAGCCCTGAAAAGCTGGCATCAATTAATCCCAACCTTCTCTCCCATAACACTGTCAAAATCACATGCTATTTTATTTTGCTCGGATTCCAATTAAAGCATCACACAATATCTACAACCAACACAATCACCACACGAGCAAATCAAGCTGCTAAAAACATCTCACTCGTTTCCAAGGAGTTAATGCATGTGGGATAATAATATCGCTATGAATATATTCACAAATTTTGATTCACAAATGCATAAACTAACTCACATTCACATTCACAATTCACAAATGCACATTACAAAATAATATTCACTGATGCACGTTCACAAAATATTAGGGGTGTGACGAGACACTTATCCCACGAGATGAGACACGAGACTGGGTTCACGAGAACGAGACGAGGCGAGATTTTTTTAACTTTTCTTAAGAAATCCTCAATGATGAAATATATAGGGAAAATAGTCTTTTATTCAACTGAAAAAGAAAAAATGCAAGAAATTGTAGGTGCATTTTGAACTTTATGAAAATAAACTTCCATTTTAATGAATTATATGCAGTAAAAAAACAACATTTAAACAAGAGCTTCACGATTCTGGATAAACTGAGAATCCCAGTTGTTTTTAATAAATTGAAGACCATGATTCTCTATGATTCTGGAGAAAAAAAAGATCAGAAAACGAAACAAAACATAATTTACTAGTGGTTCTGACAAACTGTCCATTGCTTAAGTCTTTTAAAAACATATATTCATTTAAACAAAATCAAAACAAAGTCAGTGTCTCACTTCATTAAGCCTGCATCCCAATGTGCATACTATCCATTCTAAATTCTGTGTGATAGTAGTAATTTTCAATACTATTTAGGGCAGATATGGTGGATAGTATGCAGATTGGGACGCAGGGTAAGACTTGTTTGACTATTGAAATCTGAATGAACAATTCAATGACATACTTTTTTTTTTAGACGGGCGGTTGTCGTCACCTCCTGTCGGAAGAGGATAAGCGTTACAATACATACAAGTTTTAATATACTTTCGTTTTGATCACTCCTGTAGACAATGTGTTTATACCCAAACTATAAACGTTTATCCCAGTACTTCTGTTATTTAAATGTCTGTAACACAAAAATAATGATTAGAATGTGGTTGAAAAGACTGTCTGTGTTGCTCTTTCTGCGTTCACATTTACCCCGACCCTCTGATTCATTAACATGGGCAGCGACAAAACGTGCTTCTCACGCTTCACTGACACTTGCGATGTGAAACAGTCCTAATAGACATAGCTAAATCGTTGTCATTCACGAATAATATTGCGTGGGTGTTTGAATCAAGATCTCGATATTTTAAGGATTAATCGTGCAGCTTTAATGTAAACACTGCAAAATGTTTTATGAGGATATCTCACGAGACCAGTCGGATCTCGTCACATCCCTACAAAATATGATTCACAAATTCAAAACATGATGTACAAACACAGAGTTCGCACATTTTAAAATGAAAATGCACATAAACATTAGTTAACTTATGCACATTCACAAAATATGATTCACAAATTACAAATTAAATCTATGACTCAAAAACACAAATTTCACAGTTTAAATTTTTTTTTTATATTTAAGAATTATGTTTCAATTTATGAATGCATAACAGATTCATAAATGCACACTCTCATTTAATATAAAATTGTATAATTTAAAAATGCCCATAGAAATACTATTCACATGTTACCTAATGCACAGTCACAAAATATGATTCACAAATACACAGTTCACATTTTTAAAATGTTTCAAAACTAAAAGTGTACCTAATTCACATTGACAAAATATGACCGTTTTAATTGTTTTAACATTTAAGAGTGGATTATAATTCAATTTAGGAATGCATAATAGAAACATAAATGCATAATCTAATTTAAAATGAAATTATTGTTCACAAATGCCTATAAATTTTATTTACATGTTACCTGATGCACATTCACAAAATATGATTCACAAATGCAAAAGCACAAAGTTAACACATTTTTCTGTGAATGTGCATAAGGTAACATATGTAAATAGTATTTTTTGTGCATTTATGAATCCTAAAATTTGAATGTAAAGTAGCTTATGATTCATAATCAGAGCTGATTATTAAACCTGCATTTGCAAATCACCATATATATAGATGTTATGGTTATGTTTATGCATGGATTGACAGAATTAGATTTTAATTTCACAGTTGTAATGTAAAAATAATAATAATAATAATAATAATAATAATAATAATAATAATACTATATATATATTTTTTTTTTTTTTTTTTTTTGAGAAAAATCACATACATTTTTCCCCAAATCATGCAGCGCTACAAAAAAAATGGCAAATAAATAAATAAATGAAAATAAGAAAATAAAGTGAGATGTCATCCAGCATAGCTACATTCAACATATGACTCATGTTGCGTCAGGCTGCACCTCTTCTGTGATATGTCATTCACTTCACACTGACATAATTAACAACAAAATCAAATGTGATACCTTCTTGATGCCGTTTTTCATTGCAACCGGTTCAAACCTGGCCACAATCAAAAGCATTATCTTCAATGACATTAGAGTAATTTAAGTATTTGGAGAATGTGTGAATATAATCATTTTGGGAGTAGTCTGATCCCATAGCAGCCCACCTCAGGAGAGCTCATCTGAGCTAATAAACATCACTTAAGTTGAAGAGAGCTCACCCTTTTCATTTAGCATGCACAAGATGCAGCTGCGCCTTTAGGGCAAACAGTGAGACTTTGAGTGAATGAATTGGGGAACAGAGAGACTAGAGGCCATGATCTGAATGCAATACTAGTAAATACTGCCAACTATTCATTTTTAAATAGACAGTCAACATAATGCTAACAAAAAATGCAACAAGTGAACAGTAATTTGTTGTATGTTAATGGAATGCTTCATGTCAAACTGAGCAGCACTTTTTAATTGAAAACGAGTAAAAGCTAAACTAATTTAATGAAATCAATAAAATGAAATAAAAATTGGTAGACACTAAATTTAATGTAATGTTTTATACAATTCGGAATTTTAAGTTATACTTTAATCATCATCACAATCATTAACAATCATCACTTTTGCATCATTTTATTTATTTATTTTTTTTTAAAACATTTTTTCCATTTGCAGTTTTGTCCTTTTTATCTTTTTTCACTGACAACAATCTTGCAGTACAAACGTGTGATTCTTCAAATGTTATTATTCAACTGTATCGTCACATGACCTCACGTGCGTGCACAATTAAAGTTTTGATAAAACGGAAGAACGAACAGATAGTTTATTCTACACTGTGGTGTACATCCAACTGAAACAAATTATTGAAAAAAAATAAATTACAGAAAATAAATAAACAAATTAATTAATTAATTCAACAAACACTACCAGTCAAAAGTTTTTGAACAGCAAGATTTTTTGTTTTTAAAAGAAGTCTCTTCAGCTCACCAAGCCTGCATTTATTTCATCCAAAGTACAGCAAAAACAGTGACATTTCTAAAAAAATTTACTATTTAAAATAACTGTTTTCTATTTGAATACATTTTAAAATGTAATTTATTCCTGTCATTTCAAAGCTGAATTTTTAGCATTCTAATATTCTGATTTACTGCTCAGAAACATTATTATTATTATTATTATCATTATTATTATTATTATTATGCTGAAAACAGCTGAGTAGAATTTTTCAGGATTCTTTAATAAATAGAATTTTCAGAAGAACAGCATCTGAAATAGAAATCTTTTGTAACATAAATGTCTTCATCATCACTTTTGATCAATTTAAAGAATCCTTGCTAAATAAAAGTATTAATTAAAAAAAAAAAAAAAATATATATATATATATATATATATATATATATATATATATATATATATATATATATATATGCGTGTGTATTTTATATATATATTATATATATTATATATATATATATATATATATATATATATATATATATATATATATATATATATGTATATGTGTGTGTGTATATAAAGATACATACTGACTCCAAGCTTTTGAATTGTATAGTGTACAATGTTACAAAAGTTTCTTTTTTTTTTTAGATAAATGCTGATTCTTGGATTTTTCTATTCAACAAAGAATCCTGAAAAAAAAATGTACCGTTTTAAATATCGATAGCAATAAAAATGTTTCTTGTACAGCAAATCAGCATATCAGCAGATTCTAAAATCTGTTATTATAGAAAACAGTAATTACATAATTACATCACTAAATGTATAGTGGTTGGCATATTATATTATATTATATTATATCATATATAACACACTTTGCAGAATCTGCAAAATAAGAGGGATCATACAAAATGCATGTTATTTTTTATTTAGTACTGACCTGAATAAGATATTTGACATAAAAGAAGTTTACATATAGTCCACAAGAGAAAATAATAGTTGAAATGACCCTGTTCAAAAGTTTACATACACTTGATTCCAGTGTTGGGGAAAGTTACTTTTAAAAGTAATGCATTAGAATATTGCGTTACTCCCTTAAAAAGGAACTAATTACGTTACTTAGTTACTTTTTATGGAAAGTAATGTGTTACATTACTTTTGCGTTACTTTTTAAATCTGGGCAGGGCTTGCTTGTTTGTTTTTAATATAAAATGTTCGATTTTTAGCAAATGTAAGAGCCCTTTCACACCAAAAAGTGAAATAAATAAGCCTAAGGCCGAAAGAAAATGTAAATTCACATCACAGCAGAACTGTAGGAGAAGGAAGTTCAACACTCTTCAGCAATGAGAAAAATGAAGCACTAATGTTAGTTAATCTAAAGTAAGTTTTGCTCATTAGTATGGTTGAATTGGATCAACAAAAGTCAGCAGCAAAGACATTGTTTATTAAAATGGGACTAAATACATAAAGCCAACAATACTTTTTTGAAAAAGTGTATCAGATAAAGCATATCAGATATTTTCTTGTAAATTAAAAAGTAATGCGTTACTTTACTAGTTATATGAAAAAAGTAATCTGCTTATGTAACTTGCATTACTTGTAATGCATTAACCCCAACACTATTAGAACGATTTCTAAACGATCATGTGACGCTGAAGACTGGATTAATGATGCTGAATATTTAGCTTTGATCACAGGAATAAATTACATTTTAAAATACTTTCAAATAGAAAGCAGCTATATTAAATAGTAAAAATATTTCACAGTATTACTGCTTTTGTCGTATTTTGAATCAAATAAATGCAGGCTTCGTGTTCTTTAAAAAAACATTACAAATCTTACTGTTCAAAAACGTTTGACTGGTAGTGTATGCATGAATGAATCATTCACAATAAAATCATTAAGATCCATTTAGAAAAAAAAAAACAAGAAAAAAAAACAATCCATTTCATGCCAAATTTAACATGAATTAAACATCAATCAAACTTTACTCATTGAGTTCTGGATTTTTTTATTATGTGCTTCACTATGATATTCTTGATAGAAAATACTGGTAGTAAATAGAAGTTTAATTAACTAAATTAATTCAAAATTAATTGAAAACAAACCTTAAGTTGGAGTTATTGCTCACATTTTAGTCATTACTTACAGTATCATTTATATTGCAATTATATTATAATACTTTTTTTTGCAAACTATAATTAAATTCTTTGTTTATGCTTTCGTCTTGTAATTGTTTCTGTTAACAATAATTAATCATGCAGTACAAATATGCAATGATAAACATTTCACATAGTAGTATGCTACACTACTGTCACATAACTTCACTTACATGTTTGTTTAATTTCATGTTTAATACATCTCCAGTTATTCTGCATACTGAACGCGATGTTGAGTTTAAAAAAACATGACTTAACTACAAAACAATCAAATAATAAAATAGTAAAAATATCTTGCATTTTAATTTTTTTTCCAGTACATGGGGAAACATGCAGTGCACTGAGAATATAAAAAAACAAAAACAAATTGCACACGGTGCACAGTATACTAACTGCACAAAAGAAATAGTAAGAGTAGTGGTACACTATTCCAAATATAGCCATGATGACATCAATGCAAAGCCATTGACAAGTTCAGAGACCAGCAGGGGGCGTAACAAATCATCCCCAGAGCTTCATTGACAAAGCTTTTTACTTAGTGAAACCATAAAACCTGTTATAGCTCCCATTAAAATAAAGCTACACCATAAAGCACTCACAGTTAAGCAACTGACATGTCCCATAAATTTTATACTAACAGTTAAGATGCATGTCAGAAACGAGCTCAAACAAGAGTCTCCAGTGTCATTGCTGGTGATTCTAGTCAGGGACACACATGAGCGCTGGCAGCACTGTTGCTAGGCATTACCTTGGCTGGCACAGGTGCGCTTTCGTACTGTAGGTATTATTTTTAGCCTCTGTGAAATCAAAGGAGAGACACTTTTTGCACGCTCAAGGTCCCAAGCAGATTAAGTATGCCAGCCTGAATGTCAATTTTAAACAAAGGTAATTGGAGAGCGGTGCAGTCGACCGTGGCCATCCGCACAAGCACGGCTATACTGTTCTTTTCAGTTCAACAGATGAATCGTGAAATGAAAGGTTTGCTTAAAAACGGGCTGTAAACATGCTACATGCTGGAACTGTAATTATGCGGTATCACACAGAAAGTGAATTTCAATTTTAACGAGGCTGATTTGCATAAAATAATTGGGGACAATGTCCACTAGTGTTTTAATGAAATTTAGAGAACATTTAATTCTCAGATTGGATGAGCGACAAGTCGTGGTAATGGCTATAAATACAAATCTATAGATGCACATTCTATATTAATAAGCAAAACATTGCTTGGCAACTGTAACAACCTACAGTTAGACTGAATGAATTTTGGCAGAACAATTGTTTATTCTGATTATTAATATATCTTATTATTTATTAATAGTTATTTCTGAGACAAGCATTTTTATTACTACTGTAAAAACCAGGGACTTTCACACCAATAACAATAACTACAGTGATTACTATAACCATAAATTTCAATAATCTTTCCAGTTGTACGAGAAGAGCATACATTTATGCATTTAGCAGATGCATTTATCCTAAAAAGACTTACAATTATAACCAATAACAACACAGAGGAACATTATAGGAATCACTTCTCCAGAAAATCTGCTGTTAAACAAAAAATATGTTGGAATATTGCAGGTCGACAGCTTTAACAAAAGCATATACCATCTATTAACATCCTTGTAACTCACAGTGGGTCTGCCGTTAAAAGGATCACAAGTTATGGTTAAAGTCAATTCCTGTATGGAGAAAATTAAAGAGATTTTAACTTCCAGAACCCTGTTGCACTCTATAAGCACTTAGAAAATATCCTAGCAACGGCATTCCATTCAAACTTAAAAAAAAAAAAAAAAAAAAACAAAACCTTGAGAAACTGAGTAAGACATGACAACACAGTGAAAAAAGCAAAGAAATGAAAAAATGGGTTTTACAGTGCATTTTGGGACTTTTTAGAGACAATTTTCTCAATACAGCCCACTAAATTAAACTAGATTGAGACACACCTTCAGCAACAGCATAGCAACAACCTGGCAATCACGTTAGTTAGGGCTGTTAAAAGATTAATCACAATGAATCGCATCCAAAATAAAAGTTTGAGTTTACATACTATATGTGTGTTTACTGTGTATATTTATTATGTATATATAAATACTCACACATACATGTATACAGTTGCATCTCCAAAAATTAGAATATTGTGAAAAAGTTCATTTTCAGTTTGTAACTTATTTCAAAAACTGAAACTTTCATATATTCTAGATTCATTACATGTAAAGTAAGACATTTCTTAAGTTTTTTTATTTTAATTTTGATGATTAGAGCTTACAGCTCATGAAAGTCAAAAATCCAGTATCTCAAAATATTAGAATATTTCCTAAGATCAATCAAAAAACGGATTTACAAAACAGAAAAGTTTAAGTTTTTTAAAAGTATGTTCATTTATGCACTCAATACTTGGTCAGCAGCACATATAACAGCAAATTACTTGCTCCTAGAACAAATTACAGCATCAGTAAAGTGTGACATGTAAGTGATCAGCTTGTGGCACTGCTGAGGCACTATTGAGCCTTCAGATCGTCTGTATATTGTTGGATCGACTGTTTCTCATCTTTCTCTTGAAAATATCCCATAGATTCTCAATGGGGTTCAGATCAGGCATGCTGGCTAGCCAATAAAGCACAGTAATATCATGGTCAGCAAACCACTTGGAAGTGGTTTTTGCGGGCCTGGTGCTAAAGTCCTGCTGGAAAAGGAAATCGGCATCTCCATAAAGCTTGTCAGCAGATCGAAGCACAAAGTGCTCCAAAATCTCCTGGTAGACGACTGCATTGACTTTGCACTTGATAAAATACAGTGGACCGACACCAGCAGACATCATGGCACCCCAAATCATCGCTGACTTCAGAAACTTCACACTTTACTTCAAGCAGCTTGGATTCTGTGCCTCTCCAGTCTTCCTCCAGACTCTGGGACCATGATTTCAACATGAAATGCAAAATTTACTTTGATCTGAAAAGAGGACTTTGGGCCACTGAGCAACAGTCAAGTTCTTTTTCTCCTTAGCCCAAGTAAGACGCTTCTGACATTGTTTCTGTTTCAGAAGTGGCTTGGTAGCCCTTTGGTGACTCTTGATACACTGACTCCGGCTTCATTCTACTCCTTGTGAAGCTCTCCCAAGTGTTTGAATAGGCTTTGCTTGACAGTTTTCTCAAGCTTGTGGTCATCCCTGTTGCTTGTGCACATTTTCATACCCAATTTCTTCGTTCCAGTCAACTTTGCATTTAATATGCTTTGATACAGCACCCTGTAAAAAGCCACCCCTTTCAGTAATGACCTTCTGTAACTTACTTTCTTTGTGGAGGGTGTCAATGATTGTCTTCTGGACCACTGCCATGTCAGCAGTCCTCCCCATTTTTGTGGTTTCAAAGAACAAGAGATACCTGGAATTTATACTGTAGGGATAGACATTTAATGAAACTCAAATGTAAATATTCTAATATTTTGAGATACGGGATTTTTGAATTTCATGAGCTGTAAGCTCTAATCATCAAAATTAAAACAAAAAACTTTAGAAATGGTTTACTTTACATGTAATAAATCTAGAATATATGAAAGTTTCAGTTTTTGAAATAAGTTACCAACAAAAAATTAACTTATTAACTTATATATTCTAATTTTTTGAGATGCACCTGTATATTATGGAAAAAAAAAATTATATATAAAATATTTATATTAATATATAATCTAAATTACATGCAAGTATAAAAATATATACATATAAATATTTTTTTAAATATATACATTTGTGTTATACACATCACACACATAGTATGTAAACATTAACGTTTATTTTGGATGCGATTAATCTATTTCTGATAACAAATACTATATCAAATACAATGTGAAGACATGGGGTTCATTCATTGCGATTATCAAGCAGAGAAGAACATTTACAAAGTAAATGTCAATGTCTTCAAAACCCTGAAATAATGTGATACAATTTGCATAATTTTGTCCAGTAGCCTTTTAAAATAAGGCATGTCTGAAAGAAATGGCTCCTTATTGTACTTTAAAGCATTAATCCTCTATTAAATCTTGAATTTAAAGAACTAGACATGAAGAGCAGTGCATTAAAGTTCAACTGATGCTTCAGAGCTGTCAACAGCAGTGAATAAAAGGTTTAAAAGAGCATCACCTCTAGAGTAAACTGAGAAACCTCATGACCTTACATATAATAGGACTGTCACATCATGTTTTACAGGTATCTAAGCAGTGTGACCTATAGAGCAACCGCTGTTCTCACAATGCTACAGCAACGTCAACATGACAGGAAAATTACACTAGATGCATGCGTAACAAGATATGAATCGGTTATAAGCACAAGGCCGCAGGTAATCAGTCTGACATTCATTCAAGGTAAATAAGTAATTAATGTCGTAGTAACTTACCTTTTAGAAAAAAAATGTCCGTTAATTCATAAATTTCTTCTTTGCCAACGGAAGTACTGCATACCAAAATGAGCTTGTCAACATCCAAAATACTAACTGAAAGCCGGACTGGGCTACAGTAAATGAGTGGAACGGATTGTCTGCCCGCTCAAAGAGTTCTGTAGTCGCTCGGCTCATAATCCGCTCCGGGTTTTCCATTTCTTCAATCGTGAGAGAAACCCTCTCCGAGCGATCACGAAACGAGAAAATACAGACGCTCCAAATAAATACATAAATAAATAAATGTACGCTTCTTGTTTCAGGTGAATTCGCACAGCTCCACTGTGAGAAAAAAAAACTATGTTCATATTCAAAAAATCTGCTCTAAGGCCAATATGGGCCTCTTCCGTCCGTACAGCACATGGAACGCCACAAACATGCATAATCACATGACCCATCTCTATGTTAGTCACATGACTTTATCTATTCAGTCTTTAAAATATAAACGGTTATTTTAAACAAAACGCATTAAAATATTAAAGGCACACATGTATATTAATTATTAATTAACAAATGAACAAAAATCATCGTTTTGAAATTCAAAACACTTTTAAATTGTGCTTTACCAAATCTTGACAATGAATTTTAGAATTAATGGATGTATTTTATTGTGGTGGTGGGTATTGTATTGCACTATGCAAATAACACAACTGAAGTCAACATAAATTGGCATTCACAATCTATTGTACTTGCATTATTTCCAAGTAAGCTGAATCGTGGGGAAAAAAAGGAAATCTTTTCAGACACATTTTTATAGAAGTGATTAGCCTGCATTTTGTCCTCTGCTTTTGCACAATAAGTCTAGTAATGTGTGGTAAAGAAGAATCAGGGTTAATTGTTATTTAATGTTGACTTCAACAATCATGCATAACAACTTGGGGTTAGAAAACCTGAATAGCTATTACTGGAGTTTCACAGCAAGTTGGTTACAAAAGGTCTGGCAGCGGGTTTTCTTCGGAGGAAAATATTTATACCATTTGATTGCAATCCAGAACCAGCTGAAGTCACCCGCTGTTTTATATATTCAAAGTACTGAAATATTGAACTCATTGCTAGAATATGTGATGTCTTAACTGAGATTGAATCTTCAGTAATATTACAGATAAATATCAAATTACAGAAGTAGTAAGGTTTATGTGCTTGTCATGTAATGATTCTGGAACATAACATGACTTTCTCTTCATTATTTCACTTTTATATGAACATACACTGTATACTTTTTTAAAAAAATCAGCAGACAAATGCTTTGAAAAGCACTTTTTTGTAGTTCATGCCAGTCTGACAGTAAATCTACTGTAGTTGTCAATGCCTTTTTGAAACACTTACAGCAAAATCAATACAAGGAATAAAATAATCTCATTTTAACTCAGATTGCAGTTACTAAGGAAAATCTAAATCAATGCTGTTAATGCATTTTCCCATTCCCAGCTTTCTTTCTACCCATTCTCTCTTCATCCTCCCTGTTTATTGCCTCAGATTTTCTTGTTAGACAGACTTTATGTCATCATTGCTCATTGGGTCTCAGCTTAGGGCATATTTTATGCTGCAAATACAAAGTGACTGATTACTTTCACTTACTAGATCCAGAGAATTGAGGTTAAGGGGTCACCAGGATAATACAGTGACATTAGGATCATTTACATCAAGATATAATCCATTTAAGCAGGAGATCAGCAGTGTGGATATGGCATCATTCATAACTGCATCAATCACAATAATCAGCATAAAAGCTCCTGAGCACAAAAGATTAAAATGACTCATTACTGCGTGTCATTTATCTTCCAAATCTGTTGATAGCTGCTCTTTGCATTTCACACTAAATCCTGCTGTGGGAATTTGAGTCAGTTGTGGTATATTGTTTATGGATTAGTCAACTGGCACCTAAACCCCAAATGTCTCCAGTACTTCATTCTTGAATCATTTAATGAGAAAGTGAATCAGATAAAACACAAATGCCTGTCAATACAAGAATCATAAATTATTTGACAAGAAATTTCATGTTTTCGTGTTAAATATCTCATATATAGTTTAGGCAACAAGAGTGCTAAGATTAGTACAAGCATCTGTATTTGATACACTCTTATAGTTTTATTCATATTTTGAATTAGATTTCTTTTTTTTTTAGATTTCCTTTTTTTTACTGTAATTTCAAAATGTTAATTTTGTTGTGTTTTATTAAACTAAATGAAAATGAGATTTTTTCAGTTAACGTTAAACTGTTTATGGTTTTGATTTTAGTTATTTTATTTAACACTGATTTAATTTCTTCATACTTAGGGTTACTTACACTACCAGTCAAATGTTTTTTTTTGTTTTTTTTTTAAGAATTCTCTTCTGATTACCAAGCCTGCATTGCGCAGCAAAAGCAGTAATATTGTGAAATATTTTTACTATTTAAAATAACTGCGTTCTATTTGAATATATTTAAAATGTTTTTTTAAATATTTAAAATTTATTCTTGTGATCAATGCAACATTTTCAGCATCATTACTCCAGTCTTCAGTGTGGCACGATCCTTCAGAAATAATTCTAATATGCTGATTTGCTGTTCAAGAAACATTTTATTATTATTATTGTTATCAATATTTAAACAGTTGAGTACACTTTTTTTTTTCTTTGAATAGAAAGACCCAAAGATTAGCATTTGTCTGATTTTTCTGGGAAAGAAATGATAGAAATGAATACACATATTTAGCAAGGATGCTTTGAATTAATCAAAAGTGATGATAAAGAGATTTATAATGTACAAAAGATTTCTATTTCAGATAAATGCTGTTCTTTTGAACTTTCTATTCATCAAAGAAACCTGAAAAAAATTCTACTGAGCTGTTTTCAACATCATAATAAAAATGAATGTTTTTTGAGCAGCAAATCAGAATATTAGAATGATTTCTGAAGGATTGTGTGACTGGAGCAATGATGCTAAAAATTCAACTTTGAAATCACAGAAATAAATTGCATTTTAAAATATATTTAAATAGTAAACAGTTATTTTAAATAATGAAAATATTTCAAACTTTTACTGTTTTTGCTGCACTTTAGATCAAATAAATGCAGGCTTACATTTAAAATATTAAAAATCTTACTGTTCAAAAACTTTTGACTGGTAGTTTTTCTGAACAAACCTTTAATGATACTTCATCTCAATCTAAAATCATATAGCTTTTAGTGCAAAAGTGTGAGCCATCAGATTTAAATCTAAAAAGATTTTAAAGCCTTTGTCAAGTGATCCGAATATAACAGAGAAAATAAAAATCACAATATTTAGCGTATTAAGTTACTGGCACATTGCATGGAAAAAAATTTCCTTGTAAAAATAATGTTTGTGCAATTCCTAAAATCTGCCACTAGATGTCAGTATTTAACAACCAGTAAAAACGATAACTAACGTCACAATGTCAGAATGAAATAATGTCAGATCTTGATCAAAAGTTTGTCAGGTTAATAAAAATGTACATATATCTATAAGCGATGATAGTTCACTGATAAGGAATCACTTTCGTTTTCCTGAGTCAGATTAAACAATGCATTGTTTTTAGGCCTATTATATATTGTTTTAATGTTATATAATTTTATTATTTTTATTTATTATATGTCTTAGAGGCTTTCAGAAGTCATTCATCTTTATTATTTTTATTTATTTATTTATTAAATTCATCAAGCTTAGTGGATATGTCATACAGTAGGCTATCATCTTAAAAATCCTGTTCTTTAATATATTTATTTGCAAAATCTTGTTGAATGAGTTTACCTTTCCAAGCAGGTCAATTTGATAACGCCCTACACAATGTATTTATCACCAATATCCCGCACAATCCCATTTGAACAGCCTGCCACACACCCACGTGTTTTTATAAGGAACAATTAAATTGGCTGAAACCCAGGAGACAGAGCGGCCTGAGAAAACCCTGAATCCCCTCGGAAGAGACTTGTGTGGCTCTCTAGTGGCCGCTGGCTCACACTCAATCCCCACTGCAGCCACTTTACGAATCCTACTACAGGGAAGCCCTGCTTCTTAATATTCAACAGCAGAGCCGAGCCATTGGACGGCAACAATAGAACGTCAACGTCACCTAATTAATATTTATAAGCCAACCGTTCTCTATTAGAAGGTAGCCCACGAGCGTCAGCACAACTTCATTAATATTCATTAGCTACGCCTTGGCTGTAGTAGGATTGGTAGTTTGTGGGCTCGCCTGCACCATTGTTTCTTCTGTCGGCTCCTGCCGTACATGTCAGAGGTGTAGCTGCGGCAGATGCCGGTTCTGCACGAATCCAGCGTTCCGCTGTAAAGCTAGCAGTAAAATCTCCGACGCGTGTATGATTTTATCTGTCGCGTACAGTATATGATGAAAGAGGCGGCAGCGTGCGATCATCTAACTGTGATTTATCAGTATGAATGGTAAGTCGCCCGTTTATTCTCTATTGTCAGTTTTGAATGGACGCGATAACGGAGTGACGTGAACGGTCTCTGTTCCCATACATTCATAAAACGCTTTAAAGGTGTCTTCTTGTCTGTTACAGTTTGATTTGTGTCAGGTTAGCCTGCAGGAATTAGATATAAATCGATATTATTTTTTCCCGATTATGTTTAAATGTTCGATAATCAATTTGCACAACCGATTTTTAATTATTGTTTAATTCGTCTTTTTGGCTTTAAAAATAGTTTTATTATTATTATTATTATTATTATTATTATTATTATTATTATTATTTAATAGACTATTTCAGTTTTAAATTATCGATATTGTTACTGTCAGCTATTTTTGTCCAATAATTATTCAAAGATACATTAAAAAATGCAAAATATGCAAAATAACTTGAATACACTTTTTTCTGTGATTAACATGTTTTAATTTCTGTATTCTGTATGTATATGTATGTATTTATTTATTTGGTGCTTAGTGTAACTGTCTAGCAATAATAAAAGAAAAGGAAAATAAAAATTGAATTTAAATTAAATATTTATTTGTTTAAAAATTAAAAATAAATATTGGCATAATAATTTTAATCAGTATGCAATTTTGTTATAATATATTGTTATATAATATAAAAAATTTTGTAAGCAAACAAAAAGTCAGGTTGTGAACCAACATGCAGGAAGCCATTTGTTGTCATGTGGGGAAAAAGAAAAAAAAAAAAAGCATAAAACTGAAAATGATATCACAGACCCCTGTAGACCCTCAGGACTGTCAATCAATATATGTAACATTACCTGTGAAGACTAGTTAAATTTAAAATAAATAAATAAACAAATAAAGTTATTTAAATAAATATATTTTATCAGCAGGCCAGGTATTAAAAAAAGAAAAGTTAAATAAAATGTAAAAAATAAAACAATAACAAATTAGTAGGAAAGTGTATAAATTGTTGACTTATTGCATGTGCATACATCTTGTTCATTGTGTACGTGCAGCATATATATATATATGTTTATATATATATATATATATATATATATATATATATATATATATATATATATATATATATATATATATATATATATACACGTGCATGCTTGAGGGAGTATCTGTATGGCAATGATGTGTGTGACCCCTCTCCCAACCCTGTTCTCCTGCCACTGAAAGTCAGTGAACCAGAGCTCCAGAGAGGAGGCAGGCTGCCATTGCATCTCTCCCTGAGAATGTGCAGCTGTGTCAGGCAGTGCTCTGCTTTGCCCTCCTCCCCTGGGAACACTCCCTCCAGTAATGAGGCAGCATTCATAAAGGGTCCGCGTCGGCCCACTCTACTGCCAGTGCTGTAATGGCTGCTCTTACCCATTATTGAAGGGAGAAAAAAAATAATAAGCAAGCAGAATGATGGTTAAAAAAAAACGTTAGATTAAATACGGGCTGCAGTCACGCTGAACTCTTTTCCCCTATAATCATAACATTATTAATGGTTGTAATGGACAATTTTGCTTTTAATACACCTTCATTTATTTATTTTTCTGCAGAGCATTAAAGCCTGTCCCATTCTGCATTGAAGGTAAGAGAATTTGTTTTTTTTTTTTTTTGGTAAAATGTTCTTGGCTCTCGAAGTGGTTTGTGATTACCTGCATATTATTTGCTTGGTTAAAAATAGAGCACAACTGCTGTGACAGCCATGCATCAGTAATATTACAGATGCACATTTATGCATTTTGCAAAAGCTTTTATCCAAAGTGGTTTACAGATTTCACTGGGAATCAAACCCAGTAACACAAAAGCTCCCACATTGCTAATGCAAATTGGATATCAATACAAAGACAATGTTTCTTGATTTTAATGAAAACAACCAATGTAGTTGTTCTGAAGTCTCTTTAGCCTGAGATTGAGCTTGCATTTGTTTCATTCAGCTGATTTGATGCTTATAATGTCTCGGCTCAGATTAATAATTGATGAGGGTCATCAGTCATTTGTCTTTCTGGAGAAATGCCCTCAAGTCAACATGAAGTCACAGTTTGCAATCCATTATAGCTCTGTAGTATGACACATTTTAAGAAAAACAGGGTAAAAAAAAAAAAAAAAAAAAAAAATATATATATATATATATATATATATATATATATATATATATAAACTTATAATATATTTTTTTATTTTATTTGCTGATTGAAATCCAATACTTGCTCTTTACTAATTTTGGGTGCTGATTCAAAAAATAGCACCTGTTTTGCTCTGTGTGTCACTTTCTCACAAAATAAGATGCATTTCATAGCATTTTTGCTTTCAAGAACCATTTATAAGTCTTATGTCTTTATCAGCAGTAAAACTGCCAAAAAGACATTTCTGTCTTCCTCTTAGCCATATTACAAGTATTTGTTCAGTTCTCAGCCAATTTTCACACATATATATGATTCTCAAGACATTATTTCATGTCTCAGCATCATCAAATTAGGTAATATTAGATGTTTTTTGCAAATCAGCTGATTTCTTTTCAACGTGCTGGGCTTTTTTGTGTGAATCGATTGAATTGTGAAAAGTTTGATTTCATGATGGCTTTAAATGCAGCTCTGATTCATTCTTCTGTCATATGTTGAATCTGCTGAATAAAATCCTGTCTTTTAGACTGATTGTTCATGCGTTGCTCACTAGAGTGAGTTTGTAGCTGGCTTGTAGTCTGTAGGGACATGCATGGCATAACTGTGTGACAGTTTAACTAATTAAAGACTGTAGCAGTGTGAGCTGGAGAAGGTGTGATTGGGAAAAGATTGGTCCGTAGAGGCCAAGCTGTATTCAATATTAGCGAAAGAGAGAGAGAGAAACAGAGAGAGAAAGACACTGTGGGTCTAAATGTGCCGCTGCAGCTTGTTATGAACTTCCTTTGTTGCAAATCCACCAGCTTCTTTTGACATCAGGAAGAGACCAGCTGAGAATGGCAGCGCTGCACAGCATGAGCAAACACACACACAAAACAAGCATGCACACACACTCGTTGGGTTTCAATGAATAATGGGGACATTCCATAGGCGTAATGATTTTTATACGGCACAAACTGTATTTATAAACTTGTTTCCACATGGGGACCAAAAGAATGTCCACACAACGTTAAAAATTACTGGTATTACTATCCTGGTGGGGACATTTGGTCCTCATAAAATAAGGAATACCAGGACCATAAATACACACACACGCACACAGTTGTGTGTGTAGGTCATTGCAGGGGCCTCCATCACATCTGTTATGCTTAACATACACTAATTAGGGTGTTTGCTAAGGCAAACATCATAATTGCTTTTGCTTATATTTGAAGTAGCACATGTTGCAGTACATTTTGGAGTGTTCAGATTTATGATTTTTGCTTGATGGCTTGAGCCTATAGACCAGATTATCATAAAAATCTGACACACAAAACACCCTAGCAACCACATAGCAATGTGCTAACAACCACTCGGTAAAATGTATGTGCATGGCAACCATTTAGAAAACCACAACTGTGTGGCAATAACCTAGCAACCACCCAGAACATCCTAACACCCCCTTAGTAATGTGCTAAAAACTGCATGGCAATGTTGTTAACAACCACTCAGAACACTTTAGCAACTGCATGGCAATGCCCTAGAAACCATTCATAACACCCTAACAACCACATACCAACGTGTTAACAACCATTCAGAACACCATAGCAACTGCATGGTAATGCCCTAGCAACCACCCAGAACACCCTAGCAACACATAACCAACATATTGTTAAAAACCACTCAGAACAGCTTAGCAACTGCATGGCAATGCCCTAGTAACCATTCATAACACCATAACAACCACATACGAATGTGTTAACAACCACTCAGGACACCATAACAACTGCATGGCAATGCCCTAGCAACCACACAGAACACCCTAGCAACCACATAACCAACATATTGTTAACAACCACTCAGAACACCTTGGCAGCTGCATGGAAATGCCCTAGCAACCAGCCAGAACTCCCTACCAACCACTCAGAACACCTTAGCAACTGCATGGCAATGCCCTAGCAACCATTCAGAATACTTTAGCAACTGCATGGCAATGCCCTAGTAACCATTCATAACACCCTAACAACCACATACCGACATGTTAACAACGACTCAAAACACCATATCAACTGCATGACAATGCCCTAGCAACCACCCAGAACACCCTAGCAACCACTCAGAACACCTTAGCAACTGCATGGCAACACCCTAGCAACCACTCAGAACACTTTAGCAACTGCATGGCAATGCCTTAGCAACCACCCAGAACACCCTATCAACCACATAACCAACATGTTGTTAACAACCACTCAGAACACTTTAGCAACTGCATGGCAATTCCCTAGTAACCATTCATAACACTCTAACAACCATGTACCAATGTGTTAACAACCACTCAGAACACCATATCAACTGCATGGCAATGCCCTAGCAACCACCCAGAACACCCTAGCAACCACATAATCAACATGTTGTTAACAACTACTCAGAACACTTTAGCAACTGCATGGAAATGCCCAGGTAACTATTCATAACACCCTAACAGCCACATGCCAATGTATTATCAACCACTGCATGGAAATGCCCTAGCAACCACCCAGAACACCTTAGCAACCGGATACTAGTATGTTGTTAACAACTGCATAGCAACGTGTTAACAACCACATAGCAACAAGCTAACAACTGCATGGCAGTGGCTTAGAAACCACCAAGAACACCCTTGCATCCGCATAGCAATGTGCTAACAACTGCATGGCAATGCCTTGGCAACAATCCAGAACACCCTAACAACCATATGTCAAAAACTTAACAAACACATAGCAACATACTAACAATTCCCTGGCAAACACCTAGAATGCCCTAAGAACCGCATAACCAACATGTTGTTAACAACCACTCAGAACACCATAGCAACTGCATACCAGTATGTTGTTAACATTTGCATAGCAATGTTCTTACAACCGCACAGTAATGCCTTAGCAATCACCCAGAACACCCTAACAACAGCACAGCAATGTGTTGTTAGCAACCGCATAGCAATGTGATAACAACTGCATGACAATGCCTTAGCAACCACATGCTAACAACTGCATGGCAATGCTCTGCCAACTATCCAGAACACCCTAACAACCGCATACCAATATGTTGTTAACAACCACTCAGAACACCTTAGCAACTGCATGGCAATGCCCTAGTAACCACCTAGAACAACCTAGCAACTCCATATTAACGTGCTAAGAACTGCATGGCAGTGCCTTGGCAACAACCCAGAACACCCTAACAACCAGACATCAAAAACGTAACAACCACATGGAAACATACTAACAACTGCATAACCAACATATTGGTAACAACCACCCAGAACACCCTAGCAACTGCATACAAGTATGTTAACATTTACATAGCAATGTGCTTACAACTGCATAGTAATGCCTTAGCAATCACTCAGGACAACCTAACAACCGCACAGCAATGTGTTGTTAACAACTGCATAGCAAAGTGCTAATAACTGCATGACAATGCCCTGGCAACCACCCAAAGCACCCTAACAACTGCATACCAATATGTTGTTAACAATCTCTCAGAATAGCTTTGCAACTGCATGTCAACGCCCTAGAAACCATAACCCAGCAACCGCACAGCAGTGTGCTAACAACTGCATGCCAATGCCTTGGGAACAACCCAGAAAACCCTAACAACCATATATCAAAAACTTAACCACATAGCAACGTACTAACAACTGCATGGCAATGCCCTGGCAACCACCTAGAACAACCTAACAACCACATACCAACAAGTTAACAACCGCATAGCAACGTACTAACAACTGCATGGCAATGCCCTGGCAACCACCCAGAACAACCTAACAACCACATACCAACAAGTTAACAACCCCATAGCAACGTACTAACAATCACATACCAACAAGTTAACAACCGCATAGCAACGTGATAACAACTGCATGACAATGCCTTAGCAACCACATACTAACAACTGCAAGGCAATGCCCTGGCAACCACCCAGATCATCCTAACAACTGCATACCAATGAGGTAACAACTACTCAGAATACCTTAGCAACTGAATGGCAATGCCCTAGCAACCACCCAGAACACCCTAACAACTGCATACCAGTATGTTGTTAACAACCACTCAGAACACCCTAGCAACTGCATGGCAATGCCTTAGCAGCCACCCATAACACCCTAACAACCGCATAACCAACATGCTGTTAACAACCACTCAGAACACCTTAGCAACTGCATAGCAATGCTTTGGCAACCACCCAGAACACCCTAACAACTGCATACCAGTATGTTGTTAACAACCACTCAGAACACCTTAACAACTGCATGGCAATGCCCTAGCAACCACCCAGAACACCCTAACAACTGCATACCAATATGTTGTTAACAACCACTCAGAACACCCTAGCAACTGCATGGCAATGCCTTAGCAACCACCCAGAACACCCTAACAACTGCATACCAGTATGTTGTTAACAACCACTCAGAACACCTTAACAACTGAATGGCAATGCCCTAGCAACCACCCATAACACCCTAACAACCGCACAACCAACATGCTGTTTACAACCACTCAGAACACCTTAGCAACTGCATAGCAATGCTTTGGCAACCACCCAGAACACCCTAACAATTGCATACCAATATGTTGTTAACAACCACTCAGAACACCTTAACAACTGCATGGCAATGCCTTAGCAACCATACAGAACAACCTAGCAAGCGCATAGCAGTGTGCTAATAACTGCAGGGCAATGCCTTGGCAACCACCCAGAACACCCTAACAACCACTCATAACACCTTAGCAACTGGATGACAATACCCTAGCAACTGCATAGCATCGTGCTAACAGCTGCATGGCAATGTACTGGCAACCATCCATAACACCCTAACAACCGTATAACAACATGATAGCAACCACCTTAGCAGCAGCATGGCAATGGCTTGGCAAACAGCCAGGACTCATTAGCGTTGCAGCAGTGAGTTCAGTACAGATTTTTCTTCAGAAAATGTTCTTTTACTTACAGTTCCCACAGATTCACCTTATATTACACCTTTGGCATTTTTTCGTCCAAGTTGGGATGAGGACATTTCATCAGGGTTTGTTTTTCCTCTGGGAACATTTCCTGAAAACTGCAAACTCTGCCCACACAAGTCTTACTGTATATACAGACTCACACACTTTCACCTTCAGGAATATATATTCACAAAGAATATCATACACACATGCTTCAAGAAATAATTCCTTCAAAAATGGAAATGTTTTCATTACTCACATACAGTCCTGCTGATCCTGAATTGCAGTATTAATACGAGACATTTGACAGAAAGTCCAAGCTGCTCTTTTCCATTCAGATGACTAAAGGATTAAGGGATCTAAAATATGGTAATGCAGAATAAGGCATTAATATGTGCTTTATATGTACTAATATAGATATGCAAGTAATATGCATGCTAATAAGCAACTAGTTAATAGTGAGAATTGTTCCATAAACAAAAATGTTACTGGATAATATTCTATTTATTTATTTATTTTTTTACAATATTGATAAAAACAAAAAGAAAATATATTCCATTCATTGTTATTAACAACATGAAGTGCAATAAATATTACATTGCATCAAGGTTACTCAAACTGGAGTTCATGAAAGAACTTTAGGGGGTTTGTGAGTTTAATGAAAAGCTAATAATTAATTAAATCATAAATCATTTAATAATTTTAAAATCAATCAAAAAAAAAAAAAGCTTGCTAAAAATAAAATATTTTATTTGTTTTCCTGCATGTCATGTGACCATAACCAAAGTTAGAGAACTAATAAACATGCAAAGGTCATATACTTAAATAATTAAAATATTTATTTTAAAATCTCAGTGTTACTTTAAATAAATATATTAGGTGAACAAGGATCAGATGACAAAAAAGTTGAATTTGTGCATGTGTTTGAAAGACAAAAGCCTTCCAAAGACATAACAATACAGGGTATAGAATGATAATTCAAATACAAATCAACGTGTTCATCAGTAGTTGATGCAATGTTGAAACACTTCTTAAACCTGAAATGATTTTTGTAAATCAGTGGTCAAATGCTGTGTTGCCGCCTGACTAATGACTGATCTTTGTGTGAATGTCCACATAACTTGAAGATTTTCTGAATGTATATAAGCAGTAGGAAATTTTTTGAAAGAAAAAATTTAAAGAGGAAATTAGAAGAATCAATAAATTATGAATAATTTGTTGCTATTGTGTAAATAATATAGTAATAATGTTGTACTAGTCTGATTACTAGTATTTGAAAATGTAATTTAATCTAATTACAAATACTTGACTTTTGGAATCTGATTACATAATCCAGATTACATATAATCAGTTACTACCCAGCTCTGCTGGTCTTTATGGGAATGTCTACAAAACTTGAAAGACTTTCTGAATGTATATACGCAGTAGGCTGTTTTAGAAAGAAAAATGTAAAATATGTTAAAGAAAAATGTATTTTATCTAATGTTTTTTATCTTATCTAATTACAAGTACTTAATTTTCGGAATCTGAATACGCAATCCAGATTACATGTAATCAATTACTATATATATAATCTTTATACTATATATATATATATATATATATATATATATATATACTATATACTATATATATATAAAATATTTAAAGGTTTTTAAAGGCGTTTCCTATGCTCATCAAGGCTGTGTTCATTTGATCAAAAATACAGGAAAAAATGTAATATTGTGAAATATTATTGCGATGTAAAACAATGTTTTTCTATATTAATATACATTAAACTTGAATTTATATCTGTAATTAAAGTTGAATTTTCAGAATCATAACTCCAGTCTTCAGTGTCACATGATCCTTCAAAAATCATTCTAATATGCTGATTTGTTATCAGTGCTGGAAACAGTTAATTTTTTTTTTTTTTTTTTTTTGTAACCTGTGATACTTTTTTTTCAGGATTTTTTGATCAGTAAAAGGTTAAAAAGAACAGCATTTATTTAAAATAGAAAGATTTTCGAACAATATACACTACTGTTCAAAAGTTTGAGGTCAGTAAATTTTTATTTTTGCATTTTTTTTAATACAATTTTTCAAAAAATTAATACTTTTATTCATCAAGGATGTGTTAAATTAATAAAAAGTAATAGCATAGATTTACATTGTTAGAAAATATTTATATTTTGAATAAATGCTGTTTTTTTAACTTGTTATTCATCAAAGAATCCTGAAAAAAAGAATCACAGGTTCCAAAAAAATATTTGTCAGCACAACTGTTTCCAACGTTAATAATTCTAATAATAAATCAGCATATTAACAAACAAGCCTGATTTTTGAAAAAATACTGAGTGTGAAAACAAACACTATCACAAATGACAATAATGAGGAGTATTTCAGTGAGTAATGACTTGCATTTTGGTGTTCCAAGGAAGGTGGAAAATAATACGGCTTTCGCTGACACGAGGCTGTGTAAATGTTGACAGTTTCCATGTCTTGAGTGAACTATTGCTTTAATCACGACTCTCGCGCATTCAGACGCAGCAAAGCCGAGCACACAAGCGGGCTCTCTTGCCTACACACCTTTCAGATGTTTTCAGATCATGATCCAAGAGCTTCTGTGTTCACACCACTCCTGACTGCATCTGTTTATCCTTTCAAATCTTCCCCGTGGGAACATGATTTAATTACTCTATATGACACACTCAAAGGACACGGCAACATTTACAGAATGGATTTCCAGTCTGCTAGGAGAGGCTGATTAAGCTGGGTCATTTGAATAACTAAATCTTCCACGCATGGCTCTAACCCGTGCACAGATGGCAGTGCTGCCAGAGCGCCGAATCCCGTCCATTAAAGATTCACAGTAGAGGTGGCGCGCCGTTTTCCCTGATAACAGCCCAGCGTTCTGTCTCTCTCCGCGTGACGTCTTCACACATGCACTTACATGCATGCAGCCAAATCAATTTGCTTCCCTTTTGTATAGGAATGGCTGAAATGTGCATGTGCATATAAATGTGACCTGGCAATCTATTCGTACGGACTTGTACGACATCTTGTAAAAGGTCAGGGAAGCATCGTGGCCCCGGCGGAAGAGGAAAACCGGCAGCTGGTGGACAGACAGAAGCGTCGGTTTGATCGATGAGCGCGCTCTGTGCTATAACATGCGTGCATGCCTTCAGGAAACCCACTGAAAAGGGAAGAGTGGAAGAAAGGACGGCGTAATCTGTTTCTGATATACAGAGCAAACGCAATGAGGAGAAACAAAGCCGTTTCCAGCCTGCTGGCTGCAGCAATATTGTGGTAGTGAACTGAAACGCACAGGGTGGTTCATGCGCCCTCAGTTCTGGGCCGTGTTTTTATAGGCACGGGTCCATGCTTACATTTCTCTGACTCTGATATGGGAATTCTTTCAGATGCATGGTATATTACACTGCACTGCGAACTTTCTAAACAGCCATTATAAAATGCAGGACTGGGCCTGTTTCGTCAGTTGTTTAGATTTGTACTAACCCAGCAGATAGATAGATAGATAGATAGATAGATAGATAGATAAGATAGATAGATAGATACATAAAATAATGTAGAATATAAAATATCACATCAAGCATTACATTTTCTTTTGAATGATAGAATTTATTAAAATTATTATTAAAATTAGTATATATATATATATATATATATATATATATATAAAGAAATGTATGTAATGATATTCATATTATATTCACAATTTTTATGAAATTATATATGTAACTGTTTTAATTACAAATTATATTCATTTAAAATATGAATTATATTATACATCCAAAAATATTATGTATATAATTTTATCATTTATTATTATAATTTCAGAATTACATTTATAATTTCATTTTTGTATTCACATGCTTTTAGAAAATTATATATAAAAATATTCTGTTCATTTAAAATATGAAATATACACCCAAAATATTGTTTACAATTATATCATTTATTTATTTTTTTACAAATTATATTCATTTAAAATATGAAATATTATTTATACGAAAATATTGTATATATAATTTTATCATTTATTATTATAATTTTAAAATTAAATTTATATATCATTTTTATATTTGTTTTTATAAAATTAGATATAAAAAATATACGATTTCAATTACAAATTCTATTCCTGTAAAATATGAAATATACAGTTTATAATTTATTATTATAATTTTAGAAATAACTTATATTATTTTTATATTCAGTTTTTTTATGAAATTATATAAATATATTACAAATTATATTCATTTTAAATATGAAATATATTACACATACAAAATATTATGTATATAATTGTATTGATTATAATTTTAGAATTCAATTATAATATTTTTACATTCACATTTTTATGAAATTATATAAATATATTACAAATTATATTCATTTAAAATATTAAATATACATACAAAAATATTATATATATATATAATTTGGTCAAGTTTATAATTTTAGAATTAAATTTATATCATTTTTTATATTCACATGTTTTTATAAAATTACAAATATATACACATTGCACTGACTATATGATTGTTAAGACAATTCTTAGGTCTAAAATGTAAGTATGTGAACAAAAATTCTTCTATACTTATTCATTTAAAATTCTTCATTTAAAATATCTGCACAGCTAATCTGACTCAGTTCAACTAATGTCATGGCAGAGCAAAGAACCTAAACTTGTTTTTAGCTTTATTAGTGCATACATTTAACTATTAACCTGCACTGACATTCACATTTTTTTTCATTTATACTGAATTATCAGAAGTGAAGTGCTTGGCCATTGAGAATAGTTCATTACACAGAGTCATTGGCATGCGTAGGCCATTCCTTCATACATTGAGCGTGCATTTAAATATTCAAATAGAGTAGTCAGTCATTATAAACTAGAATCTGCCTGTCTCTATTTATTTAATAGTGCCGTCAGTTGAACTGAGATGCTCATTCAGTCAGTAGAAGCTTTTTGTTGGTGACAGAAAGACTCTTAGAGATCAATTAGAGACGAGCAGTGTTTGATGCGTCTCATCAGTCCGACTCTCTCTGTCTCTCTCATATGCCGAGATTCAGCCATGACCGGTTGCCATGACGCCTGTATGGAATGTTCAGTCCGTGTCTTGCCTATTATGAGTCCAAGAGAGAGCGCAGTGCTTTTTTCTGAGCGAGCATCGCGCAATTACATGGCATACAGAGCAAACACAAACACACACACAAATGAAATGATGGATAATGTGTTGCCGTGACCCGCTGCTCTTCCATTTCCCGTGCTGGGAATGATTTGATGCTTTCATAAAGCGTGTTTGACTTCCGCGTGATGTGGCATGAGGGTTATTGATTGAGTAGCGTGAGGCCGCGTGCATTTCACTGTCAGCTCTCAAAACTCAGCGCTGCTGTCTATGATGTATTACTACCGCTTATGCTTGGAGTTATGGATTTAAACAAACTGCTAACCCTATACGTTAAACTTTGCCATGTAACTTGTCTTGCTTCGTTTAAAGTACGGACATAAAAGATGCCTAATATTTTGGATTGTTGAGGAGAGCTGTGCTATTGTTTTTATTAGGAGAAAATTATAAGGTATAAATACAAATTATAAGGCAGCATCACAAGTATCCTTCTTGGAGAAGGCAGTTCCTTAATGCATTGTAACAAGGTCCGTGAAAAAATGTTGCTGAGGCGAAAAAAATGACAATTCTAAATACAGTAATGTAAAGTACAGTTATAAAATAGTTCAGTTTAATTAAAAATGTATATAAAACCTATTTGTCCATGTGATTTTTATGCTTATTTTCAGTGCTTAGCAACATGCAACAGAAAACTATTTGTGAATTGTTCTCTATATAGCAAATCAGGCAAATCTGCCTTAAAAGGAAATAATAATAAAAAAAATTCAATTATATATATGTAATAAATTATATATATATATATATATATATATATATATATATATATATTCAATATTTTTGTGTGTGCGTATATATATATATATATATATATATATATATATATATATATATATATATATATATATATATATATATATATTATTATTTTATTAAATTACAGCTGATCTCATTTTAATGTATTTTAGCTTGATTTACTAAAAAATAAAGAAAAATTCAATTAAATAAAAACTATATAGATAAATGAAACAAACCCCCAAAATACTACTACTATCACTAACATATTTTATATAAACATTTCTGATAATTATATAATTTCTTTTTTTATCATCATCAATACACACACAAACACACACACATATTAATAATTAATTATTATTAATATTATTATTATTTAATTTTTATTATTAGTTTAACTTAAAGTACTAAAAATTACTACTAAAACTAAATAAATTGATTTATTGATTAATTAACTTTAACTATTAATTAATTAAAACTATACAGATATATGAAAAAAATCCCCAAAACTACTAAAAATTAAAAAAAAAAAAAAATACTAAATCTTTAAATAAAATTAAAATGAAAGCTGGAATCAAATGGAAAAAAGGAAACAAAATAGTTTAAATTGAATAAACACAAAATTGATTATTCATTATCAAACAATGCGTTATTTGTTATTTATTAATGCACCTGAAAACAGACTTTTTAAAATCCATTAACGGGACTATACATATTTAAAAACACATTTTAATATATTTCATATATAGCTTTCTTATAATAATAATATTATTAATAATAACAAATTAATTAATTAAAATAAATAAATTAAAATTAAAATTAAAACTGAAAAAAAAAATACAAAATATGAGTAAAAACCAATAATGTGATCTGAATGACACTAAAAAAATCACACAGCTCAGTTCTAAAAAAACGTCCTTATAAAAATGTAATTAATTAAAATAAACAATTATGCAAATCAAACACATAAACGCATAAACCTCAGAAGTCAACAACAGCAGAACATAAGAAGGATATATTACAGGGGGAGAAATGAGAATAATCAGATTATATGCAAATATGGAAAAGAAATGGAGACCACCTAGCAACAATGGCAGCCATCCAGAAAACCTTTGTACTGTCTTTAGAAAATGTAAACCTCCAGTTATTTATATTTCAGTGAGATCTAGTGAGAACTCATGTTTTATAAACAGGAAGTTGTGGAGTCTCATCACCTCTCGATCTGTCTGGAGTTAATTACGGCTCTCTAAGTAACGCCATTGAAATTCAATAGAGCAGCATGGAGGGCCATCATCATTAAAGGTGTGACAGTTTATCTCGGCGTCTGGAAGGCCGTCACAGCGAATGTCACAACACAGACAGCTTTTTGTTTTCAAGCATAAAAGAGATGCATTAATAAAACTTACGCTGCCTTTTAATTATCCTGCTTCTCATTCAGAACCAGTCTGGTCAGGGTTTTTAGTACCTGTCCTAATTGCTAAGTGCGCAGCCGTGAAATATGTTTGTTGATATTATGATTTATCATCTGTAAATGTTAATCTAACAACCATCATTGCGTCAATATACTGATGCTAATTCTAATGCAGAATGCAAAGTCCGCAAAGATGTCATTTCTGTCATTGTTTGCATTTGAATTACGCAAATATGAAAATAAACTGAATCCGAGGCACTTCATTTTCTGAATGCATATTATAAGTGAAGCGCACTCAGATGTATAGATCAGGAGTAGGTTTTGTTGACAGACAGAACAGAGTGCTGTCCAGTCACTGTGAAGTATGCAGCACACCACTTAATTAAATCGCAGCCTTTTGTGGTTTAATAATCAATTTTAATTGTGCAGCTCTAATTATCAGAGTGTGGAATTACTTCAGTATGTCTGTTTGTGTACCAACATACATGCAAAGAGGGGCAAGAAGGAAGAGAGGGAAAAGAGCAAAATCGATCCAGATGAAGCATGAAAGCTTTGAAGTTTACGACATGGCGTAATCATTTATGTTACTTTCAAAGGCATCATATTTTTCTATCAGTGCATTGACTTGTTTTCTCAAACATGAAATGACACACTAAATGAATATGGAGTATCTATTCTGCTTTCCATTTTTGGTTCTTAAAAGGCTTGTAGTGCAAATGAAGATATATTTGCTTTTGACCATGACTTTTTTTTTTTTTTTTCGCAATTCAATTGAATTAAATAGCATGTATCTCTTTAAATTGACCTTTTTGTCATTGCATGTCATTACATATATATACATTTTATTTAAAATTTTATATAGAAAATATATATATACAAACACACATACATGCATGCATGCAGTTTTTACATATTAAATAAATAAATAAATAGCAAAAAAAGGTAACAAAATAAACACAAAAGTGACTTATATATACACACTCACACACACACACATATATATATATATATATATATATATATATACATACATATACATATGTAACAATTGTTTTATATATATAAAACTATATATATATATATGTATATAGATATAAACAAAAAATGACTGCTGATGTTTATATACATGAAAAATATACACATCTAATATTAAATAAACATTACGTTTTATTTAAAATTTTACATATAGTGTACACACACACATAATTACACATTAAATAAATAAATAAATAGCAAAAAAGTAAACAAAATATACACAATTAATTATTAATGCGCCTGAAAATAGAAATTGTTTATCTATACATATTTTAAAAATACCTTTTTTGATTTCATATAAATATATACATATATATATATATATATATATATATATATATATATATATAAACAAAAAAATTGCTTGATGTTTATATACATGAAAAATATAATATATCTAAAATAAAAAACTACACTTTACTTAAAATTTTATATATAAACTATAAATATACACAAACAGACACATGCACAATAAATAAATATCAAAAAAGAAAACAAAATAAACAGAAAACAGTTTCTTAATGCACCTGAAAATAGAAATTATTTATCTATTAATAAGGCTACACATATTTAAAACCTTTTTTGAAGTTTCCTTCTAAGACATTTAGTAGATTTTTTTTTTCTGATTATTTTCAGATGCCACTGAAAATAAGCATAGAAATATAGATGTTTTATGTAATTTTTCAATTAGATTGCTACTTTTTATATATGTATTATCCGTTACTGTATTTATATATATATATATATATATATAATTGTTTCCATCTAAGACAGATTTAGCTGATTTTTTTTCTGATCATTTTCAGATACCACTGAAAATAAGCATAAAAATATAGATGTTTAATGTAATTTTTCAATTAGATTGATACTTTTTATATATGTACTTTACATTACTGAATTTAGTTTTTTTTTTTTTTTATCTTTTCAAAAAACTGAAAAAAATAGTTGACGGTTAACACAAAACATGCCACAAAACATCCATCCAATGCGGATAAATATTTGATGATTAATCATTCTGATCAATCTAGCACTGCTCATAATATATAAAATCTGTGGACAGTACTGCTTTTTGTCTGTCCCCCCATCTGCACCAATCACTATGGAAACCAATTTTAATATGACTGGAAAAAAACTGTACGGCAAGACAGTTGCCGTATGGTAATATCTGCGCTAGTGACAACCAAGCTGCAACAGTCAGTCCATCAGATATGAATGACTAACATGCTAATTGGCGCTGTCTGCCGTAGCCGGACTGATGCACCGGTGACGTTAAAACTGGCAGATCATTTGTTATATATCATAATTAGCCATCAGTTGTTAGCAAAGAGAATATTACTGTCCTCACCGCATCACAGTTTATGATTTACTGTTGATGTTTAGGACAGATCCAGACTGCCGCCGTGTTCCTGTCTGAGAGCGTCTGTGCACATTAAGCACTGGGGTTGAGTGAGGATACATCATTCTCACGTCATTCTGCTGTCCTGTGAGAATAGTTGAGGACGCTCACTGTCTGTGTACTTGCAGCAGTACTGGGAGTTTTGCTCAGTGTGCATAGACTCTGATGCAAACACAAAAAAGTCTCTAGATGTGCATCTTAAAACCAGTCAACAGGTCATGTGACGTTCATCATGCATCACCAGTGTGACTCAGAGCCTGCACAGATGTAAACTATACGTCACCAATAGTGATTCACTGCTGCAACTTAATACAGATTGCATTCATTATCTATCTATCTATCTGATCTATCTATCTATCTATCTATCTATCTATCTATCTATCTATCTGTCTATCTATCTGTCTGTCTTTCTGTCTATCTATCTATCTATCTATCTATCTATCTATCTATCTGTCTGTCTGTCTATCTATCTATCTATCTATCCATCCATCCATCCATTAATGTCTATCGTTCTATCTATCTATCTATCTATCTATCTATCTATCTATCTATCTATCTATCTGTCTGTCTGTCTGTCTATCTATCTATCTATCTATCTATCTATCTATCTATCTATCCATCCATCCATCC